>JAVJIF010033065.1:7500-35678 GCA_038442645.1 Agave tequilana | reverse complement strand
GTCATCATCAAAAGGGGGAGATTGTTGGCCCAAAGGCCTATCACCCTAGTTTTGATGATGATCAACTCATGAAGTTATGTTACTAATGATCTTGTGTTTAATTAGTGACAGATTCCTTATCAAGATCTTAGTAGGTGTGGAGCTTCAACAAAGGATAAAATGTCAAGTTGGAAGCTAGCACCGGTCGATTCACGAGCCTATGCATCAAGACCACATCTAGAGATGAGCTCGGTGGATTGCATGAGGACCAAGTCAAGAAGATGAGAAGACTTCAAGGAAGACTTCAAGAAGATGAAGACTTGTGTCTAGGTATAAGATTTTTGTTTTGTTTAGTTAAAATGTAAAGGATAGATAGTTGGTGGATTGCTCAAGTTCTATCACACACACACTCTTGATTATGTGTTTTTCATAAAAGATTTTTAGTTTTAGAAAAATACCGTTTTAGTTTTTGGTGTTTCAATATACATGTGTTTTAACCAAAACCTTTTTAGAACTCTCGTCCGTCCTGCTGATCTGCTCGACACACAATTTTAGTTTTCTAGTCATAACTTTTGATTCCTATATTCAATTAACATGATTTATATGAATTTTAAAGATGACTTTCAGAGCTACATTTAATATTCAATATCATCTTCTGATTTAAATGTTAAGAATGTCAAATATTGGGTTGAAGTCTGAAAAACAGTTTTCAGTTTCTGATTTGATACCTTTTAGTATTTTATTGATAACTTTCAATTCCGAATTGATATTGATTTGATTTAAGTTGCTCAATAGAAAGAAGACTTCAATATCTACAAATTCATCCTATATACTTATCCCAAATTCGAACGTTTTAGACCTCAAAACTGTGCTCTAAGTTAACCCATTGCACAGAGGTCGGTCGACCGGCCGGTCGACCGACGTGCACAAAACTGTGCACGTTTTGTGCGGTCGACCGGGCCGGTCGACGGAAACTGAGAGCAGTGCTCTCTGTTCTTCCCGGTCGACCGGGCCAGTTCGACCGGAGACTGTAACGTCAGATTTTTGACCGTTACGGTCGACCGGCCGGTCGACCGGCAGCTCTGACAGACCCCAACGGTCAGATTTTTCTGACCTCTATAAAAGGGGGTTTTTTTGTCATTGTTTTGAGCCAAGATTTTAGGAGAGCTTTTGTCCAGTTATTTCCATTCTTTTAGCAGAGTTTTCTCCACAAAATAGAGTGCCAATATTTCCTATTAAAAGGGATTTTATCAAGAGAGTGTTATTGTGATTTCTTGAGTTTTCCATCAAAGTTCTTTCCTTGATTTCTCACACTACACTTGAGCATCCATAGTTATATCTATCCTATAGGAGAGTGTTGTAGTGAGAATTTTGTTAGGTGATCAAGTGTTTAGATCACCAAATCTTTCTTTGTATTTGAGGAAGCGTACAAGTGTGCTCGCGGGTTTTGAGTTCGGGTGCGGACTTGTTGTACGAGGTGCGGCCTCGACGAGCCGGTGGGTTGTGGTGTGTAAGGGACTTTGGGAGTCCGAGGGCTTGTAGGTGTTGCGGCACCAAGGAGAGATCCGGTTAGATCGTGCATAGTGGAAATCCTTCGTGTGTCGAAGGCGGGATGTAGAGCAAGTGTGCTCGAACCTCGAAACAAACCTTTGTGTTTGCGATTGCTCACTCTTGCTCTCTTACTCTTTTTGTCTCTATTATATCTGCATTACTCATTATATTTACTTTACATGCTTGATATACCCTTGTGCATATTTGATATATACTTGCGTGGGATTGTTGCTAACACTTGTATTCAACCAAGAGAGCCAACGCGGCACCTCAACCCATTCAAGGGGAATCTAGAGGAGTTTTGTCCAGAGCCTCGCAAGGGGAATTCGGCAACACTCTTGTGTTATACATAATGTTTAATTAAAAGAAGTTTAATTTGGTCATCTTAGTTTTAATTCCGCATTATTTGTTCATAAGTGACCATTAGATTAGCCATCACCTATTCACCCCCCCTCTAGGTGAACTTACAACAGTGACTCAAACCTTATCGTTAGTCAGGTTGCGGGGAGTATGAAGTCTGATATGAAGACTTGGTGTCCTATCACAATGCGACCATTAACATGGCAGAGAAGTTTAAAAACTTCTACATTGACCATGTACCGCGTCAAGAAAATGCACATGCAGATGCACATGCAGATGCACTGACGTCCCTCGCTGCTTTATTGGCCCTTCTAGTCAAACACGAAGTGAGTGCTTATCTATAGTTGCAACTTGTACTGTTGCAAATTCGCCATTGAAGACAGCAAAACATAAAGAGGAGACCTCCAAGTTAAAAGGTTCTTGAGACTTCGGCAAGTCTCAAACTTAGAAATTGGCGATTCTCTTATATTGACTTCGTCTTATACGGTATATTGCCTGACGAACCTAAAGAGACAGCTGCCATCAGAAGAAAAGCTCCTTAGTTCTATTTCAATGCGATCACACGAACATTGTATCGCCAGTAATATGGTGAAATCTGACTTGATGTCTTTCACACAAAGAGGAACAGGTGGCGCTCAAAGAAGCTCATGACGGTACATATAGAGCTCACTAACCCGGATCTAAGCTTGGAGACCGGCTTCGAAGACTTGGCTACTATTGGCTAAAGATGATCTCGGCGGACGTCGTCACCACTATGCTAAGTGATGTTATGCCTGTCGGATCCACGGTGTCTTCGTCCATCAAGCATCGGGACACCTTCATCCAACATCCTCTTCATAGAACATTTGAGATATGGGGAATGGATGTTATTGGACCCATCAGCCTCCAACAACAAAAAAAAGAGGACAATCGCTTCATCTTGGCCATAACTGATTACTTCTCTAAGTAGGCAAAAGTTGTTCCCCTAAAGGAAGTAAAGGTATCAAACTTAATCAAGTTCATCAAACATCATGTACTCTACCGCTTTGGTGTACCCTGACGAATTGTCAACGATAATGGACCCCAATTCGTCAGTCAAGCATTCCAAAGATTCTGTAATAAATTTAGAATCCAAAGTGTATCATCAACGGCATACTATCCAGCTGCCAACGACCTTGCAGAAGCCTTTAACACGACTATTGGAAAGCTTTTCAAGAATTTGTCTCAAAAAGCCAATGCGACTATGACAAAAAATTAGGCGAATGTTTGTGGGCTTACCACATGATAGTGAGAACTCTGACAAAAGCCACGCCGTTTTTCTTAGTGTCGGATGTAATGTTGTACTTCCACTGAAAATCCAAATCTCATCCCTCCGAGTTGCCTGACAACCAAGATGACGGACGAAGAGAAGCATTGATTGCGCCTCCAAGAGTTAGAAGCTTTAGGTGACAAACGTCTGCAAGCCCAACAGCAAATAGAGTTATATCAAGCCCGAATTTTCAGAGCTTTCAATAAGAAAGTCAGAGAACATATTTCAAAAAAGGTGACCTTGTCTTAACTCAGAAGACCCATGGTTATGACACAAGATAAAAGAAAAATTTTCACCCAAATAGGAAGGACTATTTATAGTAGAGTCAGTCTACTCAAATGGAGTATACCATCTCATAACTCTGAACAGCGATACGCTCTTGATATCGATCAACGAAGATTCTTCAAGAAGTATTATCCTTAGAGGGACTCTTCTCATGATCAAGTTAATGAAAACACCTAGAGGGGGGGTGAATAGGTGTAAATGCTAATCTAAAAACTAAGTGCGCTAAATGCGGAAGCTTAAAAATAATATTGCAACACACTTAATACACACACAGTGTAGCCGAATTCCCCGTGAAGGGCTCTGGACTAACTCCTCTTGATTCCCCTAAATATGGGTTGAGGTGCTATATGAAGCTCTTGTGGTTAAGTATAAGTGAGGCAACACACACAAGCATATAATGGATATGGCAATATGAAACAATGCAAGGCGCAACACAAGCAATATGATATGAATGATGATGATGCTTTGCACAAATAAAAGAGAGAGAGTAAAGAGACAATGGATCAAACGCTAACAACAAGATATGTTTCGAGGTTCGAGCCCCTAGCTCTACATCCCCGCCTTCACCACCGTAAAGGATTTCCAATCCACTATCTCCACCGAGGGAACCTCCACTGAGGAGGATTTGTTACAACAATAGGAGTACCGAACTCCTCTCTCAAACACCGCCTCACAACGAGGGGTAGGCCCGTAGCCAAACAACCACAAATCACCTCTACCGAAGAGGGATACAAACCAAACTCCACCTCTCACTAGAGGGAGCAAACCACAAGCCTCAACCTCTACCAAAGAGGGAGCAAACACAAACCTCAACCTCTACCAAAGAGGGAGCAACCCAACAATGAAAAGGGTTTAAAACTTGGTGGTATCTTTCAACCACAAACAATCTCTCTTTCTTTCTCTTTTCCACAAACAAGATCCTAATAGAATAGGATAGGTGATAGCTCAAGTGTGGAAAAACTAAGTGTTTTGATCAAAGAAATTCTCTTGAGAAAACACCAAAAATGATATAGAAATTTAGATCGAAAACTAATTCCCAAAACCCTAATTTCTTTGAAATAAACAAAACACTTAAAACAAATAAGATTGATCTTTGGCACTTAAAACTCTTTTGAAAACTTATTAAAACACTGAAGAATCAGGAAATTTTAGCTCTAAAAATCTTAGTCAAATCCCAAAGAAATGGGGTTTATATAGGCCAAACAGAAACTAGCCGTTAGGCTGATCTGACAGCCTGACAGGCCTAGCGGTCGGCCGGCCAGCCGACCGCCAACGGTCAGAAATGTGACCGTTGGGGCAACCCAGTCGACCGCACGGCCGACCGCCCAGATACAGAGAGCAGACTCTCTGATCCGGTCGGCCGCTCGGCCGACCGCCCAGATACAGAGAGCAAGGCTCTCTGATCCGGTCGGCCGCCCGGCCGACCGGCCCACTGTGCCAGCAGACGTGCACAAGTCTGTGCACGTCGGTCGACCGCCCGGTCGACCGGCTTGGTCTGTCAGCACAGTTCTGGGTCAGAAACTGGGTCAGAAAAATATGTTAAAAATATTTCTAAAAATCTTTTATCTCTTCTAAAAAATCCCTAAAAATAGTTTTATCATTTTGCATTGATACATAAACATGTGATAAAAAGTTTAGCTCAAATATCAAGCATATGAACCATTTTTGTGTCTTATCATTTTTACCAAAAACCAAAACTTGTTTTTTATCAAACTTGATTTTTTCAACACATGAATAGGAAGTAAAAATAAGTTTGTATAAGTCATGTAAGCATGTATGTATATTGAACACATCTAATATACATAAAAACAAAGTAAACTTATTTTGAACAAACTATTCATGAAAACCAAATCCAAATCATGAAACGTGTGTGTATTGTGCACTTGAGCATATCAACTATACTAAGCTTTACAAATGGATCTAAACACACTAAAACTAAACTAGGATACCTAAGTCTTCTTGATGATCTTCAATCTTCAAGTCGACTCGATCCAAACCGTGATCCACGAGCTAGGCTATGTATGATCTTGATGCTCGGGCCCTGGAATCACCAAGTGAAAGCTTCCAAACTCCTCTTTTGAAGCAATCACCAACTAATATCTTGTTACATGATCTGAAACTAAAATCTCAAGATTATTAGTAAACATAACTACATGAGTTAATCATCATCAAAACTAGGGAAGAAGGCCTCCGGGCCAACAATCTCCCCTTTTTGATGATGACAAAACTCATGGAGTTATATATGCATGGATTAAAGTTAAGCTTCAAAGAAGCTCCCCCTTAACTCATGCATAAACAAATAAACAATAAATATGCAATGATGACAATGCATAATCATGCATAAACAATAGAAAGGTTCTAGATACCAATGAAATGTTCAAAAACAAAACATGCTCTAGATACCAATTAAAATTAAATTAAATTAACTTAATATATGCAAAAAACATAACTATGCATATAAACTCAAATCTTTCTCCCCTTTTTGTCACATCAACAAAGGGGTAAACAATCAAAACAAAACAAAATTTTCTCACCCTTTTTGATACAAAGAATCAATCATCAATAAAGGGTTAAATGCAAAACCAAATCAATAAATTTTTCTCCCTTTTTTTGTTTTTTTGTTCGAAACAATGAATCAACAAAGGGTAAATAAAAAATATTCTCCCCCTTTTTGTCTAAAACAAAACAAAATCAAATAGGGGTGACAATCAATTAAAGTACCAATTGAAAATATGACAAAGAAGCATCTTGATACCAATTGAAAGTAAACATAGATCAATAAATAAATGGTATATGCTATATACATTCATGAAGAGGAAGACGCTAAGTTAACTTCCTTACACATATGCATTACATGAAGAAGGGATGACAAGCCCCAATTCACATAACACATATTATGTAATGCATAAGTGGAGATGTGAAGCTCCCCCTACACACGTGTATCACATAAAGAAGAGATGTCAAGCTCCTCAATACAAGATACACTCAACATGAATCTATATGTAGAAGAGATGTTAAGCTCTCCTTGCATATAGGCAATACATATCAAAACTTTTTGTATTTAATTTCTTTTAAATCAAAATATTGAGATACAATTTTTAAAACCTATTCAAATAAACATCTTGATATCAAAAGAGAGTATTTTTCTTTTTAAGTATATGATATCAAATGAAATAACTATTTCTATCATAAAGTAAGGGAGTGAAAATATAAATACCAATTGAAATATGAAATCGAATTTTCTCCCCCTTTATGAAATACCAACAAAACATATGCATAAGCTTGTATAAGAAACCAATTGAAAATTGAATCAATTGAAACAAAGTTGAAGCTCAAGCTTAGCATAAACAAAATATATATGTATGAAAACATAGATACCAATCGAAATTGATACTATTGGAATTGAAAAACATACATACATACAACATATATGAGTATACAAGAAAGGTCTAAATTGATACCATTGAAATAATTTCAATGATACCAATTGAAACAACAATAATGATCAAGTGTATACATCATATAACTACCACCCAATCATGTTCAAGTTTAAAATGATTTTCAATATAAGGCATACATGAGCATGATCGCCCACCATCCGCCCGTGGAAGGTAGGTTTTCAAAAATAGATTTGAAATAAGCTTTGTTTGAAAAACTCTACCAAATGAAGAATATCGCAACTAGTTATATGAAATTTTGAAAACTAGTACGAAATCCTTCAAGTAAGGAATAAAACAAAATTATTTTCATGAAAAATATGAAATTCACAAAATAGTCAACACTCATAATCAATTAAGCATAAATATGACTCATGAAAACAAACACATGAGTAAACAATAAATGTGAGTGTACAAATACAATGTGAAGATCATAATCATGAAAGATAGTCAATAAGCTCAATATTCCTTAAAACGTGAAAACATGAAAAATCATCAAAACTTATTTAATCTTCAAGGTATATGTATGCCTTATACAAACTAAATTATACATACATATCCAAACACAACGAGTCACAAAGATATATGCATGAAGGCACGTTGCTCAAAAGGATGTATATGTATAAACAATAGTTTGGATAAATAGACATATACATGAAATGAAAACTCATACTCATAAAACAAATCCAAAAATAGGAATACAAGTTTAAAATGTATGAATCATCAAAACTAGACTATACTAACACATCTAATGGGTTCAAATAAGCATTCAAGCTCAAACATATATAGATTTATTTGTGGCCCCTATATGCACAAGTATAATCCTAGTCTTAATGAAAACTAACATTTAAACATATATTCAAATCATGAAGCATCAAACGGGGTATAAATCAACAAGAAATCATAAACATGAGTATTATGTAAATTCACATGTTATTAAACCTATGATAAACATGATAGCTAAACAAAGTGAGAACACTAAAATAATGGTCCATATTAAACATGGGTGTCTCAAAAGGCTATACATGCATGTCAAGAGTCTAATAATCATGACATTTACTTGATAACCACTAAACAATAAAACATGCTATAACAATGAATATGAAAGCATGTAAATATAAATAAGGAGTTAGGAATCGTTACCAAAACCTAGAAGCAACTCTCCTTGTCTCCAAAACATGGTGGTCTTCTCCACCAAACATCCCTTGAAAGTGATGCATCCAAATGATTTCCATGAAGCTTGGAACGCATCCTCCAAGGTACCGCTACTCTCACGTTATGTGAGAGCCACACCTACATCATAAATAAAAGGGTGGTCTTTGGTACCCATATCTTATTGGGTCCATGGGGTTAGTCCCTTCTCTAACCCAAACAAATTATTTGCTAATTAGAAACATGTATACGATCATAGCAAAATTTAGCAAGGTGGCCCTTACGTCCACAATGTGTACAAGTGTACACATGAGCATACATGTGATGGGTGTGTCCGTGAAGAGCATGTGTATGCCGTGGGGGTGTGCATGAATAGATGGAACTTGTTTCTTTCGAAACAAAGTTTCCAATCGTGTATGCCCAACAACACATTGGCTCAAAGTGGAGCCCAAACAAACTACACTCTCTTAAGTGGATATATCATTGTTAATTAAAGAAGAAGTGTGGCATGCAATGGATAAACTAGGTGAAACATGACAAACATGAGAACAACATCATTTTTCAAAGATTTGTTTTATTAACACAAATATCTAATTCTTTTGAGATAAAAACAATTTCATTTTCAAAATATTGTTATCTCTTAAAATAGAATCTACTTTTGAAGACAAAACCTCATTATTTTTCAAAACATTATCACAATCGTTTTTATTCTTCAAAAATTCATTTTCTTTTAGTGCAAGTTCAAGTTGAGATTTCAATGAATCCCTTTCATTAGAAATCTCCTCTTTCTCTTGCAAAACAATGTCAAGTTTAGAAATCAAATTTTTTTTCTTTTTCAAGGCCTAGACTTTTCTTTTTTCAAAACTTATATTTTTCTATTAATTTTTCATAAACAATAGATAGTTCTTCATTCAAAGCATGGGCATCAACATAATCATCACATGAAGAACTAGAATCAAAACTATCTAGTTGAGTTCTGACTGTACCTTAAGGGAGTCATTCCCTTGGATTATATGGCATTGTTGTGGCTCGAATTCTCCACTAGATTCTTCCTCCGTTGGATTGGCAATTGAAGCTTGGAGGTGGTGGTGGTTGTCAACATATTCCACACTGCAAATGCGGAATCAAAGTTAGAAGCAAGCATAAGATATTCTTTAGGTAGCGTGCTTCTAATGGCCTCAAGGGCTTGTGCATTGGCCCCTATATTCTTGCTATCAATAAGGAAGGATTCCTTGGTAATGGCAAGTGAACCTTATAACCTAAGGTTTGTAAATAGAATGGACATCCTAGTCTTCCAAACAAGAATGTTGAAAGGGTCAAACATAGGTGGGTCATGAAGTCCATGGGTCAAAACTATATGTGTGCAAACAATAAAAGTGTGCAAATGCAAATGGTAGATTAGCAAATAAGGATCTCACTCCTAGGTGGTTAAACCTAAATATCAGGAGCGTAGGCTCTGATACCAATTGAAAAAACCTAGAGGGGGGTGAATGGTGGTAATGCTAATCTAGAAATAAAGTGCGCTAAATGCGGAGGCTTAAAAAACAATATTGCAAACACACTTAATACAACACACAAGTGTAGCCGAATTTCCCGTGAAGGGCTCTGGACTAACTCCTCTTGATTCCCCTAAATATGGGTTGAGGTGCTATATGAAGCTCTTGTGGTTAAGTATAAGTGAGGCACACACAAAAGCATATAATAGATATGGCAATGTGAAACAATGCAAGGCACAACATAAGCAATATGAAATGAATGATGAATGATCTTTGCACAAATAAAAGAGAGAGAGTAAGAGACAATGGATCAAACGCTAACAACGATATGTTTCGATGTTCGAGCCCCTAGCTCTACATTCCCGCCTCACCACTGTGAAGGATTTCCAATCCACTATCTCCCACCGAGGGAACCTCCACCGAGGAGGATTTGTTACAACAATAGGAGTACCGAACTCCTCTCTCAAACACCGCCTCAACACCGAGGGGTAGGCCCGTAGCCAAACAACCACAAATCACCTCTACCGAAGAGGGATACAAACCAAACTCCACCTCTCACTAGAGGGAGCAAACCATAAGCCTCAACTTTACCAAAAGAGGGAGCAAACACAAACCTCAACCTCTACCAAAGAGAGAGCAACCCAACATGAAAAGGTTTACAACTTGGTGGTATCTTTCAACCACAAACAATCTCTCTTTCTTTCTCTTTCACACAAACAAGATCCTAATAGAATAGGATAGGTGATAGCTCAAGTGTGGAAAAACTAAGTGTTTTGATCAAAGAAATTCTCTTGGGAAAACACCAAAAATGGTATAGAATTTAGATCGAAACTAATTCCCAAAACCCTAATTTCTTTGAAATAAACAAAACACTTAAAACAAATAAGATTGATCTTTTGGCACTTAAACTCTTTTGAAAACTTGTTAAAACACTGAAGAAGTCAGGAAATTTTAGCTCTAAAAATCTTAGCCAAAATCCCAAAGAAATGGGGTTTATATAGGCCAAAACAGAAACTAGCCGTTAGGCTGATCTGGCAGCCTGACAGGCCTAGCGGTCGGCGGCCGGCCGACCGCCAAAGGTCAGAAATGTGACCGTTGGGCAACCTGATCGACCGCACGGCCGACCGCCCAGATACAGAGAGCAGACTCTCTGATCCAGTCGCCGCTCGCCGACCGCCCAGATACAGAGAGCAAGGCTCTCTAATCCGGTCGGCCGCCCGGCCGCCCGGCCCACTGTGCCAGCAGACGTGCACAAGTCTGTGCACGTCGGTCGACCGCCCGGTCGACCGGCTTGGTCTGTCAGCACAGTTCTGGGTCAGAACTGGGTCAGAAAAACATGTTAAAAAAATTTCTAAAAATCTTTTATCTCTTCTAAAAATCCCTAAAAATAGTTTTATTATTTTGCATTGATACATAAACATGTGATAAAAAGGCAAATATCAAGCATATGAAACCATTTTTGTGTCTTATTATTTTTACCAAAAACCAAAACTTGTATTTTATCAAACTTGATTTTTTCAACACATGAATAGAAAAGTCAAAATAAGTTTGTATAAGTCATGTAAGCATGTATATTGAACACATCTAATATACATAAAAACAAAGTAAACTTGTTTTGAACAAACTATTCATGAAAACCAAATCCAAATCATGAAACGTGTGTGTATTGTGCACTTGAGCATATCAACTATACTAAGCTTTACAAATGGATCTAAACACACTAAAACTAAATTAGGATACCTAAGTCTTCTTGATGATCTTCAATCTTCAAGTCGACTCGATCCAAACCGTGATCCACGAGCTAGCTATGTATGATCTTGATGCTCGGGCCCTGGAATCACCAAGTGAAAGCTTCCAAACTCCTCTTTTTGAAGCAATCACCAACTAATATCTTGTTACATGATCTGAAACTAAAATCACAAGATTATTAGTAAACATAACTACATGAGTTAATCATCATCAAAACTAGAGAGGAAGGCCTCCGGGCCAACAGTTAATACTACACCTCTGATCGAGCTTCACCCTGATCAATCAGATGGATTATATTTTGCGATCCAAGATGTTTAGAAATGCCAAAGAAGAGCTTCTTCCTTCAATGGATCATGACACGATCGATCGACACCGAGCCGACCGAACATTGTTGACATCATTATGCATGATGTTAATATTGAAGAGACAAAGTTAGAAACTTCTGTTTTTTGCTTTGTCACTTTTCTCATAATACTATACTCTGATCGAAGCTCTACTCTGATTAATCAGATGGATTAAGGTTTGAGATCCAAGATGTTTGGAAGAGTGCTAAAGAAGAGTTTCTACTTCAATAGATCACAGCACGATCGATCAACGTCGAGCCGACCAACATTGTTGATATCGTGATGCATGATGTTAATATTGAAGAGACAAAGTTAGAAACTTCAGTTTTAGCTTTGTCACTCTTCTTATAATCAGGTTAATACTACACCTCTGATTGAAGCTCCACCTTGATCAATCAGATGGATTAGAGTTTGAGATCCAAGAAGCTTAGAAGAGCACCAAAGAAGAGCTTCTTCCTTCAACGTATCACAGCACGGTCGATCGACGCAGGGCTGACCGAACATTGTTGACATCGTAATGCATAATGTTAATATCAAGAAACAAAATTAGAAACTTTAGTTTTAGCTTAGTCACACTTCTCATGATCAGGTTAATATTACACCTCTGATCGAAACTCCACCCTGATCAATTAGATGGATTAGGGTTTGCGATCCAAGATGTTTGGAAAAGAGCCAAAGAAGAGCTTCTTCCTTGAACAAATCACAGCACGGTCAATCAACGCTGAGCCGACCGAACATTATTGACATCATGATGCATGATGTTAGTATCGAAGAAATAAAGTTAAAACTTCAGCTTTCTTTATCACTCTTCTCATGATTAGGTAACATTACACCTCTGATCGAAGCTCCACCCTAATCAATCAGATAGATTAGGATTTGTGATCCAAGATGTTTGAAAGAGTGCCAAAGAAGAGCTTCTTCCTTCAACCATTCACCTCACAGTCGATCGACATCAGACCGATCGAACATTGGTGATATTATGATGCATAATGTAAATATTAAAGAAAAGACAAAGGCAAAATGTCAGTCTTTAGCCTTGTCACTCTTCTCTAGTATATAGACATGCACCTACCTTTAACTTAGAAGAATAGGTCATATTTTAAAGTCGAACATGCCTAAACAACAGTTTCAGGCACTCTTCTTTATGATCAGAAAGATGGCTTATCTAGCTTGATTTTTTTCATATGTAATGGTCGCATACCTCCCTGCTCCTGTTCGATCGATCGAAGCTCAACCCAACGACAAAGGATCTGAACAATCAAATGGAGGACCGAATGAGTTTATCTGATGGCTTATCAAGCCAAACTCATTGAAGAAGGTTCATGATGCATCTTTACAGAACCTTTCTATTGTATCCACACTCATATAGAGATATGGTGATCGATTGACTTTCATGAAGGATCAAATAAGTATATTTGATGGATTATCAAGACAAACTCACTGAAGAAGGCTCGTGACGCATCATTTGTAGAACCTTTCCATTATTTTCACATTCCAAAGAGGACTTCACGAGGAGGCCAATCTCTAGACAACCCCCTTTCATGTCTACCTATGTGGCCCTCAGCTTATTTATAGGAGGAATACTGCACTACATCCAACGCCTCTGACTGCTAAAAGATAGAGGAAACAGTTGGCGTTTAAGCCCAACGAAAAATTCTTGACAACTCATCATACTGAGGGAATAGCGTGGCTAGCCCACTCAAACGATGGTTGGTAAAAGTAAAATAAGTTCGTTAATGGCTGAGGTTTGCTAAAAATCCTGAGGGACCTGATCTCGCCTTCCCCTCCAAATTCCCATACCAATTCCCGTCCATGGAATGGTAAGACTACAAAAGCTGTAATTGTTTTCTCAAAGAAATAATCACAAATCGAACCTATCATGTTAACAGTATACCTCTGGCATACCACGTTGTTAGGTTAACATTATGCCTCTAACAGTAATTTCTTCAATGTCCCCAACGGATAAAATTTTAACTTGTTAATTCTCTTCAATAGAAAGACGAGTCTACTAAATTGCTCAAATCGCAAAATTTCTTAGACAAGTTAAATAATACACCTCTGACAAAGATTGCTCATATCGCAATGTAAATCACTGTTAGGTTAACATTATACCTCTAACAATGATTTTTCTCAATTTTTAGCGGATAAAATTTCAACTTGTCAATTCTCTTCAATAGAATGATGGGTCCACTAAATTATTCAAATCGCAAAATCTCTCAGTCACATTAAACACTACATTTCTGATCAAAATTGCTCATATCGCAATATAAATCCCTGCATTAAATCCCTGTTAAGTTAATATTATATCTAATATAGTGATTCTCTCAATTTTCACAACGAAAACGAGAAGTTCGATGCTAAGTTCAATATTACATCTCTAGCATCCATTTCATTGTTAAGTTAAATACTACACCCTATGACAATGATCTTTCCTCGAGTTTTCTTATTGAAACTGAGACATTAAATACTGAGTTAATATCACACCTCTGGCATTCATCTCACTGTCAAGTTAATACTAAATCTATAATAGTGATTTTCTCAGTTTTCTAAATGAAAATGAGATATCATTTGATGCTAAGTTAATATCATACCTCTAGCACATATATTCTTATCAGGTTAATATTACACTTCTGACAATTCAATTTACTTCCAATTGCAAATCAGAAATCCTTCACGTAAACATTATACTTTTGGCGTTAAAATTTTTCATAAATCCTCAGTGGATCAAGCTCTATTTATTATTCTCATCAATAGAATAGTAAGTTCACAAAATTCATTCAAATCACGGATTCAACCCCTGGCAAATTAACATCACACCTCTGATAGTAACCCTCTCAAATTCCCTAGTGCAATTACCTAACTTTTACTTGCTAAGTTAATCTCACATCTCTGATAATTAAAATTCTTCACTTTAGTCTGTCTGATTTTCCAAACAAAGCAGACATGATTCAAAAGCAAATGAAGCTCACGTCCAAAAGCTTCCAACACGACCTCCGCATTTCATGAGAGTCGGATTTCAAAAAAGCTCAACATGTGACTCGCGTTCAGAAACATCCAACGCGATCCCCGCATTTCAAAGATAAGACAAGAGTCACATTTTCGACAAATGAGGCCCACGTCTTCATCAACAAAGGCCACATCTTTTCTTACCAACACTAAAGTATGGCCCTGCTTCTGTAATCAGTTCAACAGTATACTAGCAAAAGTAATCAATAACTCTACCAGTTTAATAGTACATCGATAAACAAATCAGAGCTTATACAAGTGCTAGACTGAGTTTCTAAGACACTCATGATGATTTTCTCTAGAGACTTCAAGTAGTTCAACATAACACTCACGAAGACCAAAATCTAGAAAGGATCAAGCTCAGAACATCTCAAAAGATTGCCAATCCAATCACGGGAGCCCGAAATCAACTGAAGTCCAAAGTATTTCAAAATCCATCCCAGTGAACTGTGGAGTGTCGAATACTTTGGAGGGGGTTCTGTCGTCTATCTAAAAATCACTAAGGACAAGTCATCCGACGTGAACCTCGCTTCAACGCAAAGGTCGTGTTTCAACTAAAACGCAGACCTCGCGTTCAAAGGGAAACACAGACTTTAGACGCGGGTCTGAATAACTCTGCGTCTTACGTGGGTCTGAGCAACCTCGCGTCTTACTTCAGACGCGGATCTGAGTAACTCCGCGTCTCACGCGGGTCTGAGCAACCTCGCGTATTACTTCAAACGCGGGTCTGAGTAACTCTACATTCCACTCCAAGAGCGGGTCAGAGCAACTCCGCGCTCTGACTGAGACATCCGCATCTACAACAAACAACAAGAGGTCTGTGTCCAACGCGAGACCCACGTTTTGTTATAACTGACTCCCATTACTGAGTCAATTAACTCTCCACATAATGGGGGAGTTAATCCCATTATGGAGAGATTATAGGGGAAATTATACCCCTTGACTCCTTATAAATAACCTGAGGTGCTATAAAGAAGGGGAGGACTTTTGGAGGCCAGAGAAAAAAAAGAGACTTTTGAAGATTGAAAGCTGAGAATTCTCAAGCTAAAAACTTCTTGCTTTCCTCTTGTTTTTTAGAAAAAGTCTTGGAGAGAGAAATTAGTGGGTTCTAAATACTCAGTATGTTAAAAAATTGAACCTCTCTCTGATTACTTTTCGAGAGTATTCTGAAGATAAGCTTGTTCATTCAGCCGATCAACGGAGAACAAGAATCACTCTCTGTTGCCACATCAAGAACCCAGCCTTAAGCAAAAAGGAGAACCAATTATTTTATCCTCTTTTGTAATCAGAATCATTTCGTTATAAATTTTCATCCACTCAAAGAAACTTTACTCTGCGCCATTTTTTCGACCGAACAAGATTCAAATTTGAATTTTCTTTAAATTATTTTTTAGAACCCATTTGTGTTGAAAATTCGACACAAATTTCAATCGTTGCGTCGAATGTTCGATGCAAATATTTTCTTGAATTTTTTTCTAAAATTATTTTTTGAAATATCTATTACATACATCGAATTTCTGAGACAAAATTACAATATTACTCAAAATTTCGACACAATCATTGCGGCGAGGGTATTTGTGGTGGCAATTTTTGACGCAAACGTCAAAATTTCAAAGCAAACCGCCAATATTCGATGCAAATTTTCAATGCAATTTGACAAACTTTCTAGTAGTGATAGATATAGTCTTTATCAAGATGTTTAATGGGATGGTGCAAAAATTAAAGGAAGTGAGGTTTGTACCTCAATTGAAGAAAATCTTATCTCAGTTGGTGTCTTGAAAGCATTGGGTTTAGAGATATCTGGTAGAGATGGTGTTCTCAAGATGCTTAGATGGTTGTGATGAAGGGTATCCAACCAAAAACCTCTATTACTTGAAGGTAATATAGTTACACGACAAGTGGCGACTTTTATTATTTCAGATGATGATTGTACCCGGCTATGGCACATGAGATTCAGACATACAGGTGAAAAATCTTTGCATGCTCTAACAAAGCAAGGCTTCTTCAAGGTGCTAAGACTTGCAATTGAAATTTGTAAGTATTACGTCATTGGTAAGAAGACCAAGGTGAAATTCGGCACCACGATTCATTGCACAGAGAGAATTCTTGACTATGTTTACACGGATATTTGAGGACCTATCAAGACGATAACTATTGGAGATAATCACTACTTTATATCCTTTATTGATGATTTCTATAGGCATTATTGGGTATATATCATGAGACACGAAGGGAAAGTCCTAGAGTCACTTATAAAGTTTATAAGAATATGGAGAAGAATACGAGAAAAAAGATCAAAGTATTTTGTTCAGACAATGGTAGTGAATACACTAGCACTCATTTCCTACAGCTATACCGCGATAAGAACATAGAAAGGGACTTCACAGTGTGAGAGACATCGCAACAAAATAGGTGGCCGAAAGGATGAATATGACCTTACTAGAGAAGGTTCGTTGCATGTCATCCAATGCCAGATTATCAAAATCTTTTTGGCTAAGCTATTGGCATATGTTTGCCATCTCATTAACAGGTTGCTTTCGCCTACGATAGGAGGTAAAACTCCTCTGGGAGTATGATCAGAAAAGGTTGCTCAAGACTATGATTCGCTTCGGATATTTGATTGTCCGACCAATTACCATGTCTTCCTAAGTTGGGTCTGAGAGGGAGGAAAGGCTATAAAGTTTTAGATCCAAAGGACAAAAAGTTCATCTTGAGCAGGGATGTCACATTCGACGAGACTTCAATGGTGAAGCCTACAGACTCCCAACAGGTGGAGAGTGAGAAGACCAACAGGATATCGCAGCAGGTAGAAAGTGATGCTACTCTACCATCTCCATATAGTTCAATATCATTCGAGATCATTCGTAATGATCATGTAGCCGATGAGGATGCTGATAATGTTGAGGATCAAGGACATATTATGGGTGATGTCCAACCAAGATTCTATTTGATGTAGGAAAAACCTGAAGAAATTCATGTAAGCCAAGCTGGCTCATTACTAACATGATTGTGGCATATGCTCATTCGATCGTTGAGGAGGCGATCTCGTCTGCATATAGTGAAGCTAAAATCAATTCGGAGTCTAAGATGTAGAAGGATGTCATGATGGAAGAGATGAACTCTTTTCAAGAATAACACTTGAGAATTGACAGAATTGCCAAAGGTAAAGAAGGCTATTAGTTGTAAGTGAGTGTTCACGAAGAAGCAAGGATCTCTAGATAGTGAAATTCTATGCTACAAGGCCAGATTGGTAGCTAAAGATTACACGCAGCGAGAAGACATTGACTATAATGAGGTATTCTCACCTGTTGTAAAGTAATCATCGATTCAGATATTATTGGCACTAGTGGGCACAGTACAAGTTGGAGCGTGATCAGCTTGATGTGAAGACCGCATTTCTCTATGGCGATCTTGATGAGGACATCTTATGTCTCAACTTACGGAGATCAAGATTGCAGGAAAAAAGAATATGGTGTACAAATCGAGAAAATCGCTTTATGGGCTAAAATAATCGCTAAAACGAGCGTTTCGACAGCTTCATGAGAGGCAGGAGGTATACACGAAGTCATTACGACTCATGTGTTTACTACAACAAATTATCAAGTGGAGAGTATGTTTATCTACTGTTATATATAGACGATATGCTCATTACTTCTAAGAGTAGATCCTTATTGATAAATTGAAGAAAGACATGTCTTGCGAATTTGAGATGAAGGGTGGTGAAGAGAAGAAGGTGGAAGGCATAGAGATTGCAAGAGGCTGAAAAAGTGCAAGGTTTACTTGACGCAAAATGGGTATTTGAAAAAAGTACTTCAGAAGTTTAACATTAATCATCACATGAAGTCTGTAAGTACACAGTTAGCCCCTCACTTCAAGTTAAAAGCTATTATGTCTCCGACTATAGTTGAAGAGCGTGAGTATATGTCTCACGTACCTTATGCTAGCGCAATTAGTAGTTTGATGTATGTGATGGTGTGTGCAAGGCCTAATTTGTCACAAGCTGTCTTCATTGTTAGCAGATATATGCATGATCCCGGTAGGGGTTATTGGGAGACAGTGAAGCGGATTCTATGGCACATCAAAGGTATCATAAATGCTGGTCTGGTGTTCGAGAAGGATACTATAGGTAACCAAAAGTGTATTGGATATATTGATTCCGATTACGCGGGAGACCTTGACAAGCACGGGTCTATGATGGAGTATGTGTTCACATTGTTCCAAGTATCGGTGAGTTAGAGCTATATTCTATAGTCTACGGTCGCATTTTCTACTATAGAAGTAGAGTAAATGGCCATGACGGAGGCTATGAAAAAAGGTAATTTAGCTTCAAGGGTTACTTGATGACTTGAAGATTGATCAGGATCAATTGAAAATCAATTGTGATAGCATGAGTGTTATCTATTTGATAAAGAACCAAGTCTTTCATATAAGGATGAAGCACATCGACGTCAGGTTTCACTTTATTCAGGGAGATTCTTGATGAGGGTGACATCAAGCTAAAGAAGTTTCACAGGAAGGAGAATCCCGCTGATATGCTTACCAAGTTGTTCTAAGAATAAAGTTCGAGCATTGTAAAAAGTTACTACATATCCTTCTAGTTGTTTGAGTTCGGTGGAGCTCGTTTGGATAAACTATGGATGGCTTGATCCCCTAGGCATAGGGTAAGGAGGTAACCACATTGATGCAGCCCGATTAAGTCAACATGGTGATTTATTGTGTTCGGATCAGATTTGAGAAATCTTCATCGAGGCAGAGAATTATTGGAAGAGAGGATAAAAATATAGTTGGTAGGGTTTTTTAACCCAAACTGATAGTGGCAGCAGCAGCTTTAGAAGACTGGAATAGAGAATCACTGTCAACAGGCCCGGGTGCTGTCGACAGCTGATACTTAATATGCAGATACAGATAGTAGAGTTATACAACTATTGAGGCCTGTCAACAGCTGTGCCTCAGTCTGTCGACAGGCACCCTATGGCCGTCGACAGCAACAACCCGAGAGTTGGGTGTTGTGCTGTAATACCCCGTTCCCGGAATACGTACTTAGTTGCGTATTCAGATTTTCGATCGTATTTTTCGATTTGTTTTCCTGTATTTATTCTGTATTATGAATTCCTTGTATGATTGTTTTGTCTTGGAATTGGATTCGTGGATTCGGAGTCAGCCCTAGTCTGAACCGAAGACCCGATTATAGTATATTATTCGATTTGGTCTTTCCGGTGATTAGATTTGACCGATTTCAGTTTCAAATTTATTTTCCAATATATTAGATTTTCCATGATTTTCTAGATTTTTCTTGAATTAAATTGAATTTCTTCAAAACCGGTGTCGGCCAGTGCCGCTGACCGATTCTTGGATTTTTAATTCTCAAACAGTTTGGAGTTTCATGATGGTCCTTTAGGCTTTATTCCTTAGAATCATATTTTCTACCTACATTCTTTTTCTGAGGATTTTATGATTTTATGAAAATTCCATCGGAGTCGGTAGGTAACTGATTCCGGGATTTTTAGTTTTAAAACTATAAAGTATTTCTTAAAAAGGATTTCACTATGAGTCTTCATATATTATTATTGATTTTGGGTAAATTTGCGAGTCGTTCCGAGATACTTGAATTTCGGACGATTCCGGTATTTTCCGAATTGTTTTCCGTATTCTTGACTTGAACCCGGGTATCTGTATTTTCAACAGTTTCATTTTGAGTCCAAGAGAAAATATCTTCTCTTTATCATTTCTTTTCCATTTTTCCTTTTCCCTTATTTCTTTCCTTCCTCCCCAAGCCACAAGAATTCCAATTTTCCAATTTTCCAAAATCTAAATCTTTTCCAAAATCCATTTTCTTCCACACTCTTCCATCTCAAAATATCTCCACCTCACCCCTCCACTTGGCCGGCCATGATTGGTCAAGTGACACCTCATGCTTCCCCTTTTACACAAAACCCCTCTCTTCCATCTCAATTACAACTCCTTCACAAATTCCAAATCATATATAAACATTCCTTTACATTTCCTTTCCTTTTTCTTCACTTCACCAAAAGAAATACCCTTCACCAAAATCTCTCCTCCATCTCAAACTCAAACCCTAACTCCAAAACACCAAGATCATCTTCTCCATCTCAAGCAACAACTACTTTTGGATTGAGGCCATCATCTCCACTTCGGGATCCTTTCGAGTACTTCAAGCTTCAATTCACCGTTCGTAGTGAGTATTTTTACTCACCAAGACTTGTTTCATTCCTAGTATACTTGTATCCCATATCTTGTGTACAAATGTCATAAAAATCACATTTTTAGACCATCAAGCACAACCAGCAGATTCTGTTCTGTGTTCTGTTTTCGACCACGATTAGTCGACTTGACCTAGGACCTAGTCGACTTGAACCCTTAGTTTGAAACATAATCTTTTCGGATTTCACAGTTTTAGTCGACTAGACTAAATTACCAGTCGACTAGAGACCCCTAGTCGACTACTCTCTTAACCCTAGTCGACTAATTTTCCCATGATTCCAGAATCCCAACTCTCGGCTCCAGTCGACTTAGCTTAGATATTAGTCGACTTGAGACCACTAGTCGACTACCATTTTTACCCTAGTCGACTTATCTTTTCCTGAATCAAAACCTTAACTCTCTGTATCTCAGACTTAGTCGACTTAAGTATCTGTTAGTCGACTTGTAGTTCCCTGTTAGTCGACTACCTTTTTTACCTAGTCGACTAACTTTTCCTGAATCAGAAACCCAACTCTCTGGTGCACAGTTTTAGTCGACTATACCAGACTGTTAGTCGACTAACCCTTCTATTAGTCGACTACTCTTCCAACCTAGTCGACTAACTATTGGCTGTCTGTTATAGTTGCTTACCTTCTTAACTTTGGATCTTATACTTGGTTCATGTATTTGTATCTTGTACTTCATGACTAGTTACTTGATGTATATCACTTCTTGTCACTTCATATTACCATGTTTATGTATTGCCATGCAACTGCTTGTTTCATTTTTATACTTGTACTCTGCCTGTGATATTCTTACTCCCTATCGTATACCATGCGTGGCAGACCCTTCGAGGTCGTTGAATTCTGTGTCGCTTCTATGTTTCCACTTGCCATGTCCTTACTTCAGACTTGTTAATTTCATGTTTCCTTTTAACACATGTATATCACCTAACATCCAGTGTGTTATCCCATGACCACCTGGCATGCCACTACCTTGCTAGACCCTCTTGTTATGTCATGACTGACCCGGCCTACTATTAATCCATTGTTATGTTTTATTGCTTGTTATATATCACCACCTTGTCATGCTATCTTTTAAAACCAAGCATGATACACTTGACCTTGAAATTATTATGTTTACGGGGATCCTGTCTTGTTTTATGGAACTAAGTGCCACACCATACACGGTGGGGGCCACCTCTAGAATCCATCCCTCAGAACAAAGTGCCACATGGAACAAAGTGCCACACCTCACGGTGGGGGCCACCTCTTGAATCTGTGGGGGCCACCTCTTGAATCTGTTGGGCTATTACGGTTATGACTGTTTATTCCCGTAATATGATAATTATGTTAATAAGCTACAACTTGTATGGGGTATGGGAGGAAGTGATAGATGCCGGAATGATACCTTGCTTATAGTGATGGATTAAAATACTGGTGCAAGTGAATAGTGGGACTTTGGGCCCATACTGATTACT
Source organism: Agave tequilana (assembly GCA_038442645.1). Taxonomy (NCBI): domain Eukaryota; kingdom Viridiplantae; phylum Streptophyta; class Magnoliopsida; order Asparagales; family Asparagaceae; genus Agave; species Agave tequilana. The sequence continues at coordinate 13,350 of JAVJIF010033065.1, read as the reverse complement.
GTTAGGGGGACTTTGGGCCTCTAAACCGGTTCCAGGTGTATGGAACTACTATAAGAAGCTCTATCAGTTCTCTATCTACTTCCGGTAACGACCCTCGACTTTCTTATATATGGATGTATGTGGGTTGGCTGTACACCAGGTCACATACCGAGATATATGGGTTAGACGAGTAATAATAATAATAGATACTTGTTATGACCCCTGTTAGGGTGACTGTTATGACTTCCTTTATGTACTCCGGTCCTGTCTATTCCTTGTTCCTGTTTTGGATTCATGTTGTTCTTGCTATGCATTCCCGTTTTGACTATCATATGATTTGCAACTCTGATTCTATACGCTTGGATTTCTGTGGCATGAGATAAAGGTATCTATATGAGGGTTTCCTTGTTTGGATTATTCCTTCGATGTACTAGTCTCATGGGACCGTGACTTAAGCGTATACAATCACTTTTGCTTGTAATTAGCTTTATCTTGTATTTCCTGTTTTACGATTATGTTATACCCGTCCTTATATTACTCTCGTGTTCTAATCCTCTATTCTTATTTCTTTGCCATTTGGCTGTAGCATGTTCATTATTGGGAGGTCCTGACTCCCTTGGATTTGTATGTTCAGGTTTAGAAGCTTGGATCGAAGTGGATTCATCCACAGAGGATCAAGCTTTTCTTGTGAGCAGGCGGACTAGTTCCAGTCTTTGTGCCAGATCTCTCTTTTGACTCACGGGATCTTCATCCTACTCGTGAGCATTTTGTGTCTTTATTGTATATTTTACTTTTGGACTTGGTTGTGATAAAAGACACATGTGATGTGTAATAGTTTATCATATCCTGTGATAGCTTTGTATTTGTACGTTTATGTTGGCATATGCTTGTATACCACGCTTTGTGTTGTACTCTGATCCTTGCTTGTACTTTTATGCTTAGCGTATATACGTGGGGGCATTTCCTGACCTACGTATATACGTCACAGTGACGTCCCCGTATCCGTGGAATCGGGGCGTTACAAGTTGGTATCAGAGCTTAGGCTCTCACCTCTATAGTACAAACAAGCTGCAAATTCTAGTAATTTGCTATTGCCAACTACAATGTACAAAGTTATCTAGTCCTTCTTGATTTATCTAATTCTTTTGATTCCTTCCCTTGTGTCCTAAACTCCTTCCTTTTTCCAACTCCTTCCAGTTATCTTTAGCCATCTTAGTATGGAGAGGAGGTCGGGCCGTAATCACTCCGGGCAAGCATCAAATGGAGCAGCGGGAGAGAATGTGGATATACTGAGAGTTATCCAGCTGATGATGGAGAACCAGCAGCAACAGACCGAACTTCTCCGGCAAGAGTTAGCAGCACCTAAAGGACAAAGGCCGGGGAATATATCGGATTTCAGAAGACTGCAGCCAGCCATATTCACTGGTGGAGAGAAACCCATGGATGCTGAGCAATGGCTAACGGACACATCAGACCTGTTGAATGCAGCCCGAGTTCCTAAGGAGAACCAAGTGGAGGTTGCCAAGATTCAATTGAAGGATATAGCTAGAACTTGGTGGCTAGCTGAGGAGGCAAGATTGGAGAAACCTGTCACTTGGGACACATTCTCCAAGAGTTTCTACAACAGATTCTTTCCTGCTACTGCTCAGAAGGACATGGAAGAGCAGTTTATCAGGCTTCAGCAAAGGGATAAGTCCGTGGATGAGTATGCCGCGGAATTCTTAAGACTCAGCCGCTTTGCTCCATATATGGTAACTGATGAGGAGAAGCGGGCAAGTAGATTTCAGCAGGGCCTGCAGATGGACATACAAGTATTCCTAATGCCCCAGCAGCTGAAGACTTATTCAGAAGTCCTTACCATAGCTCGAGAAGTGGAGCGTGGATGGAGAAGAAGAGATTGACCCAGATGAGGAACCAGGCCAAGAAGAGGCCTTTTGAGTTGATGGATGAGGAAGATGCAGTTGGGGCAACCCATGGCCCAATGATCAAGAGACCATTCCAAACTCCTCTTCCTCAGATCACATGCAATTACTGCCATAGACCCGGACATTATAAGAGAGATTGTCGGGTGGCCAATGGATTATGTTTGGCATGTGGGGCAGGGAGTCATGCACTAAGGGGTTGCCCGTACAGAAAGTTTGGGCATGTGGCACCAGTCAGACCAGCTCTTCCAGCCCCAGCACATCCAGCTCCAGCACTTCCAGCACCGCCACTAAGGAGGAACCCTGAACCTGTTGATCGAAGAGTTCCATTTCCACCCCAACGGTATGATCATCAGCAAAGGGGAATGAGAGCTAGAGCAGATCAGGGTAGAGGCCAAGGTTACATCATGGCAGCAGAGACCTCAGGCGATGCAGCAGAATGTGAAGACCAGTATCCAGATCAGGAGCCTTAGGATATCATGGTAACCACTACCCCAGATCTTGTATTTGAGTTGGTTATCATTCTAAATATTTTCTCTTATCATTCTTTCATTGTCCATCCTGATCCTTCCTGTATTCATCTTATTCCCTGTTTTGGTTTTATGAGCCCTTTATTCCAGCCTTTGTCCCCTTTGTGTTCATTTCACCCCTTAATGAAATTGCGAGGACGCAATTTTTGTAAGGTGGGTGGATTGTAATACCCCGTTCCCGGAATACGTACTTAGTTGCGTATTCAGATTTTCGATCGTATTTTTCGATTTGTTTTCCTGTATTTATTCTGTATTATGAATTCCTTGTATGATTGTTTTGTCTTGGAATTGGATTCGTGGATTCGGAGTCAGCCCTAGTCTGAACCGAAGACCCGATTATAGTATATTATTCGATTTGGTCTTTCCGGTGATTAGATTTGACCGATTTCAGTTTCAAATATTATTTTCCAATATATTAGATTTTCCATGATTTTCTAGATTTTTCTTGAATTAAATTGAATTTCTTCAAAACGGTGTCGGCCAGTGCCGCTGACCGATTCCTAGATTTTTAATTCTCAAACAGTTTGGAGTTTCATGATGGTCCTTTAGGCTTTATTCCTTAGAATCATATTTTCTACCTACATTCTTTTTCTGAGGATTTTATGATTTTATGAAAATTCCATCGGAGTCGGTAGGTAACTGATTCCGGGATTTTTAGTTTTAAAACTATAAAGTATTTCTTAAAAGGATTTCACTATGAGTCTTCATATATTATTATTGATTTTTTGGTAAATTTGCGAGTCGTTCCGAGATACTTGAATTTCGGACGATTCCGGTATTTTCCGAATTGTTTTCCGTATTCTTGACTTGAACCCGGGTATCTGTATTTTCAACAGTTTCATTTTGAGTCCAAGAGAAAATATCTTCTCTTTATCATTTCTTTCCATTTTTCCTTTTCCCTTATTTCTTTCCTTCCTCCCCAAGCCACAAGAATTCCAATTTTCCAATTTTCCAAAATCTAAATCTTTTCCAAAATCCATTTTCTTCCACACTTTTCCATCTCAAAATATCTCCACCTCACCCCTCCACTTGGCCGGCCATGATGGTCAAGTGACACCTCATGCTTCCCCTTTTACACAAAACCCCTCTCTTCCATCTCAATTACAACTCCTTCACAAATTCCAAATCATATATAAACATTCCTTTACATTTCCTTTTCCTTTTTCTTCACTTCACCAAAAGAAATACCCTTCACCAAAATCTCTCCTCCATCTCAAACTCAAACCCTAACTCCAAAACACCAAGATCATCTTCTCCATCTCAAGCAACAACTACTTTTGGATTGAGGCCATCATCTCCACTTCGGGATCCTTTCGAGTACTTCAAGCTTCAATTCACCGTTCGTAGTGAGTATTTTTACTCACCAAGACTTGTTTCATTCCTAGTATACTTGTATCCCCTATCTTGTGTACAAATGTCATAAAAATCACATTTTTAGACCATCAAGCACAACCAGCAGATTCTGTTCTGTGTTCTGTTTTCGACCACGATTAGTCGACTTGACCTAGGACCTAGTCGACTTGAACCCTTAGTTTGAAACATAATCTTTTCGGATTTCACAGTTTTAGTCGACTAGACTAAATTACCAGTCGACTAGAGACCCCTAGTCGACTACTCTCTTAACCCTAGTCGACTAATTTTCCCATGATTCCAGAATCCCAACTCTCGGCTCCAGTCGACTTAGCTTAGATATTAGTCGACTTGAGACCACTAGTCGACTACCATTTTTACCCTAGTCGACTTATCTTTTCCTGAATCAAAACCTTAACTCTCTGTATCTCAGACTTAGTCGACTTAAGTATCTGTTAGTCGACTTGTAGTTCCCTGTTAGTCGACTACCCTTTTTACCTAGTCGACTAACTTTTCCTGAATCAGAAACCCAACTCTCTGGTGCACAGTTTTAGTCGACTATACCAGACTGTTAGTCGACTAACCCTTCTATTAGTCGACTACTCTTCCAACCTAGTCGACTAACTATTGGCTGTCTGTTATAGTTGCTTACCTTCTTAACTTTGGATCTTATACTTGGTTCATGTATTTGTATCTTGTACTTCATGACTCGTTACTTGATGTATATCACTTCTTGTCACTTCATATTACCATGTTTATGTATTGCCATGCAACTGCTTGTTTCATTTTTATACTTGTACTTGTTGGCCCAAAGGCCTATCGCCCTAGTTTTGATGATGATCAACTCATGAAGTTATATTTACTAATGATCTTGTGCTAATTAGTGACAGATTCATGATCAAGATCTTAGTAGGTGCATAGCTCAACAAAGGATAAAAGAACAAGATTTGGAGCTTGCATGTGTGATCCAAGGAGTTTTTGGATCAAGCTTGGACCAAGTCAAGAAGATGAGAAGCCTTCAAGGGAAGACTTCAAGAAGTTGAAGACTTGTGTCTAGGTATAGAATTTGTATTTTTGTTTTAGTAAAAATGTAAAGGATAGATAGTTGGTGGATTGCTCAAGTCTATATCACACACACACTCTTGATTAGAACTCTTGATTTATTGATTTCATAAAAGATTTTGTTTTTAGAAAAGAACTTTTATTTTAGAAAAAGATTTTTCTTTAAGACAAAATATTTGTTGGTTTTTTGGTATTTCTATCATGTATATTCTTTAACCAAAACCAAGTTGTATACTAGATTTCAAAAACATAGATATTTCATATTGATTGTGGAGTGGATCATATCCATACACACTATGCTTTTAAATGGACTCAAATATCTTGTTTTGTATTTGATAAAGGTTTGGAAAAACATTTCATGGAAAATTAGGTTTTTATCAAAAGAATTTTTACCAAGTATTTTACCTTGATAGTAGTATGACACATGCTCATACTCTATGATTTTTCAAGACCAAAACATTTATCCAAGACCCAAACCAAATCCAAATTGTCCAGGTCCTGGAAGTTCTGATTTTTCAGAATTTCTCAGTGACCGGTCGACCGGCAGTCGACCGGCACTCGACCGACATGCACAATTTTGTGCATGTGCGTATCAGTCGACCGGAGGTCGACCGACACCCTACCGCCCCAAACCTGTTGCTCTCTGGAAAATGCCAGTCGACCGGACCGGTCGACCGACAGTTCTTTCCAGAAGAGCGGTCGACTCACCAGTCGACCGGTGGCTGCAACGGTCAGAAAAATGACCGTTGGCCGGTCGACCGGAGGTCGACGCCGCCAGCTCTGACAGAACCCCAACGGCTCTTTTTCTGGGCAGCCTATATAAAGGGTTTTTGTCATCTGTTTTAGATAGAACATTTAGGAGACTTCTTGAGCAGTTTTTCAGATACTTTTAGAAGAGTTTCTCCACAATTTTTAGTGCAAATACTTCCAATCAAAAGGAAGAGTTTTTATTGAGTGTGTAAAAGTGATTCTTGAGTTTTCCTCCATAGCTTTCTTTCCTTGATTTT
>JAVJIF010033065.1:0-2500 GCA_038442645.1 Agave tequilana | reverse complement strand
CAGAGATCTACATTCATCGTACTTTGTGCAAAATCAGCAGAAAAGAAGCAAGTACACCAAGATTTTGATCAAATCAACCATAGCAAACTGAACAAGATTAAATTCAAGAACTGAAGCGTAGAGGGCCCCAAGATGAATGGTAACAGGAAGAAAAGGCTACTTGTATCGGTGACTGGCGCTGCAATCTTTGATCATGTCAACTATTTAACAGAACGGAATGAGCCTTTACATGCCTCCCATGCAGAATATCACCCTTCGACAAATTTAGCTAAACCAATACTGCAGCAAACAGTAATAAGGCTAACCTGCATTGCATAATGCCTGTACTCTACACATCAAACCAGTTCAAGTAACAATTTCTCAAAAAGCTATTTCAGAAACAAGAGTTCAAGCCTTGGATCCACAATCACTGTATGAATTTCCTGTAATGAGTTAGACTATGAAAACATCCACAAAAGATGCAAGGCAGATACCAAGTTTCTTGCTCCTAAAATGGTATATATTGTGGCATACATATGATTTTCCATTCATACTTTGACCTCAGATTACTGGAGTCTTGACAGGGAAAGAAATGGGGAAAAGAAAAATACAAGGTGATGATCACTGATGATCACATGAAGATATACAATCACACTGTTTTAGTATTAATGTGATCAAGCGCCCAAGTACTTGCAAAGGGGACACAGTAAAGCCAAGTATGGTGATCTTAATGATCTCCAGTTGATGAGTCATCAGTGCCATCAGAAAAAATATGATGGATGTTATTTCTGCCGGAGGAACCAATGCTGACACACGCATATACTGTAACAAGTAGACATATATACATCATTCAGCTAGATGAACTAAAGATTTCAGTTATCAGATAAAAGAAATCACTTGATGAAGAATGAGTTTTCACCATGTCTTCACCATATTTTATCTGACTGCCACTTAAAGAAGACGGTTTCTTTTTCAGTAGCAGACCATTCAAGGCTTGGACCATTCGATAAGCTCAGATGGCCTATAACCTGTCTTTTTCTTGCAGTTTTTGCGGTCTGCAATTGTATTAAAGGTTGTATAGCAAGGTTGGCACCATAAGAAAATTGAACCTACAGTGCGAACTATGAACTCAGCAACTGATTATTCAAATGTATTGGTAAAATTATTACCCAGGGGTGAGCATTTGAATTGATGATGAATCTTGCAAGAAAACAACAGCTGCAGCAATTTAGTGTTGGCAAGACCGAAAACAATCATAGTCGAGCAAACTTAACTCGCAATATATTAGGCCAGAAACTTCAGTCTATTATTTGCCCACAGAAAACAAAGCCAGATTTACTGCTAACTAAAATCAAGAAGAATTCCAAATGCAGTATTGGCAAAGATGTTAGCGCAACTTAACACTCCATCTCCCTGACCAGCCACAATGTGCCACCTACAAAGAAGTTAAAATTGTAATTAGCCCAATACAGCACCAGAGAAATAAACAGGAAGAGCACTCTTCAGTTTGTATAAATTCATGGAAAAAATCAAGAATTTAAAGAATCCAATAAACCAAAGAAAAGTGTTGATGGTTGGATTGCTCGTATTGAAATCAAGAACTTTCCGCATGTCTTCATCTGATTCACCTGAACAGAACATGCGCATCACTCAAAAGCACCTAAAAGACAGCTATATATGGTGAATCAAGAAACTGAAAGCAGAAAAAGAATTTCTTGTGGGGCATATGCATTGTCAGTTATACGACATAAAAAATCTGGAAGTTCAGGGACGATCTCTTCACGTTTTCTACAAAATCAACAAAAAAAAAAAAAGAAAACAAAAAGAAAAAGATCAAGGTAGTGCTAAAAGTTCAATGACCTCAGCTAGAATAAACAGAAATAACCTAAATCCAAGAACTAAGGTATACCCAATAAGCATGGAAGAAACACAAGAAGCTGCATCTGAACTTATTGATGTCCTTCAGCAAAAGGAACCAATCAATGAATGAGTAGTGTGATAGAGAGTCTCTGAACCATGCTCGAACATTTCAGCCACATAAACAAGTGATGAGAACATCTGAGCCTTAACTTTCATTTGTTTTCAGTGTAGTTGTTAGTGTATTTAATTGTTTTTTATTATGTATTTTAGTGTATTAGAGATGTATTTCAGTGGTATAGTCGTGTTCAGTTTCTAAACTGAACTGGTGCTGGTAATGGGGATAGTTTCTGAACTGAATTTGGAGCCTGATAAAGGCAACTTGATGTACTCTATGAGAGGGGATAATGAATGAAAACTTGAAAAGAATCAATGGCTTCTTCTTGCCTATGTTTTCTTCTTTCTGTCTTCTTCTCCCTGTCTTTCTCTCTGACTCCTCCCTTGAATATCAGCCAAAATCCTTCCCTTCCTTACCTGTTCAGCCTGCAACCTTCCACACTGTCCCTCTCCTGCCTCCTCCTTTGACAGAAGCAGCAGCAGCAGCAATAGATTGCAGCAACAGATTGCAGCAGTCGCAGGAACAGCAGCAGCAGAAGAAGCAGCA
>JAVJIF010033064.1:142500-162311 GCA_038442645.1 Agave tequilana | reverse complement strand
TCTTTGCACAAATAAAAGAGAGAGAGTAAAGAGACAATGGATCAAACGCTAACAACAAGATATGTTTCGATGTTCGAGCCCCTAGCTCTACATTCCCGCCTCACCACTGTGAAGGATTTCCAATCCACTATCTCCCACCGAGGGAACCTCCACCGAGGAGGATTTGTTACAACAATAGGAGTACCGAACTCCTCTCTCAAACACCGCCTCACAACCGAGGGTAGGCCCGTAGCCAAACAACCACAAATCACCTCTACCGAAGAGGGATACAAACCAAACTCCACCTCTCACTAGAGGGAGCAAACCATAAGCCTCAACCTTTACCAAAGAGGGAGCAAACACAAACCTCAACCTCTACCAAAGAGAGAGCAACCCAACAATGAAAAGGGTTTACAACTTGGTGGTATCTTTCAACCACAAACAATCTCTCTTTCTTTCTCTTTCCACAAACAAGATCCTAATAGAATAGGATAGGTGATAGCTCAAGTGTGGAAAAACTAAGTGTTTTGATCAAAGAAATTCTCTTGGGAAAACACCAAAAATGGTATAGAAATTTAGATCGAAACTAATTCCCAAAACCCTAATTTCTTTGAAATAAACAAAACACTTAAACAAATAAGATTGATCTTTGGCACTTAAAACTCTTTTGAAAACTTGTTTAAAACACTGAAGAAGTCAGGAAATTTTAGCTCTAAAAATCTTAGCCAAAATCCCAAAGAAATGGGGTTTATATAGGCCAAAACAGAAACTAGCCGTTAGGCTGATCTGGCAGCCTGACAGGCCTAGCGGTCGGCCGGCCGGCCGACCGCCAAAGGTCAGAAATGTGACCGTTGGGGCAACCTGATCGACCGCACGGCCGACCGCCCAGATACAGAGAGCAGACTCTCTGATCCAGTCGGCCGCTCGGCCGACCGCCCAGATACAGAGAGCAAGGCTCTCTAATCCGGTCGGCCGCCCGGCCGCCCGGCCCACTGTGCCAGCAGACGTGCACAAGTCTGTGCACGTCGTCGACCGCCCGGTCGACCGGCTTGGTCTGTCAGCACAGTTCTGGGTCAGAAACTGGGTCAGAAAAACATGTTAAAATATTTCTAAAAATCTTTTATCTCTTCTAAAAATCCCTAAAAATAGTTTTATTATTTTGCATTGATACATAAACATGTGATAAAAAGGCAATATCAAGCATATGAAACCATTTTTGTGTCTTATTATTTTACCAAAAACCAAAACTTGTATTTTATCAAACTTGATTTTTTCAACACATGAATAGAAAAGTCAAAATAAGTTTGTATAAGTCATGTAAGCATGTATATTGAACACATCTAATATACATAAAAACAAAGTAAACTTGTTTTTGAACAAACTATTCATGAAAACCAAATCCAAATCATGAAACGTGTGTGTATTGTGCACTTGAGCATATCAACTATACTAAGCTTTACAAATGGATCTAAACACACTAAAACTAAATTAGGATACCTAAGTCTTCTTGATGATCTTCAATCTTCAAGTCGACTCGATCCAAACCGTGATCCACGGCTAGGCTATGTATGATCTTGATGCTCGGGCCCTGGAATCACCAAGTGAAAGCTTCCAAACTCCTCTTTTTGAAGCAATCACCAACTAATATCTTGTTACATGATCTGAAACTAAAATCACAAGATTATTAGTAAACATAACTACATGAGTTAATCATCATCAAAACTAGAGAGGAAGGCCTCCGGGCCAACAGTTAATACTACACCTCTGATCGAGCTTCACCCTGATCAATCAGATGGATTATATTTTGCGATCCAAGATGTTTAGAAGATGCCAAAGAAGAGCTTCTTCCTTCAATGGATCATGACACGATCGATCGACACCGAGCCGACCGAACATTGTTGACATCATTATGCATGATGTTAATATTGAAGAGACAAAGTTAGAAACTTCTGTTTTTTGCTTTGTCACTTTTCTCATAATACTATACCTCTGATCGAAGCTCTACTCTGATTAATCAGATGGATTAAGGTTTGAGATCCAAGATGTTTGGAAGAGTGCTAAAGAAGAGTTTCTTACTTCAATAGATCACAGCACGATCGATCAACGTCGAGCCGACCAACATTGTTGATATCGTGATGCATGATGTTAATATTGAAGAGACAAAGTTAGAAACTTCAGTTTAGCTTTGTCACTCTTCTTATAATCAGGTTAATACTACACCTCTGATTGAAGCTCCACCTTGATCAATCAGATGGATTAGAGTTTGAGATCCAAGAAGCTTAGAAGAGCACCAAAGAAGAGCTTCTTCCTTCAACGTATCACAGCACGTCGATCGACGCAGGGCTGACCGAACATTGTTGACATCGTAATGCATAATGTTAATATCAAAGAAACAAAATTAGAAACTTTAGTTTTAGCTTAGTCACACTTCTCATGATCAGGTTAATATTACACCTCTGATCGAAACTCCACCCTGATCAATTAGATGGATTAGGGTTTGCGATCCAAGATGTTTGGAAAAGAGCCAAAGAAGAGCTTCTTCCTTGAACAAATCACAGCACGGTCAATCAACGCTGAGCCGACCGAACATTATTGACATCATGATGCATGATGTTAGTATCGAAGAAATAAAGTTAAAACTTCAGCTTTAGCTTATCACTCTTCTCATGATTAGGTTAACATTACACCTCTGATCGAAGCTCCACCCTAATCAATCAGATAGATTAGGATTTGTGATCCAAGATGTTTGAAAGAGTGCCAAGAAGAGCTTCTTCCTTCAACCATTCACCTCACAGTCGATCGACATCAGACCGATCGAACATTGGTGATATTATGATGCATAATGTAATATTAAAGAAAAGACAAAGGCAAAATGTCAGTCTTTAGCCTTGTCACTCTTCTCTAGTATATAGACATGCACCTACCTTTAACTTAGAAGAATAGGTCATATTTTAAAGTCGAACATGCCTAAACAACAGTTTCAGGCACTCTTCTTTATGATCAGAAAGATGGCTTATCTAGCTTGATTTTTTTCATATGTAATGGTCGCATACCTCCCTGCTCCTGTTCGATCGATCGAAGCTCAACCCAACGACAAAGGATCTGAACAATCAAATGGAGGACCGAATGAGTTTATCTGATGGCTTATCAAGCCAAACTCATTGAAGAAGGTTCATGATGCATCTTTACAGAACCTTTCTATTGTATCCACACTCATATAGAGATATGGTGATCGATTGACTTTCATGAAGGATCAAATAAGTATATTTGATGGATTATCAAGACAAACTCACTGAAGAAGGCTCGTGACGCATCATTTGTAGAACCTTTCCATTATTTTCACATTCCAAAGAGGACTTCACGAGGAGGCCAATCTCTAGACAACCCCCTTTCATGTCTACCTATGTGGCCCTCAGCTTATTTATAGGAGGAATACTGCACTACATCCAACGCCTCTGACTGCTAAAAGATAGAGGAAACAGTTGGCGTTTAAGCCCAACGAAAAATTCTTGACAACTCATCATACTGAGGGAATAGCGTGGCTAGCCCAACTCAAACGATGGTTGGTAAAAGTAAAATAAGTTCGTTAATGGCTGAGGTTTGCTAAAAATCCTGAGGGACCTGATCTCGCCTTCCCCTCCAAATTCCCATACCAATTCCCGTCCATGGAATGGTAAGACTACAAAAGCTGTAATTGTTTTCTCAAAGAAATAATCACAAATCGAACCTATCATGTTACAGTATACCTCTGGCATACCACGTTGTTAGGTTAACATTATGCCTCTAACAGTAATTTCCTTCAATGTCCCCAACGGATAAAATTTTAACTTGTTAATTCTCTTCAATAGAAAGACGAGTCTACTAATTGCTCAAAATCGCAAAATTTCTTAGACAAGTTAAATAATACACCTCTGACAAAGATTGCTCATATCGCAATGTAAATCACTGTTAGGTTAACATTATACCTCTAACAATGATTTTTCTCAATTTTTAGCGGATAAAATTTCAACTTGTCAATTCTCTTCAATAGAATGATGGGTCCACTAAATTATTCAAATCGCAAAATCTCTCAGTCACATTAAACACTACATTTCTGATCAAAATTGCTCATATCGCAATATAAATCCCTGCAATATAAATCCCTGTTAAGTTAATATTATATCTAATATAGTGATTCTCTCAATTTTCACAACGAAAACGAGAAGTTCGATGCTAAGTTCAATATTACATCTCTAGCATCCATTTCATTGTTAAGTTAAATACTACACCTATGACAATGATCTTTCCTCGAGTTTTCTTATTGAAACTGAGACATTAAATACTGAGTTAATATCACACCTCTGGCATTCATCTCACTGTCAAGTTAATACTAAATCTATAATAGTGATTTTCTCAGTTTTCTAAATGAAATGAGATATCATTTGATGCTAAGTTAATATCATACCTCTAGCACATATATTCTTATCAGGTTAATATTACACTTCTGACAATTCAATTTACTTCCAATTGCAAATCAGAATCCTTCACGTAAACATTATACTTTTGGCGTTAAAATTTTTCATAAATCCTCAGTGGATCAAGCTCTATTTATTATTCTCATCAATAGAATAGTAAGTTCACAAAATTCATTCAAATCACGGATTCAACCCCTGGCAAATTAACATCACACCTCTGATAGTAACCCTCTCAAATTCCCTAGTGCAATTACCTAACTTTTACTTGCTAAGTTAATCTCACATCTCTGATAATTAAAATTCTTCACTTTAGTCTGTCTGATTTTCCAAACAAAGCAGACATGATTCAAAAGCAAATGAAGCTCACGTCCAAAAGCTTCCAACACGACCTCCGCATTTCATGAGAGTCGGATTTCAAAAAGCTCAACATGTGACTCGCGTTCAGAAACATCCAACGCGATCCCCGCATTTCAAAGATAAGACAAGAGTCACATTTTCGACAAATGAGGCCCACGTCTTCATCAACAAAGGCCACATCTTTTCTTACCAACACTAAAGTATGGCCCTGCTTCTGTAATCAGTTCAACAGTATACTAGCAAAAGTAATCAATAACTCTACCAGTTTAATAGTACATCGATAAACAAATCAGAGCTTATACAAGTGCTAGACTGAGTTTCTAAGACACTCATGATGATTTTCTCTAGAGACTTCAAGTAGTTCAACATAACACTCACGAAGACCAAAATCTAGAAAGGATCAAGCTCAGAACATCTCAAAAGATTGCCAATCCAATCACGGGAGCCCGAAATCAACTGAAGTCCAAAGTATTTCAAAATCCATCCCAGTGAACTGTGGAGTGTCGAATACTTTGGAGGGGGTTCTGTCGTCTATCTAAAAATCACTAAGGACAAGTCATCCGACGTGAACCTCGCTTCAACGCAAAGGTCGTGTTTCAACTAAAACGCAGACCTCGCGTTCAAAGGGAAACACAGACTTTAGACGCGGGTCTGAATAACTCTGCGTCTTACGTGGGTCTGAGCAACCTCGCGTCTTACTTCAGACGCGGATCTGAGTAACTCCGCGTCTCACGCGGGTCTGAGCAACCTCGCGTATTACTTCAAACGCGGGTCTGAGTAACTCTACATTCCACTCCAAGAGCGGGTCAGAGCAACTCCGCGCTCTGACTGAGACATCCGCATCTACAACAAACAACAAGAGGTCTGTGTCCAACGCGAGACCCACTTTTTGTTATAACTGACTCCCATTACTGAGTCAATTAACTCTCCACATAATGGGGGAGTTAATCCCCATTATGGAGAGATTATAGGGGACAATTATACCCCTTGACTCCTTATAAATAACCTGAGGTGCTATAAAGAGGGGAGGACTTTTGGAGGCCAGAGAAAAAAAAGAGACTTTTGAAGATTGAAAGCTGAGAATTCTCAAGCTAAAAACTTCTTGCTTTCCTCTTGTTTTTTAGAAAAAGTCTTGGAGAGAGAAATTAGTGGGTTCTAAATACTCAGTATGTTAAAAATTGAACCTCTCTCTGATTACTTTTCGAGAGTATTCTGAAGATAAGCTTGTTCATTCAGCCGATCAACGGAGAACAAGAATCACTCTCTGTTGCCACATCAAGAACCCAGCCTTAAGCAAAAAGGAGAACCAATTATTTTATCCTCTTTTGTAATCAGAATCATTTCGTTATAAATTTTCATCCACTCAAAGAAACTTTACTCTGCGCCATTTTTTCGACCGAACAAGATTCAAATTTGAATTTTCTTTAATATTTTTTAGAACCCATTTGTGTTGAAAATTCGACACAAATGTTCAATCGTTGCGTCGAATGTTCGATGCAAATATTTTCTTGAATTTTTTTCTAAAATTATTTTTTGAAATATCTATTACATCGAATTTCTGAGACAAAATTACAATATTACTCAAAATTTCGACACAATCATTGCGGCGAGGGTATTTGTGGTGGCAATTTTTGACGCAAACGTCAAAATTTCAAAGCAAACCGCCAATATTCGATGCAAATTTTCAATGCAATTTGACAAACTTTCTAGTAGTGATAGATATAGTCTTTATCAAGATGTTTAATGGGATGGTGCAAAAATTAAAGAAGTGAGGTTTGTACCTCAATTGAAGAAAATCTTATCTCAGTTGGTGTCTTGAAAGCATTGGGTTTAGAGATATCTGGTAGAGATGGTGTTCTCAAGATGCTTAGATGGTTGTGATGAAGGGTATCCAACCAAAAACCTCTATTACTTGAAGGGTAATATAGTTACACGACAAGTGGCGACTTTTATTATTTCAGATGATGATTGTACCCGGCTATGGCACATGAGATTCAGACATACAGGTGAAAAATCTTTGCATGCTCTAACAAAGCAAGGCTTCTTCAAGGTGCTAAGACTTGCAATTGAAATTTTGTAAGTATTACGTCATTGGTAAGAAGACCAAGGTGAAATTCGGCACCACGATTCATTGCACAGAGAGAATTCTTGACTATGTTTACACGGATATTTGAGGACCTATCAAGACGATAACTATTGGAGATAATCACTACTTTATATCCTTTATTGATGATTTCTATAGGCATTATTGGGTATATATCATGAGACACGAAGGGAAAGTCCTAGAGTCACTTATAAAGTTTATAAGAATATGGAGAAGAATACGAGAAAAAAGATCAAAGTATTTTGTTCAGACAATGGTAGTGAATACACTAGCACTCATTTCCTACAGCTATACCGCGATAAGACATAGAAAGGGACTTCACAGTGTGAGAGACATCGCAACAAAATAGGTGGCCGAAAGGATGAATATGACCTTACTAGAGAAGGTTCGTTGCATGTCATCCAATGCCAGATTATCAAAATCTTTTTTGGCTAAGCTATTGGCATATGTTTGCCATCTCATTAACAGGTTGCTTTCGCCTACGATAGGAGGTAAAACTCCTCTGGGAGTATGATCAGAAAAGGTTGCTCAAGACTATGATTCGCTTCGGATATTTGATTGTCCGACCAATTACCATGTCTTCCTAAGTTGGGTCTGAGAGGGAGGAAAGGCTATAAAGTTTTAGATCCAAAGGACAAAAAGTTCATCTTGAGCAGGGATGTCACATTCGACGAGACTTCAATGGTGAAGCCTACAGACTCCCAACAGGTGGAGAGTGAGAAGACCAACAGGATATCGCAGCAGGTAGAAAGTGATGCTACTCTACCATCTCCATATAGTTCAATATCATTCGAGATCATTCGTAATGATCATGTAGCCGATGAGGATGCTGATAATGTTGAGGATCAAGGACATATTATGGGTGATGTCCAACCAAGATTCTATTTGATGTAGGAAAAACCTGAAGAAATTCATGTAAGCCAAGCTGGCTCATTACTAACATGATTGTGGCATATGCTCATTCGATCGTTGAGGAGGCGATCTCGTCTGCATATAGTGAAGCTAAAATCAATTCGGAGTCTAAGATGTAGAAGGATGTCATGATGGAAGAGATGAACTCTTTTCAAGAATAACACTTGAGAATTGACAGAATTGCCAAAGGTAAAGAAGGCTATTAGTTGTAAGTGAGTGTTCACGAAGAAGCAAGGATCTCTAGATAGTGAAATTCTATGCTACAAGGCCAGATTGGTAGCTAAAGATTACACGCAGCGAGAAGACATTGACTATAATGAGGTATTCTCACCTGTTGTAAAGTAATCATCGATTCAGATATTATTGGCACTAGTGGCACAGTACAAGTTGGAGCGTGATCAGCTTGATGTGAAGACCGCATTTCTCTATGGCGATCTTGATGAGGACATCTTATGTCTCAACTTACGGAGATCAAGATTGCAGGAAAAAAGAATATGGTGTACAAATCGAGAAAATCGCTTTATGGGCTAAAATAATCGCTAAAACGAGCGTTTCGACAGCTTCATGAGAGGCAGGAGGTATACACGAAGTCATTACGACTCATGTGTTTACTACAACAAATTATCAAGTGGAGAGTATGTTTATCTACTGTTATATATAGACGATATGCTCATTACTTCTAAGAGTAGATCCTTATTGATAAATTGAAGAAAGACATGTCTTGCGAATTTGAGATGAAGGGTGGTGAAGAGAAGAAGGTGGAAGGCATAGAGATTGCAAGAGGCTGAAAAAGTGCAAGGTTTACTTGACGCAAAATGGGTATTTGAAAAAAGTACTTCAGAAGTTTAACATTAATCATCACATGAAGTCTGTAAGTACACAGTTAGCCCTCACTTCAAGTTAAAAGCTATTATGTCTCCGACTATAGTTGAAGAGCGTGAGTATATGTCTCACGTACCTTATGCTAGCGCAATTAGTAGTTTGATGTATGTGATGGTGTGTGCAAGGCCTAATTTGTCACAAGCTGTCTTCATTGTTAGCAGATATATGCATGATCCCGGTAGGGGTTATTGGGAGACAGTGAAGCGGATTCTATGGCACATCAAAGGTATCATAAATGCTGGTCTGGTGTTCGAGAAGGATACTATAGGTAACCAAAAGTGTATTGGATATATTGATTCCGATTACGCGGGAGACCTTGACAAGCACGGGTCTATGATGGAGTATGTGTTCACATTGTTCCAAGTATCGGTGAGTTAGAGCTATATTCTATAGTCTACGGTCGCATTTTCTACTATAGAAGTAGAGTAAATGGCCATGACGGAGGCTATGAAAAAAGGTAATTTAGCTTCAAGGGTTACTTGATGACTTGAAGATTGATCAGGATCAATTGAAAATCAATTGTGATAGCATGAGTGTTATCTATTTGATAAAGAACCAAGTCTTTCATATAAGGATGAAGCACATCGACGTCAGGTTTCACTTTATTCAGGGAGATTCTTGATGAGGGTGACATCAAGCTAAAGAAGTTTCACAGGAAGGAGAATCCCGCTGATATGCTTACCAAGTTGTTCTAAGAATAAAGTTCGAGCATTGTAAAAAGTTACTACATATCCTTCTAGTTGTTTGAGTTCGGTGGAGCTCGTTTGGATAAACTATGGATGGCTTGATCCCCTAGGCATAGGGTAAGGAGGTAACCACATTGATGCAGCCCGATTAAGTCAACATGGTGATTTATTGTGTTCGGATCAGATTTGAGAAATCTTCATCGAGGCAGAGAATTATTGGAAGAGAGGATAAAAATATAGTTGGTAGGGTTTTTAACCCAAACTGATAGTGGCAGCAGCAGCTTTAGAAGACTGGAATAGAGAATCACTGTCAACAGGCCCGGGTGCTGTCGACAGCTGATACTTAATATGCAGATACAGATAGTAGAGTTATACAACTATTGAGGCCTGTCAACAGCTGTGCCTCAGTCTGTCGACAGGCACCCTATGGCCGTCGACAGCAACAACCCGAGAGTTGGGTGTTGTGCTGTAATACCCCGTTCCCGGAATACGTACTTAGTTGCGTATTCAGATTTCGATCGTATTTTTCGATTTGTTTTCCTGTATTTATTCTGTATTATGAATTCCTTGTATGATTGTTTTGTCTTGGAATTGGATTCGTGGATTCGGAGTCAGCCCTAGTCTGAACCGAAGACCCGATTATAGTATATTATTCGATTTGGTCTTTCCGGTGATTAGATTTGACCGATTTCAGTTTCAAATATTATTTTCCAATATATTAGATTTTCCATGATTTTCTAGATTTTCTTGAATTAAATTGAATTTCTTCAAAACCGGTGTCGGCCAGTGCCGCTGACCGATTCTTGGATTTTTAATTCTCAAACAGTTTGGAGTTTCATGATGGTCCTTTAGGCTTTATTCCTTAGAATCATATTTTCTACCTACATTCTTTTTCTGAGGATTTTATGATTTTATGAAAATTCCATCGGAGTCGGTAGGTAACTGATTCCGGATTTTTAGTTTTAAAACTATAAAGTATTTCTTAAAAAGGATTTCACTATGAGTCTTCATATATTATTATTGATTTTTGGGTAAATTTGCGAGTCGTTCCGAGATACTTGAATTTCGGACGATTCCGGTATTTTCCGAATTGTTTTCCGTATTCTTGACTTGAACCCGGGTATCTGTATTTTCAACAGTTTCATTTTGAGTCCAAGAGAAAATATCTTCTCTTTATCATTTCTTTTCCATTTTTCCTTTTCCCTTATTTCTTTCCTTCCTCCCCAAGCCACAAGAATTCCAATTTTCCAATTTTCCAAAATCTAAATCTTTTCCAAAATCCATTTCTTCCACACTCTTCCATCTCAAAATATCTCCACCTCACCCCTCCACTTGGCCGGCCATGATTGGTCAAGTGACACCTCATGCTTCCCCTTTTACACAAAACCCCCTCTCTTCCATCTCAATTACAACTCCTTCACAAATTCCAAATCATATATAAACATTCCTTTACATTTCCTTTCCTTTTTCTTCACTTCACCAAAAGAAATACCCTTCACCAAAATCTCTCCTCCATCTCAAACTCAAACCCTAACTCCAAAACACCAAGATCATCTTCTCCATCTCAAGCAACAACTACTTTTGGATTGAGGCCATCATCTCCACTTCGGGATCCTTTCGAGTACTTCAAGCTTCAATTCACCGTTCGTAGTGAGTATTTTTACTCACCAAGACTTGTTTCATTCCTAGTATACTTGTATCCCCATATCTTGTGTACAAATGTCATAAAAATCACATTTTTAGACCATCAAGCACAACCAGCAGATTCTGTTCTGTGTTCTGTTTTCGACCACGATTAGTCGACTTGACCTAGGACCTAGTCGACTTGAACCCTTAGTTTGAAACATAATCTTTTCGGATTTCACAGTTTTAGTCGACTAGACTAAATTACCAGTCGACTAGAGACCCCTAGTCGACTACTCTCTTAACCCTAGTCGACTAATTTTTCCCATGATTCCAGAATCCCAACTCTCGGCTCCAGTCGACTTAGCTTAGATATTAGTCGACTTGAGACCACTAGTCGACTACCATTTTTACCCTAGTCGACTTATCTTTTCCTGAATCAAAACCTTAACTCTCTGTATCTCAGACTTAGTCGACTTAAGTATCTGTTAGTCGACTTGTAGTTCCCTGTTAGTCGACTACCTTTTTTACCTAGTCGACTAACTTTTCCTGAATCAGAAACCCAACTCTCTGGTGCACAGTTTTAGTCGACTATACCAGACTGTTAGTCGACTAACCCTTCTATTAGTCGACTACTCTTCCAACCTAGTCGACTAACTATTGGCTGTCTGTTATAGTTGCTTACCTTCTTAACTTTGGATCTTATACTTGGTTCATGTATTTGTATCTTGTACTTCATGACTAGTTACTTGATGTATATCACTTCTTGTCACTTCATATTACCATGTTTATGTATTGCCATGCAACTGCTTGTTTCATTTTTATACTTGTACTCTGCCTGTGATATTCTTACTCCCTATCGTATACCATGCGTGGCAGACCCTTCGAGGTCGTTGAATTCTGTGTCGCTTCTATGTTTCCACTTGCCATGTCCTTACTTCAGACTTGTTAATTTCATGTTTCCTTTTAACACATGTATATCACCTAACATCCAGTGTGTTATCCCATGACCACCTGGCATGCCACTACCTTGCTAGACCCTCTTGTTATGTCATGACTGACCCGGCCTACTATTAATCCATTGTTATGTTTTATTGCTTGTTATATATCACCACCTTGTCATGCTATCTTTTAAAACCAAGCATGATACACTTGACCTTGAAATTATTATGTTTACGGGGATCCTGTCTTGTTTTATGGAACTAAGTGCCACACCATACACGGTGGGGGCCACCTCTAGAATCCATCCCTCAGAACAAAGTGCCACATGGAACAAAGTGCCACACCTCACGGTGGGGGCCACCTCTTGAATCTGTGGGGGCCACCTCTTGAATCTGTTGGGCTATTACGGTTATGACTGTTTATTCCCGTAATATGATAATTATGTTAATAAGCTACAACTTGTATGGGGTATGGGAGGAAGTGATAGATGCCGGAATGATACCTTGCTTATAGTGATGGATTAAAATACTGGTGCAAGTGAATAGTGGGACTTTGGGCCCATACTGATTACTGTTAGGGGGACTTTGGGCCTCTAAACCGGTTCCAGGTGTATGGAACTACTATAAGAAGCTCTATCAGTTCTCTATCTACTTCCGGTAACGACCCTCGACTTTCTTATATATGGATGTATGTGGGTTGGCTGTACACCAGGTCACATACCGAGATATATGGGTTAGACGAGTAATAATAATAATAGATACTTGTTATGACCCCTGTTAGGGTGACTGTTATGACTTCCTTTATGTACTCCGGTCCTGTCTATTCCTTGTTCCTGTTTTGGATTCATGTTGTTCTTGCTATGCATTCCCGTTTTGACTATCATATGATTTGCAACTCTGATTCTATACGCTTGGATTTCTGTGGCATGAGATAAAGGTATCTATATGAGGGTTTCCTTGTTTGGATTATTCCTTCGATGTACTAGTCTCATGGGACCGTGACTTAAGCGTATACAATCACTTTTGCTTGTAATTAGCTTTATCTTGTATTTCCTGTTTTACGATTATGTTATACCCGTCCTTATATTACTCTCGTGTTCTAATCCTCTATTCTTATTTCTTTGCCATTTGGCTGTAGCATGTTCATTATTGGGAGGTCCTGACTCCCTTGGATTTGTATGTTCAGGTTTAGAAGCTTGGATCGAAGTGGATTCATCCACAGAGGATCAAGCTTTTCTTGTGAGCAGGCGGACTAGTTCCAGTCTTTTGTGCCAGATCTCTCTTTTGACTCACGGGATCTTCATCCTACTCGTGAGCATTTTGTGTCTTTATTGTATATTTTACTTTTGGACTTGGTTGTGATAAAAGACACATGTGATGTGTAATAGTTTATCATATCCTGTGATAGCTTTGTATTTGTACGTTTATGTTGGCATATGCTTGTATACCACGCTTTGTGTTGTACTCTGATCCTTGCTTGTACTTTTATGCTTAGCGTATATACGTGGGGGCATTTCCTGACCTACGTATATACGTCACAGTGACGTCCCCGTATCCGTGGAATCGGGCGTTACAAGTTGGTATCAGAGCTTAGGCTCTCACCTCTATAGTACAAACAAGCTGCAAATTCTAGTAATTTGCTATTGCCAACTACAATGTACAAAGTTATCTAGTCCTTCTTGATTTATCTAATTCTTTTGATTCCTTCCCTTGTGTCCTAAACTCCTTCCTTTTTCCAACTCCTTCCAGTTATCTTTAGCCATCTTAGTATGGAGAGGAGGTCGGGCCGTAATCACTCCGGGCAAGCATCAAATGGAGCAGCGGGAGAGAATGTGGATATACTGAGAGTTATCCAGCTGATGATGGAGAACCAGCAGCAACAGACCGAACTTCTCCGGCAAGAGTTAGCAGCACCTAAAGGACAAAGGCCGGGGAATATATCGGATTTCAGAAGACTGCAGCCAGCCATATTCACTGGTGGAGAGAAACCCATGGATGCTGAGCAATGGCTAACGGACACATCAGACCTGTTGAATGCAGCCCGAGTTCCTAAGGAGAACCAAGTGGAGGTTGCCAAGATTCAATTGAAGGATATAGCTAGAACTTGGTGGCTAGCTGAGGAGGCAAGATTGGAGAAACCTGTCACTTGGGACACATTCTCCAAGAGTTTCTACAACAGATTCTTTCCTGCTACTGCTCAGAAGGACATGGAAGAGCAGTTTATCAGGCTTCAGCAAAGGGATAAGTCCGTGGATGAGTATGCCGCGGAATTCTTAAGACTCAGCCGCTTTGCTCCATATATGGTAACTGATGAGGAGAAGCGGGCAAGTAGATTTCAGCAGGGCCTGCAGATGGACATACAAGTATTCCTAATGCCCCAGCAGCTGAAGACTTATTCAGAAGTCCTTACCATAGCTCGAGAAGTGGAGCGTGGATTGGAGAAGAAGAGATTGACCCAGATGAGGAACCAGGCCAAGAAGAGGCCTTTTGAGTTGATGGATGAGGAAGATGCAGTTGGGGCAACCCATGGCCCAATGATCAAGAGACCATTCCAAACTCCTCTTCCTCAGATCACATGCAATTACTGCCATAGACCCGGACATTATAAGAGAGATTGTCGGGTGGCCAATGGATTATGTTTGGCATGTGGGGCAGGGAGTCATGCACTAAGGGGTTGCCCGTACAGAAAGTTTGGGCATGTGGCACCAGTCAGACCAGCTCTTCCAGCCCCAGCACATCCAGCTCCAGCACTTCCAGCACCGCCACTAAGGAGGAACCCTGAACCTGTTGATCGAAGAGTTCCATTTCCACCCCAACGGTATGATCATCAGCAAAGGGGAATGAGAGCTAGAGCAGATCAGGGTAGAGGCAAGGTTACATCATGGCAGCAGAGACCTCAGGCGATGCAGCAGAATGTGAAGACCAGTATCCAGATCAGGAGCCTTAGGATATCATGGTAACCACTACCCCAGATCTTGTATTTGAGTTGGTTATCATTCTAAATATTTTCTCTTATCATTCTTTCATTGTCCATCCTGATCCTTCCTGTATTCATCTTATTCCCTGTTTTGGTTTTATGAGCCCTTTATTCCAGCCTTTGTCCCCTTTGTGTTCATTTCACCCCTTAATGAAATTGCGAGGACGCAATTTTTGTAAGGTGGGTGGATTGTAATACCCCGTTCCCGGAATACGTACTTAGTTGCGTATTCAGATTTTCGATCGTATTTTCGATTTGTTTTCCTGTATTTATTCTGTATGAATTCCTTGTATGATTGTTTTGTCTTGGAATTGGATTCGTGGATTCGGAGTCAGCCCTAGTCTGAACCGAAGACCCGATTATAGTATATTATTCGATTTGGTCTTTCCGGTGATTAGATTTGACCGATTTCAGTTTCAAATATTATTTTCCAATATATTAGATTTTCCATGATTTTCTAGATTTTTCTTGAATTAAATTGAATTTCTTCAAAACCGGTGTCGGCCAGTGCCGCTGACCGATTCCTAGATTTTTAATTCTCAAACAGTTTGGAGTTTCATGATGGTCCTTTAGGCTTTATTCCTTAGAATCATATTTTCTACCTACATTCTTTTTCTGAGGATTTTATGATTTTATGAAAATTCCATCGGAGTCGGTAGGTAACTGATTCCGGGATTTTTAGTTTTAAACTATAAAGTATTTCTTAAAAAGGATTTCACTATGAGTCTTCATATATTATTATTGATTTTTTGGTAAATTTGCGAGTCGTTCCGAGATACTTGAATTTCGGACGATTCCGGTATTTTCCGAATTGTTTTCCGTATTCTTGACTTGAACCCGGGTATCTGTATTTTCAACAGTTTCATTTTGAGTCCAAGAGAAAATATCTTCTCTTTATCATTTCTTTTCCATTTTTCCTTTTCCCTTATTTCTTTCCTTCCTCCCCAAGCCACAAGAATTCCAATTTCCAATTTTCCAAAATCTAAATCTTTTCCAAAATCCATTTTCTTCCACACTTTTCCATCTCAAAATATCTCCACCTCACCCCTCCACTTGGCCGGCCATGATTGGTCAAGTGACACCTCATGCTTCCCCTTTTACACAAAACCCCCTCTCTTCCATCTCAATTACAACTCCTTCACAAATTCCAAATCATATATAAACATTCCTTTACATTTCCTTTTCCTTTTTCTTCACTTCACCAAAAGAAATACCCTTCACCAAAATCTCTCCTCCATCTCAAACTCAAACCCTAACTCCAAAACACCAAGATCATCTTCTCCATCTCAAGCAACAACTACTTTTGGATTGAGGCCATCATCTCCACTTCGGGATCCTTTCGAGTACTTCAAGCTTCAATTCACCGTTCGTAGTGAGTATTTTTACTCACCAAGACTTGTTTCATTCCTAGTATACTTGTATCCCCATATCTTGTGTACAAATGTCATAAAAATCACATTTTTAGACCATCAAGCACAACCAGCAGATTCTGTTCTGTGTTCTGTTTTCGACCACGATTAGTCGACTTGACCTAGGACCTAGTCGACTTGAACCCTTAGTTTGAAACATAATCTTTTCGGATTTCACAGTTTTAGTCGACTAGACTAAATTACCAGTCGACTAGAGACCCCTAGTCGACTACTCTCTTAACCCTAGTCGACTAATTTTCCCATGATTCCAGAATCCCAACTCTCGGCTCCAGTCGACTTAGCTTAGATATTAGTCGACTTGAGACCACTAGTCGACTACCATTTTTACCCTAGTCGACTTATCTTTTCCTGAATCAAACCTTAACTCTCTGTATCTCAGACTTAGTCGACTTAAGTATCTGTTAGTCGACTTGTAGTTCCCTGTTAGTCGACTACCCTTTTTACCTAGTCGACTAACTTTTCCTGAATCAGAAACCCAACTCTCTGGTGCACAGTTTTAGTCGACTATACCAGACTGTTAGTCGACTAACCCTTCTATTAGTCGACTACTCTTCCAACCTAGTCGACTAACTATTGGCTGTCTGTTATAGTTGCTTACCTTCTTAACTTTGGATCTTATACTTGGTTCATGTATTTGTATCTTGTACTTCATGACTCGTTACTTGATGTATATCACTTCTTGTCACTTCATATTACCATGTTTATGTATTGCCATGCAACTGCTTGTTTCATTTTTATACTTGTACTTGTTGGCCCAAAGGCCTATCGCCCTAGTTTTGATGATGATCAACTCATGAAGTTATATTTACTAATGATCTTGTGCTAATTAGTGACAGATTCATGATCAAGATCTTAGTAGGTGCATAGCTCAACAAAGGATAAAAGAACAAGATTTGGAGCTTGCATGTGGTGATCCAAGGAGTTTTTGGATCAAGCTTGGACCAAGTCAAGAAGATGAGAAGCCTTCAAGGAAGACTTCAAGAAGTTGAAGACTTGTGTCTAGGTATAGAATTTGTATTTTTGTTTTAGTAAAAATGTAAAGGATAGATAGTTGGTGGATTGCTCAAGTCTATATCACACACACACTCTTGATTAGAACTCTTGATTTAATTGATTTCATAAAAGATTTTGTTTTTAGAAAAGAACTTTTATTTTAGAAAAAGATTTTTCTTTAAGACAAAATATTTGTTGGTTTTTGGTATTTCTATCATGTATATTCTTTAACCAAACCAAGTTGTATACTAGATTTCAAAAACATAGATATTTCATATTGATTGTGGAGTGGATCATATCCATACACACTATGCTTTTAAATGGACTCAAATATCTTGTTTTTGTATTTGATAAAGGTTTGGAAAAACATTTCATGGAAAATTAGGTTTTTATCAAAAGAATTTTTACCAAGTATTTTACCTTGATAGTAGTATGACACATGCTCATACTCTATGATTTTTTCAAGACCAAAACATTTTATCCAAGACCCAAAACCAAATCCAAATTGTCCAGGTCCTGGAAGTTCTGATTTTTCAGAATTTCTCAGTGACCGGTCGACCGGCAGTCGACCGGCACTCGACCGACATGCACAATTTTGTGCATGTGCGTATCAGTCGACCGGAGGTCGACCGACACCCTACCGCCCCAAACCTGTTGCTCTCTGGAAAATGCCAGTCGACCGGACCGGTCGACCGACAGTTCTTTCCAGAAGAGCGGTCGACTCACCAGTCGACCGGTGGCTGCAACGGTCAGAAAAATGACCGTTGGCCGGTCGACCGGAGGTCGACCGCCAGCTCTGACAGAACCCCAACGGCTCTTTTTCTGGGCAGCCTATATAAAGGGTTTTTGTCATCTGTTTTAGATAGAACATTTAGGAGACTTCTTGAGCAGTTTTTCAGATACTTTTAGAAGAGTTTCTCCACAAGATTTTAGTGCAAATACTTCCAATCAAAAGGAAGAGTTTTATTGAGTGTGTAAAAGTGATTCTTGAGTTTTCCTCCATAGCTTTCTTTCCTTGATTTTCTCACACCACACTTGAGCTATCCATTGCTAGATATTCCTATAGGTGTGTTGTAGTGAGAGTGCTCTTTAGGTGATCAAGTGTTGTGATCATCAAAGAGATTTTTCTTTGTACTTTGAGGAAGCGGGCAAGTGTGCTCGTTGTGGTTGGAGTTCGGTTGTGAACTCTTGGTGGTAGAGGTACGGCCTCGGCGAGTCGGTGGACTTGCGTGTGTACGGGACTTGGGAGTCCGAGGGTTTGTAGGTGTACGGCACCGAGGAGAGATCCGGTGGGATCTTACATAGTGGAAATCCTTCGTGTGTCGAAGGCGGGGATGTAGAGCAAGTGTGCTCGAACCTCGAAACAAACCCTTTGTGTTTGCGATTGCTTACTCTATCCCTCTCTCTCTCTTTGTCTCTTTTATATCTTGCATTCAAATTTATTGGGTTCATCTTATATATGCATGATATATTCCCTTGTGCTCATAATTGATATACATACTTGCTTGGGATTGTTGTTAACACTTGTATTCAACCAAGAGAGCCAACGCGGCACCTCAACCCATTCAAGGGGAATCTAGAGGAGCTTGTCCAGAGCCTCGCAAGGGGAATTCGGCAACACTCTTGGTTATACATAAGTGTTAAATTAATAAGAAGCTTTAATTTGGTCAACTTAGTTTTAATTCCGCATTATTTGTTCATAAGTGACCTTTAGATTAGCCATCACCTATTCACCCCCCCTCTAGGTGATCTTACAGTACTCTGCCTGTGATATTCTTACTCCCTATCGTATACCATGCGTGGCAGACCCTTCGAGGTCGTTGAATTCTGTGTCGCTTCTATGTTTCCACTTGCCATGTCCTTACTTCAGACTTGTTAATTTCATGTTTCCTTTTAACACATGTATATCACCTAACATCCAGTGTGTTATCCCATGACCACCTGGCATGCCACTACCTTGCTAGACCCTCTTGTTATGTCATGACTGACCCGGCCTACTATTAATCCATTGTTATGTTTTATTGCTTGTTATATATCACCACCTTGTCATGCTATCTTTTAAAGCCAAGCATGATACACTTGACCTTGAAATTATTATGTTTACGGGGATCCTGTCTTGTTTTATGGAACTAAGTGCCACACCATACACGGTGGGGGCCACCTCTAGAATCCATCCCTCAGAACAAAGTGCCACATGGAACAAAGTGCCACACCTCACGGTGGGGGCCACCTCTTGAATCTGTGGGGCCACCTCTTGAATCTGTTGGGCTATTACGGTTATGACTGTTTATTCCCGTAATATGATAATTATGTTAATAAGCTACAACTTGTATGGGGTATGGGAGGAAGTGATAGATGCCGGAATGATACCTTGCTTATAGTGATGGATTAAAATACTGGTGCAAGTGAATAGTGGGACTTTGGGCCCATACTGATTACTGTTAGGGGGACTTTGGGCCTCTAAACCGTTCCA
>JAVJIF010033064.1:0-137500 GCA_038442645.1 Agave tequilana | reverse complement strand
TACAGCACCAGAGAAATAAACAGGAAGAGCACTCTTCAGTTTGTATAAATTCATGGAAAAAATCAAGAATTTAAAGAATCCAATAAACCAAAGAAAAGTGTTGATGGTTGGATTGCTCGTATTGAAATCAAGAACTTTCCGCATGTCTTCATCTGATTCACCTGAACAGAACATGCGCATCACTCAAAAGCACCTAAAAGACAGCTATATATGGTGAATCAAGAAACTGAAAGCAGAAAAAGAATTTCTTGTGGGGCATATGCATTGTCAGTTATACGACATAAAAAATCTGGAAGTTCAGGGACGATCTCTTCACGTTTTCTACAAAATCAACAAAAAAAAAAAAAAGAAAACAAAAAGAAAAAGATCAAGGTAGTGCTAAAAGTTCAATGACCTCAGCTAGAATAAACAGAAATAACCTAAATCCAAGAACTAAGGTATACCCAATAAGCATGGAAGAAACACCAAGAAGCTGCATCTGAACTTATTGATGTCCTTCAGCAAAAGGAACCAATCAATGAATGAGTAGTGTGATAGAGAGTCTCTGAACCATGCTCGAACATTTCAGCCACATAAACAAGTGATGAGAACATCTGAGCCTTAACTTTCATTTGTATTTCAGTGTAGTTGTTAGTGTATTTAATTGTTTTTTATTATGTATTTTAGTGTATTAGAGATGTATTTCAGTGGTATAGTCGTGTTCAGTTTCTAAACTGAACTGGTGCTGGTAATGGGGATAGTTTCTGAACTGAATTTGGAGCCTGATAAAGGCAACTTGATGTACTCTATGAGAGGGGATAATGAATGAAAACTTGAAAAGAATCAATGGCTTCTTCTTGCCTATGTTTTCTTCTTTCTGTCTTCTTCTCCCTGTCTTTCTCTCTGACTCCTCCCTTGAATATCAGCCAAAATCCTTCCCTTCCTTACCTGTTCAGCCTGCAACCTTCCACACTGTCCCTCTCCTGCCTCCTCCTTTGAACAGAAGCAGCAGCAGCAGCAATAGATTGCAGCAACAGATTGCAGCAGTCGCAGGAACAGCAGCAGCAGAAGAAGCAGCAGAAGAAGCAAGCAGCGCAGCAGCAGCAAAATGCAGCAGCAAGCAGCAGCATCAGCAGACTGCAGCAGCGCCAGCAGCAAGCAGATCACAGCAACAAAAGCAGCAGATCGCAGCAGCAACAACTGCGACAGCAACAGCAGCAGCAGCTTCAGCAGCAGTGCATAGCAGCAGCACAGAAGCAGCAAAATCAGCAGTCCAGTAGCAGCTGCAGCAGCAGTAGCGCTGCAGCCACAGCAGCAGCAAAAGCAGCAACTTCAGCAGCAAAATCAGCAGCAGCAGCAACAGAGCAGCAGAGCATAATAGAAGCAGCAGCAACAAAATTCCTGCAACAGAAGCGGCTACGGGTACCTAAAATGTGCTTCTCAGTTTTTTTTCCTTGGAGTATGACGGCGAGTTCTTTATCTGTAAGTTTATTTCAAAGCAATCTACTTATTAGTTAAACTATACATCAGTAATTCATCTCTAAAGTATTATCTTTATCTCATGTTGTCCAGTATATGGTGAGATGTGTGACTCTACAATTCCTTTGACTGTTTATCATTGATATTGATAATAGAACTTGTCATACATGATATAGCTATTGTAATTAGATCTTATGGAGATTAGAAATGTTCAAAGCTAGCATGCAATACTTTGTAAAATCTATTTGTTTGACATTGTTAGTTTTGAGTTACTTTCCTGCCGAAGATCGTTTTATTTAGTGAAACGTGGCTAGTTTGAGTATATCATTGATTTCCTACACGACACGCACGCTCCGTTTCACATCAGTTTGGTATCAGAGCACAAGGTTTAGGCAGGAACATCATGCATTAGATAAAAAAATGGCTAGTGAATCCCAAACTGTTAACATGGACACCAACTCCAAAATCCTCGAAAAACTAGATGAAATTTTGAGTTGCATAACTAGGTTAGATCAGGTATTCAAGTCTACTTCTTATCATCCTGCAATTCAGAGTAACAAGTCTCAGGGTCATGAGCACGTTGTGATCAATTGTCCAAGCCAGTCATAGTAACTAAAGTTAAGGAACCATCTGTTATAAATTCAGTCCCTTCCTCCTTTATTGCCAACCCCTACTGTCGTTGTCTATTCTGGTCGTCAACCCCTTCCTCCTTTACTGCCAACCCCGAATATTGTTTGCTCTGGTCGTCAACCCCTTTCTCCTCTACTGCCGACACCGAGTCCAGTCAAAATTGCCATTGATAAATTGTCCATAACAGAATCAGAGTCTGACTCTGAAAAATTCATTTATCAAGTGGAAGAACCACAAGACTCCAACTCTGACAAAGAGAACATGGGTGGTAATATTGAGGAATCTAGTACTACGAGTCCTCTCGAGGTGATCCTAGTGATTACAAATTTTATTCATGTCTTTCCTAAAGACAGTACTTCGATCCCTCTCGAAGTCACCTCAGTGACTACGGAGTTCACTGATGTCTGTCCTGAAAATAGTGCTCTGTCTCTCCTCGAAATCACTCTTGTGACTATGGAGTTTGATGATGTCTTGTCTGAAGACCTACACAAGCTACCACCGACACGTGATATCCAACATGTCGTTGACTTAATACCAGAGGCTAGCCTTCCCGACTTGCCACACCCTAGGTTGAATCCTATCGAGAAAACTGAATTTGAAAAGCAGGTTGATGCGTTGTCACTAGAGGGCAAACCACGATTCTTTATCCCAATAAACATCCATGTTTATGAGGACAAACTTTGAAACTATATAGTGACAAAGGATGAAGGACAGATCAAGCATTTTACCATCTATGGTCAATCTATATCCAAAGGCTTGAAGGGTACCGCTATGGAAGAAACTAATGTTATACATATCATAAATTTTTTGGCCATTACGATTAAACCTATATGTGCTTTCCTTCAGAATTTACCTGTTAGGATCTCACTTGACGCCGTTAAAATAACGGGTAAATTGCCACACACAGTTAGGATGATTCGCCTGATAATCCCTTTTGATCGAGGTCGTGTATATTGTGACCACTGAACCAAGTGCCTAAAATTTTAATATCCAATAGAGAGTTAAATTTCCCTAGCTATCTTTTGGAAGACTCTTTAGTAATGATAGGCACTAAGTTAAGTTCTCTACTGCACTTCATTATTGAGTTTCTGAGTCTGCATTTTACGCCTAAACATCTGAGTCTGCATCATATTTTGTCACACATGCAAATTTTACACATGAGAAATCAGTGATATACTTGAACAAGCAACACTAATTACAAGTTATGATCTGACATCACGAAAGGAATTTAAAACTTTAGTGTTGACAATTTTGGGATGATTCGGATTCGTCCGAAATGGTTTCCCCAGGAAACTGTTAAAAATTTGCATGCCAGTAGTGCTTGACTTTTCAAAATCTTAAAAGAATTTAAATTACAATACTTATGTTATATATTTGACATCAGTTCTATTTTCAATATTGAAGACTAAGTGATTTACAACGTCTTGATTATCCATAAACAATCCACTAATTGATGAGCCTTATCCTGAGCCAATTATTGAGTCTTTCACTTTTTCACTTCCAGATATTCATCCTATACAGCAGAGAAAATTGATAACATTTTAGATGATGAATATATGATGCAGCTTGACTAGTAATCTGAGATGCAGGAAATAAACTTACAGCAGCAAGAGAGCAGCTCTGCAGTTGACTCGACGGGGTCGAGTTCTCTCCCATCTGGGGAGAATTGATGAGAACATCTGAGCCTTAACTTTCATTTGTATTTCAGTGTAGTTGTTAGTGTATTTAATTGTATTTCATTATGTATTTTAGTGTATTAGAGATGTATTTCAGTGGTATAGTCGTGTTCAGTTTCTAAACTGAACTGGTGCTGGTAATGGGGATAGTTTCTGAACTGAATTTGGAGCCTGATAAAGGCAACTTGATGTACTCTATGAGAGGGGATAATGAATGAAAACTTGAAAAGAATCAATGGCTTTTTCTTGCCTATGTTTTCTTCTTTCTGTCTTCTTCTCCCTGTCTTTCTCTCTGACTCCTCCCTTGAATATCAGCCAAAATCCTTCCCTTCCTTACCTGTTCAGCCTGCAACCTTCCACACTGTCCCTCTCCTGCCTCCTCCTTTGAACAGAAGCAGCATCAGCAGAATGCTTTAGCAGCAGCAGCAATAGATTACAGCAACAGATTGCAGCAATCGCAGCAACAGCAGCAGCAGAAGCAGCAGCAGCAGCAGCAGATCGCAGCAGCAACAGCTGCGACAGCAACAGCAGCAGCAGCTTCAGCAACAGTGCATAGCAGCAGCACAGAAGCAGCAGCAAAATCAGCAGTCCAGCAGCAGCTGCAGCAGCAGTAGCGCTGCAGCCACAGCAGCAGCAAAAGCAGCGCACAGCAGCAGCAAAAGCAGCAACTTCAGCAGCAAAATCAGCAGCAGCAGGCCAGCAGTAGCAACAGAGCAGCAGAGCATAATAGAAGCAGCAGCAACAAAATTCCTGCAACAAAAGCGGCTACAGGTACCTAAAATGTGCTTCTCAGTTTTTTTTCCTTGGAGTATGACTGCGAGTTCTTTATCTGTAAGTTTATTTCAAAGCAATCTACTTATTAGTTAAACTATACATCAGTAATTCATCTCTAAAGTATTATCTTTATCTCATGTTGTCCAGTATATGGTGAGATGTGACTCTACAATTCCTTTGACTGTTTATCATTGATATTGATAATAGAACTTATCATACATGATATAGCTATTGTAATTAGATCTTATGGAGATTAGAAATGTTCAAAGATAGCATGCAATACTTTGTAAAATCTATTTGTTTGACATTGTTAGTTTTGAGTTACTTTCCTGCCGAAGATCATTTTATTTAGTGAAACGTGGCTAGTTTAAGTATATCATTGATTTCCTACACGACACGCACGCCCCGTTTCACATCAACAAGCCAACTGACCAAAATGCTCCTATATGCAGCATTAATTTCAGTTTGAACCGCTTCCACGTAATTAGCAAGTGGCCTCATCCTTGGTTTTGTCTAAAACCCAATGAGACAAGGAAGCTAAATTCAAAGCAGATCAAACCCAAATCGAATCTTTTCGTGAAATCTTGCCAAAAGTTTACTTGCCTCAAAAAACCTGCTCCAGTGGTGGATACTGCGAGAACTGCAGGAGCTCGACTCTGGAGCATTCGCATCGGCCATGACAGGGATCTGAAGGGGTTATTTTGGTAATCTCTCTGTATTACTTTTTTCTGATTCTTTCCTATTACTTCTTGCAGGGTGTTGGTTTTGATCTTTGAACCTCTAATGTTAGGACTGAAGGCCCAGCAAACTTTGAACATAAATAAACATTCAGACATAACTGAATGAGCCTTCACGACCAACCATGAAGAATATTCATCTTATACAACAAATTTAATTGATCTACCATTTTTTTCTTTTTTTTCTGTTAGTTTGGATATTAGATAATAGGTAATTGGGTTATTGGGCTTGGGCCCATTACCCATATCATATCCAACTACTTGCACTTTATATATATTAGTTGATTCTAATGAAAGATCTATCCTTTGGGGTTTGTTGCTAACATAGACCAGAGCATCTAAAACCCTGACCCTACTTTCTATTCTCCACCACCACAAATAAAACCCTAATCTCTCACCGTCGACCTCTTTCCTCTCCTAATTTCTCACCGCCGGCCTCACCTCCTTCTCTTGTTCTCGCCAAGGCCTGTCGAGCCCATGAAGCCTCGCAGTGGCCTCCTGAAGCCTTGTCGAGGCCCGCCGACCCTCTTGCAGCCTTAAAGAAGCCCGCCGACCCTCCTACAGCCTTGTCGAGGCCCGCTGGCACCTGTTGCAGCATCATCGAGGCCCGACGAGGACACTTGAAGTAGAAACGTGTGATATCAAACCAGTCAACTTGTCCATCAGTCTAGTCAACAATCAGAGATTAAACATAGAGATTCTTTCAATATAACATATTTCTATTATTTCTTTCAATCAAATTTCTATTATTTCACAATCAGATTCCTACCAAGGCTCTTCATTAAATTTTGACTTGCCTGACGTTTCAATCACCCTCTTATTCCAGTGTCTCAAATCATTGGTAGCTACACAAAGAGCCCGCACTCGCAGCAGAACTCATTCGAATCAAAGCATGCAAGAATGCCCTCATTCAAACGTATAGGAATAATCAAACATCACGCATTTTGAGATTAAACATATATGTTAGAACCCACTACCCCTCTTACAACTACTCACACACAATCATATTAATGCATATATACATACACATCAATCAATTCTATTCCTGAAACAATTATTTTAGATTACATCTCTAAGTCTATACTTTCTTAGGCATATACCTAAGCTCTACTCGTTATTCCTAAGCCTGCACTCTGATACTAACTATAACGGTCTCACTTTTTAATCACTGAATTAATTTAAATATCTTCATAATCATCAATACTTACTAAATCATAAATTGTTATACATAATCATTCATATATTCACTGATAATTTCGACATCTCCTCTATAATATGGAGTTTGTTCTGAGACAATATATACAAATTCAACTTGACATAGCCTAGTAAATCACAATTTCGGCTTGATACGCCTACTTATAAATCCTTAAGCTTTGATCATATGAATTCAACTCAATATTTCAATCTCAATAACAAAATATAACCACATACTTGAGAATACACCCCCTCAGTATCCGATTCTAATACAAAACCAACCCAAATCCTTATCCAGATACAACTAGAACTAAGGTATATAAATACATACATACATACATACATATATCCTTGAACAAATTTGCACAATATCAACTATCTATGCCACTCAATAACATCGACTAAATAAATGTACATACAAACAAAACAATCAAATATAATCAATCGCTCAGTGGACCCACAAGAGAGTTACTCCAAGTCCTTCTAGTATTACGCCCTTGCCGTAAGCTGGTTCTTACTTAGTATTCACCTGAAAGATATGAAATTTGTGATGGAATGAGCTTACAGCTCAGTGAGTGAAGTTAAATCTAAATTTATAATTTAACATGGTATCAGCAGTGTGTAGTATACATGAAACAAGAAATTACATAATCATTCGTCTGAATCGAAAGTGAACATAGATGTCTCAACTAGATTATCCAATACTTCAAACTGTTTTTTAATTAATACCAATGTGTGTATAAGTAACAAGTGTCAGAGTTTTCATTACAATTCAAAAGATCCATATTCTGATATCATATCAATAGTTATCTATACTTTCATTGGTGTATTATGAGTTTTTCAATGTCCACCATATCACACAAGGGTAACACCTCCATTACACACATAGTGTACATATATATCACACACACATTCATTCATGTTCACTAGTTCATCTTTCTCCGTCTTCTTCACCTCCGATTTTATATCTAGTCCCTTCCTTTGTTATTTAATATGATATTTAATTATCTTCCCCCTCTTCTAGTTCTAAATCCGGTCTCTTCCTTTATAAGTGTGTGTGTGTGTGTGTGTATATATAACAATATTTCATCGTTTTTCCCCTCTGCTGGTTCTATATCCAGTTTTTTTCTCCAGATACATCAATATATCATACACATGCCAATAGTTCTATCAATAATTAATAATCAACCAAATAATCAATATTATCAAACTATCAATTAATCACAACAGTATAATCAAGTCACGATTCTTATTTTTCTACTATTGGTATTATAAGTTATCAACTACACACGTTATCGATTAACCAAGATTCAGTTCACCTATGTTGCACAGACACGGCAATATTGAAGTGGACAAGACACGTAAATACATGATAAATTCTTAAAAATACACACGACATATGTGCCGGACACTTTTCGAACACGACACAGCTCCACGATAGGAATGTTTGTGCTACATAGCAGTTCTCAACCAGTATCCATCAATACAATCAATTACCGGTATTCTCATTCATTTCATTATTTTATCTTTATTAGATAATTAACTTAAAATCACATTTGATTTATTTAGTAACAGTTAAAATATTGTATTAACAATTAAATAATTCAGTGAAGAACTTCACTCACCCCTTGGTCAGACATATCCCTGAATATTTGATTCGGTTATCAACACCTTGGGTGCATAGTTCTTGTCTCCACGAATACAACGGCTCGAGAATCATGCGAAATCGACTCCGAATGGTCGAGATATTATCCAAAAATCAACGAAATATAAAACGGAGTTAGATATATAATATCGGAGAATTTTCAGGGGGATAATTTTTCAGGGCCACAAAAATAATTATTTAATCCATCAGGGGGCTAAATGAAATTTTATCTTATTTAATATATGCAGGTCGGCTCGGGTCCTAAACGGATTCGGATTTAATTTGAAACCCCACTCCAATAATGATATATGGGTTTTCTCA
Organism: Agave tequilana; assembly: GCA_038442645.1. NCBI lineage: Eukaryota > Viridiplantae > Streptophyta > Magnoliopsida > Asparagales > Asparagaceae > Agave > Agave tequilana. Next base: position 129,065 of record JAVJIF010033064.1, on the reverse strand, counting down.
ACCCATCAACAACAGCAGCGCACAAGGCGCTACCCTCCCCTGCGTCACCGACTACCAAGCCTGACCTGGGGCCACTGCACCCATGTGCCACCTCTGAGTGCCCTTGTCGCCGACCGGAGCCCAAGAAAGAGAGAGAAAGAGGAAGTGCAAGAGAGAGATGAAGGGGAAGCCTGCCGCCGCATCGCCATGTCGCCACTGTCGCATCGTCCTCCCTGCACCGCTATCATCGTCGGCCTCCCTGTGCCGCCATCGCCGTCGGCCTCCCCGTGACGCCAGCAGAGAGGTGATGTCGCTAGGGAAAAAGGCAAAACAGAGAGGGGGAGAGAATGAGGATAAATTCAAGAGTGAGAATATGAGGGGTGTAAATGAGAGAGATATCTCTTTACATCCTTATATATTTTGTAAATTATTACACTCATAAGTCCATCTAGCCATTTAAAGTTCCAATGTTCATCCATTCTCCCCACCTCATCCTTCATCAACTCACATCATCTTTCCACTCTTTTGTAAAGATAATAAACATATATACCACTCACTTGTATTAAAATAAAATACATATAAATGTATTAATTCATGTACACTAAGATGTGTGTGTGTGTGTATATGATGTGAAACGAGAAACCCTGTGGTGTAAGAATCAATGATAAGCTTAAATTCGCAACGTTCCACCAAATTAAAAAATCTTCAGTAGGAATTAATCTAAAACTACTAATGCCACAATATGGATTTAATAATGCTTTGCAATTACAGTGTTTAGATAGTTCTAATCTTAAAAAAACTAACTACAATACTCGGTTAAGCTGAGTAGTCCTATTCGCAATATTGAGATCCGTAAATAACAAGTGTTAAATAGAATCTCACACTCTTGCATTGATAATGGACAATATGAAAATTTGATAATAATTTAGAGAATAAATTTATGACCATCCAACCAATAATCTAAATGTTTGAAAGAGATGTTACCTTGTTATGCTGATTTTGAACCTTGATGTCTGCAGGTTGCCAGAAAGGAGAGACAAACGCACAGTTGGACTGGTTCATGTTGTAAGTAGTGGGGCGTCGCAAAAGGTGATGTGATGGTGACACTTGGACTGAGCACAAGAAGACCACGAGCGTTGATCAGTTGCAGACAAGTCATGAGCATTGGTTAGTTGCAGTCGGCTGAGAAGCAACCGGAGAAAAGAGCAAGTGGTCGGGAGAGGAGCACTCAGATGTCGAGGATGACGAGGTTAGGTTGTCGGGCGATGACAGAGATAGAGAGAGAAGTTGGTGTTGCGGTGGTTGTGGATGGGTCTACAGAAGAAAAAGATGTCAGTGGGGGTAGGGCTGCTCGACGAGGTATGAATAATGGTCGACGAGTGGAGACGAGGTCGTGGCGAGGTTGTGGCGGTCTTGGACTGGGAAGAAGGATGAGAGGAGGGTGAGGAGGTTACCGAGGCTGTTAGTGTTGGGTGTGCTGTCGGTTAACGAGAGAGGGGGAGAAGGTCACGGTGGGGAAGAGAGAAGGAAGATGGGTGATGGGGCTGCTGTTGAGTGATAATAGCCTGTGGAGGGTAGACTATCGTAAGACGTCGCAGAGGAAAAAACGAGGCCTATCGGAGAGAGAAGATGAAAGGTGTGGATCTCGGGGAGAAGGCTGCGGGAGGAAAAAAAGGGAGATGACATTGCAGGCGACTAGGGTTTTTGAGTAGTAATTGTTTTTTTAATTTTCTTTTATAGAAAGATATTTGTGGATGGCTAAGAATTTGAGATGGGAATAGAATTTGAGTGTAATGGGATAAGGATAACTAAGTTTAAGGTTTCACACTCCAAAACATATAGATCTAGGGCTTCACACTCCAAGACCTAATTTGGGGCTTCACACTCCAAACTTGTAAAAGAATTTTCATTTCAAAAATACTCATTTCGTTCATCAATAATTCATTGATTACAACTTATTGACTCTTGCTCTTTTATAGGCCTACAAGACTGAAAACTTTCTCCACGTAGTTAATGTGAGACTAAAAGAGAAACATAAAGTTAGAAACAAAGAGAAAAACATGTTCAACCCAAATAAATAAAATATAAACTCCAAACAAAAATAAATTGATCCTGGCACCCCATGTGTGCTAAATGCCTGCATCAACATATACCAACATTTTCATATCCATATCATATATTTTAATTATTAAGACTAATAATAATTTGTTCTCTTAATTTCTCATTAATCATATGTTAAATGAAAATTTTTAATAGACTACATAAAAATCCAAATTTTTGGTAATCAAGATTAATTAAAAATCGGGCGTTATAATTCTACCACCTTAAAAAAATTTTGTCCCCGAAACTTGGTGTTCCATGGAATAAGCAAGGGTAGCCCTCTGCATTCCATCTTTCGACTTTGTTGGCTTCTCCATAATATTTTTACCATATACGTTAATTTACTCATTAACTATTTCACTTTGTGGTTAAATTTTTGTATTTATTCATTAGTATAAGATATATCTTCTATGCAATTTTTGATAAAGAATGTCATGAAAAATATTTGTTTTTCTTTCTATTAATTGCTTATTTTATCTCAAGTCTTGCTTGTATGTATAATGTCAATTCAATACTTATCAAGCAACAACATTAATTTATAATGATTTGAAACAAAAACTTGAAATCCTTCTTATACGGATGGTACTGATTGTCCCATTACTCGATATATTGCTTTTTCTCCATGTTTAACACTTGCTTGTTACAAAAAAATTCTGTTTCCATCAAAATCAAGCTTAACTTAACATCAATATTTTATTCTCGAAACTCTAAGATTCGATGTGTTTCTTAGTAAAGAGACATGGAAATATGTTATGTATCTTTTCAATTTCGAAAATGAGGTCAATCAATATTCAACATGTCCAGCTTGATATGGTATCATGAATAATCGAGTGTATTGGAAAATCCAATTTACTTTCCTTACTAGATCATGTCAAAGAGAGAATTGAGAAGAGGGGAGGGGAATTTGTGAGGGGGGAGTGGAAGAGGAGGATTTGGGTAAGTTTAGGGTTCAGTTGAACAAGAACAAGATACGGGGATTTTAATCCCCAATTTCCCTTTATGATTTCTTCATAAACATATCTAAATACTAGTATATGCATAATACTCATATATTTATACTCATATTTATATGCACATACTTATTTGGTTAATATACATGCACACACATAAATATATCATAAATTATTTACCCTACTCATAAAACACGTGTTCATTCAATTATGTATGTGTGTATATATTCTTGTATTTTTGTGCTAGTGGACTAATCTCATTAAAATCATCATTCTTAAATAGATTATTTACGGTAATCATCCCCAATAATCTGTTAACCGAGCAATTAAGCGTATAAGCATGATTATAAAAATGTATGTGTTACTACTTTTATTTAAAGTTTCAAGGGTTTGCAATATTGATCTGTATAAGTTTATTATCCGCTCTAACCGTCTTTCATCACTTTCTCAATTATTTGAATTTCTTCTGTGATCTCTTAAATTATTTGTGGACCAATTATTCTCATATCTAGCAGATTAGTGATCTATACTTTTGATCATATACGGTTTTAAGCAGAGGTATACCAAGAGTAGACCGACAAGGGTATATAAACAAATTCTATCACTGGTAGGTAGTTATTCTAATTTTTTCAAAATTCCAGTACTCTTGTCTCCAACATGTATTATTAATATTTGGATAGTTTCCTCTAATTATCTGTCTATCTGAGAGCGTACTGTAGTACTTAGCTAATGTTTAATACTCATTACCAGTTACAGTTTTAATTATCATCCCACAATTATCTTATTAATTATTAGTCTTGTCGGCAACCATCAGTTCTATCGACCATTGGTACTTCAATTTGCGTATTTAGAAAATTATGTTCAATATTCACTTACATAATCAATTCTATTTATACAAAAGTTGTTCACCATGACAAGAGTAGTTAACTTAACAACTCTATATGCACACATTAATTGTAGTGTTGAATTGAATTAAAGAACTTTACTCAAAACTCAGTATTTGTTACTTCCTCTTGCCGTTAGTTGGGTCAGCCTGATTTCTCATCATCATTATATTATATAAATGCTTCATCAATTTCATTAATGTTTCTTCGTTATAAAATTACAATAGTCATGATATGTGGCAGGTTACCGATCTAAGGTCAAGACTTAATGGTTGATTATGGTTATCTAAAAGATAAAAGATTTCTTGTTTAGATGTAACACTTTAAATAATTGTAACACTTTTAAATCTTAACAAGTGTTTGTTTCATTTATACGAACATTATATATATAAGATTTCCCGAAATATAAATCAATCCATTGACTTCACATACAAAAGATCCTATTACTATACATGCGAAAATTCTTCATCAAAATACTGATCATAACATAAGTCACTCAATATACTGATAAACCCACAAACATATTTCCTACATCATTGATTATCCCATCAGACTCTATGAGCATCTGTGATTCATTATCATTATATCCTCATACTCTCTCATCTATTTAATAAGAAAAATTATATCTGAAATCTTTCTCATATAATCACCCCCACAACATTAAACATAGAGATTCTTTCAATATAACATATTTCTTATTTTCTTTCATCTGAATGTCCATTATTTCACAATCAAATTCCTAACAAAGCTCTTCCGTCTTGATTTAATGCTGATTTGTCAGACATTTTAACCACTCTCTTATTCCAGTATCTCATACCACTATTAGCCTACACTGAGAGCTCGCACTCCAAGCATAACTCATTCGAATCAAGCCATGTGGGAATACCCTCGTTCGAATGCAAGGAAATAATCAAACATCACGTATTTTGAGATTAATCATACACATTAGAACCCATTACCCCTCTTAGAACTACCCACACACAATCATGTAATCATGTAAATATTGCACACATACATATCTATCAACCCTTTTCCTAAAACAACTATTCTTAATTACATCCCTAGGCCTGTACTTTCTTAGACTTATACCTGAGCTCTACTCCTTACTCCTAAGCATGTGCACTGATACCAACTGTAAAGGTCTCGATTTTAATTACCGGAATAACTTAAATATCTCCATAATCATCAATACTTACTGAATCATAAACTGTTACATGATCATTCATAATTTCAACAAAATCTCCTCTATAATTTGGAGTCCGCCCTGAACCACATATACGAATTCAGCTTGACATAGCCTAGTAAATCACAATTTTGGCTTGCATCACCTACTTATAAATCCTTAAGTTTTAATCATATGAATTAAACTCAACATTTCAATCTCAATAACAAATATAACCATATATTCGAAAGTACACCCTCAGTATCAGATTCTAACACAAAACCAACTCAGATCCTTATCCAGATACAACTAGAACTCAGGTATATAAACATATACATACATATATATATATATATATATATATATATATATATATATATATATATATATATATATATATATACATATATACATATATATATATATATATATATATATATATATATATCAACTATCTATGCTACTCAATAACATTGACTAAACAAATGTACATATAAACAAAACAATCAAATATAATCAATCACTTGGTGGACCCATAAGAATTACTCCAAGTCCTTCCAGTGTTACATCCTTACCTTAAGCCAATTCTTGCTTGGTATTCACATGAAAAATATTAACTCTGTGGGGGATGAGATTACAGTTCAGTTAGTGAAGTTAAATCAATTTATAATTTAACATGGTATTAGCAGTGTGTAATATACAGTGCAAGAAATTATGTGATCATTTGTCTACATTAGAAGTAAACACAGATATCTCAACTAGATTGTTAAATTACTTCAAATTGTTGTTCAATTAATACAAGTGTGCGCATAAGCAACAAGTATCGGGGTTTTCATTACAATTCATAAAATCCATATTTTGATGTCATGTTAATAGTTATCTATATTTTCGTTAGTGTATTATAAGTTTTCCAATGTGCACCATGCCACACACAAGTAACAACTCCAATACACGTATAGTGTACACATATATCATACACATTTATTCATATCATGGTTCACAGTCGCGGTCTCGGCCGCCGACTCGGCGGGCACTGAGACAGATCGGTCTCGACGACTCGGATAGGTTTCGGACGATATGCGCAAAACGCTACATAGAATGCTCAAAAAATTCTGAAAAAATCACGACAAATCTAAAAAAATGTAGACATCCACGTTTATGTATCACATATCCAAAATATATCACTTAACACACTAAATATAAAACGAAAACATAAATACACGCGTCGTCGGTAGAAACATATCAAAATACATGCACAATGGGGCTGTTTGGATTCAAAGAATTGGGTGGAAGTGAGGAAGTGGGAAGTGTCTTTTCTCATTTCAGCTGTTCATCCAAATACCGGAAAAGGAAAATGGAAAAAGTTCTTTTCCTTCTCTCTTTTCTCCTTTACACAACGTTTTCCTCACTTCCAAAGTGCTACAGTTAATTTTGTGGTCCTATAAATCTCATTTGTAATAAGTTATAGTACAAAACAGTTAATTTTTTGCTCATGTAAATCTCACTTGCATTCTAATTACAGTCTAATTTTTATTTTTCTTAATTAATTTTTAATTTAATATTATTTTGCGGTCAACTTTGTAGTCAACTTTTCCACTTTCACTTCCACATTACCATCCAAACACCGGAAAAAACATAACATTTTTCAAACCACACTTCCCAACAACATCCAAACACCAGAAAACTTACTAACCAATTCCCAAGTTCCAAAGGGAACTATTACCATTTCCTCACTTCTTCACTTCCTCACTTCCACCCTTAACCAAACAGGCCCAATATAGTAAATTGCACAAACTACATTCATAAATACATGGTAATGTAGTTATTTTCACATTGAATTGCGATGAGGCACAAAATCATCATAATCATCTCTGCGGTAAGTAGATAAATCGATACTAGTGCTCGTAGATCTCTTAAGTTGTGGTCTGTAATCATGAACATATGTCCACACCGTAATGTTGGCCTGATGTCAAACTCAACATTTGCATGACCTTCAAGACTGTAAGTTCCTCCATCAGCACTATTGTTGCCCTCATTATTGTCATCGCCGCCGCCGCCATCACTGTCATCATTATCATCACCATCTTCACCATCATCACTACTAGAACTGGATAAAACCCTCACATCTTCACCACCACCATCATTTGCTTCTCTTATACCTCGAAGGGGGGAGACGGGGGAGAGATCGAAAACAGGGAGAGAGGGAGGGGGAGGGGAAAGAGACAGAGAGACGGGAGATGGAAAGGGAGAGAAAGAGAGCGGGTGTGAAAGGGAGAGGAAGAGAGAAACAGAGAAAGGGGAAGGGAAAAAGATAGAGAGAGACGAGAGATGGAGAAAGGGGAGAGAGAGCGGGGGAGAGAAACAGAGGGAGCAGAAAGAGATAGAGGGGGAGGAATATCACCTGGGGCTGGGGAGGAGCGGTCAGTGGCGATCGGGCGGCGGCGGAGCCCAGATCTGAGCGGCGACAATCGAGCAGCGGCGGCGATTTCCAAATCTGAGCGAGAGGTAATTTTTTCTTTTTCTTTTTTTCTTTATACCCGTTCGTCACGGGTGAATATACGCTTCGAGCTGACTTGGCCGAAATCAGAGTCGACTCGACCGAGTCACGACCGATTCGACCGAGTCGACCAAGTCAGCTCTGATTCTCGGCCGAGTCGGTCTCCTCTGAGTTGAGTCAGCCGATTCGTGACTCGGACTCGTCTCGGAGCGGGCCGAGACGGATACGACTCGGCCGAGTCTTTGAACCGTGATTCATATTCACTAGTTCTTCATCTTTTCTCTTCTTCACCTCCGGTTTTATATACAGTCCCTTTCTTTATTATTTAATATAATATTTCACCTTCTTTCCCTTTCTCTAGTTCTATATTTGATTCCTTCCTCCATAAGTATATATAATAATATTTCACCATCTTCTCCCTCCTCCAGATCTATATCTGGTCCTTTACTTCAGATATATCACTAAAACATACACATACCGATAGTTCTATCAAAAACTTATAATCGATCAAATAATCAATATTATCAAACTATCAATTAATCACAAAAGTATAATCAAGTCACGATTCTTATGTTTCTACTATTGGTGCTATCACTTATCAACTACACACGTTATCAGTTAACCATGATTCAGTTCACAACCAATATTCATCAATATAATCAATTAGTGATATTATCATTCATTTCATTATTTTATCTTTATTAGATAATTAACTCATAATCATATTTGATTTATTTATCAATAGTTAATATATTGTATTAATAATTAAAAATAATTCAGTGAGGAACTTCACTCACCTCTTGGTCGGACATTACCCTAAATATCTGATTCAATTATCAACATCTCGAATGTGTAGTTTTCATATCCAAGAATACAATGACTCAAGAATCGTGCAATTCGACTCCGGATGGTCGAGATATCGCCCGAAAACCAATAAAATAAAACAGAGTTAGATAAGTAATATGAAAGAATATGTAAGGGGCTACTGATAATTTTTTAGGGCCCAAAAATAATTAGTTAATCCATCAGGGGCTAAATAAAATTTTACCTTAATTAATGTATACAGGTCGAGTCGGGTTCATAACAGGTTCGGGTTTCGGGTTTAATTTGAAACCCCACTCCAATAACCCAATATGGGTATTCTCAACCCATCAACAACAGCTGCCGTGCCGCCGGCTACCGGGCTTGGCCCACCGCTGGCCGCCTGTCGACGCCATCGCATCCACGTGTCGCCTCCGGGTGCCCTTACCGCCACCCGGAGCCCAAGTAAAAGAGAGAAAGAGGCAGCGCAAGATAGAAATGAGAAGGGGGAGGTTGTCGTTGCACCGCCGCCGTCGGCCTCCCCGTGTTGTCGCTGCCGCCGCCAACAGGGTGGCGATGCCGCTAGGGAAAAAGCAAAAGAGACAGGGAAACAGAAAGGGAAAGAATTCAAGAGAGAGAATGTAAGGGGTGTGAATGAGAGAATTATCTCTCATTTACATACTTATATACTTTGTAAATTATTACACTCATAAGGCCACCTAGCCATTTAAAGTTCCAATGTTCATCCATTCTCCCCACCTCATCCTTGATTAGCCCACATCATCTTTCTACTCTCGTAAAGAAAATAAATATATATGCCAGTCACTTGTATTAAAATTAAATACATATACATGTATTAATACATGTACACTAAGATATGTGTGTGTATATATACCAACATTTTCATATCCACACCGTATATTTTAACTATTTAGACTAATAGTAATTTGTTCTCTTAATTTCCCATTAATCATATGTTAAAAGAAATTTTTTAATAAACTTAATATATATATAAAATCCAAATTTTAGGTAATCAAGATTAATTAAAAATTGAGTGTTACATGTTAAGTCTATTAGCTTGATTTGGCTTCTATGTTTCTTTCTGAAAATTAAATCAGGTATTCTCTAATTTTTTGACTTTTTATTGACTACTATCGGTTGTTTTCTAGCATTTTCTCTGACTGGCTAGGATGTCGGATACTTCGAGCTTCTTCTCCACACTTATTTCTTCACCTGCTATAAAGATTTCTGCACCCAAGACTATTTTGGGACTATTGTGAAGTTGAATGGCTCCAACTACTTGTTATGGGCACGTGTTTTTCACATCTTCATCGGCGCTCAGAACAAGTTGGCTTACCTACTTGAGTCCCCACCTGCTGCTTCAAATCTCACTCATACGACATGGTTTCTGGAGATTATTGTGTGATGACCTGACTTCTCAATAATATAGAAGAGAAGATTAGTGGAGTGTCATATTCTTGACTGCTGCTAAAAAGATGTGGGATACCCTAAAAGTGATGTATGGGAATAAAAAGAATCCTTCGAGGGTGTTAAGATCTATGAGCGCTTGTTTGAGCTCCAGCAGAGAGATCGATATGTGCCTGAGTTCTATCGAGAACTCAAAAATCTAATAGATAAGTTGGAAATGCATCAACCTGCTATTATTGATGCAGCAACACTGAGGGGATATCGAGGATCTCGCAGTGTTGAAGATTCTATTTGCCTGAGTCCCTCGCTGTGTTTTCAAGTGCGAGGATAAATACTAAAAGGAGACATTATTCTCACATTGGCTACTACTTTCTCCAAAGTTATATGCGTTGACTGGAAATTGTATCATCTACACCAACATTGAGCAGTCTGCCATGTTTCCGAATATGACAGAGATCGTCGTCGGGGTCGTGGTTGTGATTTTGGAGGACATGGATCCTTTGGAGGGGGTGTGGCTCATATAATGGCAAACAGAGTGGCTTTAATAAAGGACCACGTCAATGCAGACATTGTGGAAGAAAAAATCATATTTCTGAAAAGTGTTGGAAGAAATTTGATCACTCTGAATGGTCATAGCTAGTTGATACTGACTCTACTACCCCCGATAATACTACCCATACTCCTTCAGCCACTTCTTCTGGTTATTTTGGTTCTCCCACTCTGGTACTTTCACAGGCTGAGTATGATAAGTTGCGCCAGCTCGAGCCCTCTCAGAACAACCACTCAACAACTCATGCATCCTCTTCTAGTATGGATGCTATATTGCCCGTATATCCAGACCTTGAATATTAGATTGAGTGATCCCATCCCACATAACGGGTATTCAGAATAAATTTGACTTTTTGCATTTATCAAATAATTTTTTTCTGTTAACATCGTTGATGGTCACAGCCTTTTGTGCTTGGTAATGGAGTAGTGCATGATACTCCATATTTGACTCTTATTGTTGTTTTGTATGTTTCTAAGTTTCCTGTCAGTTTATTCTCCCTCAGTCAGTTTACAAACAAACAATTATAAAGTAACCTTCTTTCCTTCCTACTGTGTTTTTCAGGACCTAACAACTGGAAAGACAGCCGATTCAAGTCATGAGCGATGAGACATATATTTGGATGGCATGGTGTCACTTACTAGCTTGGTTGCGGATCAGCATGATCCTATTCTTCTATGACAATGGCGTCTTGGATATCCTTCTTTGCAGAAGCTTTGGTCTATTATTCCTCTTGATTCCTCCATTTATACCTTAAGTTGTGAATCTTGTGAGTTAAATAAGCATCATCGTGCTTCATTTCAGAGTCGAGTCAATAACTACAATAGTTCTGCATTTGAATTAGTACATTCTGATGTGTGAGGTCCTTGTCGTGTACCCTCAGTTCAAGGTTCATTATTCAAGGGAGAACAGTAATAATGGAAGTTCCACGAGTAACAGAAGACATAAGAATTTGACGTGCAACTATTGTCACAAAAAGGGGCACATTAGAACTGATTGTTGGCTTCAAAAGAAGAAACAACCAGATGCTAATGTCACTGAACTGATTAGAGAAGATGAAGATAAGTGTAATGTTTTATATGTTACAGACAGATCAGTTGACAATCAAAATAGATGGATTATTGACTTTGAATGTTCACAGCACATCAGTTTTAATAGGAAGATGTTCTCCTCATACACTTTGGTTCAAAGAGGAGAAGTCTTCATGGAGAATTTTGCTACAAACAAGGTGATTGGCGAATGAACAATTCATTTTCGTTCTCATGATGGATACATCACTACTCTTTAAGACGTCCATCATGTTCCTGATTCAAGGTATAATCTTATCTTTCTTGGAGTCCTAAAGGGAAGGGTTCAGTTTCAGTTTTGAAGGTGATCTTATAAAAGTCTCCAAAGAGACTCATGTGAAGTTTCAGGCCGAACGTGTCGGCAATGTGTATAAGTTGTGAAATTCAAAAGTTATAATTGGTGGATTGCAGTTATCCTCGGCTTCGAAAGCGACAGTTCCAGAACAATCGGAGACTACAATGGTTTCGAGCTTGGATGTTCAGTTGTACCCCGAAGAGAGATTGAGATTAGACGCGCAACAAGTCCATATCGTTACTCTTATGGCGGAGTAAATTCTCATAAATCCTATGCGGATCAAGGAGATCGTTGAGTGATAAAGTTCACGTTAGGCCTGAACTTATTCGACCTAATCAAGTTGTGAACCCCATGAAGGGGTTATGGAGAAAAGAGAGTGAGATAGAGATGAAGTCAAGATTTGTTCAATTGTGCGTGGATGCGAGCACATGGAGCATGATGACGATTCTCGAACTTGAACGTATTCGAGTCAAAGGGCAGATTGTTAGGACTGTGACTGGAATACGTCGTAAAGGTAAACGAAACTTCAGAAATTAAAGAACGGACGTGCACAAAGAGTTGTGCACAGTATTAATCAACTAAACTGGCATAGTCGACTAATCACATGGATTAGTCGATTTATACATTGTATAGTCAACTAGATTGGCTAACAGAGGTTGAGGTTTTCAAATTTTGTCAAAATAGTCGACTAGTATTTAAGCCTAATCGACTAATACATGGTATTAATTGACTAACGACGGATCTGGCAGTTTTCTTTTCTGGATCTGTTTTCAGATTCGAGTTGGATTAGGGTTTTCTTTATTCTGAGGCGGTGATTATTCGTATTGATGAAATTTGTTTAGGATTAGAAAAGTTCTATGGTCTATAAATAACTCCTTGGGAGTGATCTTCAATGTAATCCAATGAATTTATAATTCCTAAGAGTGTAATTCATCTAGATGAGAGATTCATGAGAGAAGCGTAGTCATAGGGGTTCACTATTCTTGGCGGCCATCAAGTACTTGTAATCTTCTCAGCGAGAGATTTAAGTAATTCTTATTGTACTTCCCCAGAGTTTAATAAAATTTCTCCCTCTTCTCCCGTGGACGTACACACGATCGGTTTAATCGGTGAAACCACGTTATATTATGTGTTGGCTTTCTATTTACTTTGAAATATCTTCTTTTTCTCTTTTTCTCGTTGCCCTAGTAAATTATGTAGTTAATTCCGCTACGCCGTCCCAGTCAATCCAGTCGTGGAGGCGTACTGAATTCACAACAATTGGTATCAGAGCATACAGATTGTTTCCCAACAACAGCTGCACTAAGAATTCTAGCATATGTCAAAAGTTCTCCTAAAAGGGTCTATTCTACAAGAAGCATGAACGTGTATGCATTTCTAGGTACTCTGATTCTGATTATGCTGGTGATAAAGGTGATAGAAAATCTACTACTGGATATTGCACCTTTATTGAAGGAACTTTGTGACATGGAAGAGTAAGAAACAAGATGTGGTGTCTCGATCTATCGCAGAAATTGAATCTAGAGCTTAGCTCATACTGCTTGTGAAATGATGTGGTTGAACAATCTAATGTTAGAGCTTAGTTTTAGTCTTTTAGACAGCCTAGACCATGCATATGCATTGTGATAATCAGTATGCAATCTATATTGCCTAGACCATGTATTTCATGAGAAGACTAAGCACATTATGTTTGGTTGTCATCTGATCAGAGATACTTGGATCAAGAAGGCAGTTTCTCTTCTGTTCACACTATCCTCAAAGCAGTTGGCTGATCTTCCGACCAAAGCGGCTTCACCACAGGTGTTTTCTAACTTGTGTAGTAAGTTGCGCATGATATATATATATATATATATATATATATATATATATATAGAGAGAGAGAGAGAGAGAAATGTAAATCAGCTGACACAGGAGGCAACTCCCTCCTATGTCGCACTCAAAAATCAATTTCTCGAGTGAATTTTCAAGATCCGACCGTACATTATCATCTTCATATTCTAAGATATATACATATAAAAAATTAAGTGATTTGAAGTTTGTTTACTCCATTTTCTTTGGGTTCAAACATTAACGGTTTTTTAACAATAGAATAAAATGGAACGATTAGATCAATAAGTAAACGAACTTCAAATCACTTGATTTTTTATATATGTATATCTTAGAATATGAAGATGATAATGTGCGGTCGGATTTTGAAAATTCACTCGGAAAATACGATTTTTGAGTGCGACATAGGAGGGAGTTACCTCCTGTGTCAGTTGATTTACATTTCTCTCATATATATATATATATATATATATATATATATATATATATATATATATATAATATATATATATATTATGCTCTACCTTGAGGGGGAGTGTTAGTTTGGATATTAGATAATGTGTAACTGGGTTATTGGGTTTAGGCGCATTACCAATATCATATTCAACTACTTGTACTCTATATATATTGGTTGATTCTAATGAAAGATTTATCCTTTGGGGTTTAGTTGCTAACATGTTCTTTTTCTTTTTCTTTTTTGGAGGAATTCTGAACCAACATTTAAAGTCTAATCAGGTTGACCCCTTGCACAAACCTGAAAATTCTAAAGTTCTGTGATGCAATAAAAATAGGAGAAAACAATTAAAAAAAACAATTAGTCAATTCTACATGTACCTTGGGAATCCTAAAGTTCTGCTTGTAAACATATCCTCAACATGCTTTCTTTGATATATGAAACACCCTATACATGAACTCTTACCATCCTGAACATACAATATAGTTGATGTAAAACCTGCAATTACAAGCTTGATGAGTTTCTAGTATATGGTGCACTTTCTAATTATAAAATATTTGCTGACTTTAAATTCACAACAATTAATCTTGATGACATTGAGCTGATTTCGGACACTCTGTTAGGTTTTAACTACTTTCCTATTTTTAATTCTATGGTAACCATGTGATATTCCCTAAAAAAAATGATAACCATGTGATATATCCCAAAATTGGGAATAAAAGATTTGGTGTGGGTCGACGTATGGAATAAATGCAACTTAATGTTTAAGAAGAACAATAACAATAGGGAATGTATATAATGGGCGGAATTGGGGAAGTCACAAGTTTGCAGCATAACCATTGCATTCCAAATGAATTTTATTGGCTCAAAGGGGAGAAGATCGGAGCAATTCTAAACAATACTGGCTTCTGTTTTCTTGAAGGGGAAATACCTGGGGGCAGGTCTGAAATTATAAGCTCAATCATAATTATAGAAGTAACCCAAAGAAGTCCACTACGGGACTACACCATTTCAGTTGTCCAAAGATCTATGCTATTAATAGAAAATTCTTTGTACAGAATTGCCTCAAAATGTTTGTTTAGAAAGTTCCATTATTCTTTTACTTCTTAAGAAAAATATGGAGCATAGCCACCATGTTTCGACAAAGAGATAATAATGAAACGAATACACATCAATGGACAAGTGGAAACTACGCAAGCGTGCAAACAGCACCCCAGTAAGGAACAAATGTGCCCAAATCCTAAAAGATCATCCAAGTCCACAAACAAATACATGAACTGCTCAAACTACTGTAGGCTGTTTAAAAATCACTAAAAGACAAGTCATCAAAAAGCAGAGTCCCGAACTCCAGACGCTGGGCTAGTCTCAGCATCACTGCAGCACCAAGACGCGAGAGTCGAAACCTGCGTCTCAGCATCACTGCAGCACCAAGACGCGAGGGTCGGAACCCGCGTCTCAGCATCACTGCAGCACCAAGACGCAAGGGTCGAAACCTGCATCTCAGCATCACTGTAGCACCAAGACGCGAGGGTCGGAACCCGCGTCTCAGCATCACTGCGGCACTAAGGCGCGAGGGTCGAAACCCGCGTCTCAGTTATAACTGCCCTTGTTATGGGGTCAATCACTACCCACATAACAAGGAAGTTAACCCCCTATTATGGAGTGTTTTTAGGAGGCACGTTCACCTCTGATACCTCTATAAATAGCCCCACTTGCTTTTGAGAAGGGGTTGGTCGTCGGTTGATAAAAGACTTTTTGAAGAGGAACTTGGCTGTTGAGCTATAAAAACTCCGAAACTTCCACCAAAAAGAAAGAGAGTTTAGCTCTTCAAATAACTTACTGCGTACAAGTTAATCTTTGCTTAAAATCTCTTTGAGATTCCTAGTCGACCGGAGCTGTGTCACTCCATCAACCGTCCAAAGAAAAGATCCCCAAGAGTTCTTGACGTTCACCCGGTCAACGGAAAATAAGATTCACTTTTCACCGCCACCTAAAGAACCCAGCATTAAACAAAGGGGAGATTCAAGTCTAAACATCTCCCCTCCCTTGTAGCCGGAGTGTTAATCCGCTATAATTTTTCATTTGATTCAAGGAAATTTTACATGAATTTCTCCCGTCAAATAAGAGATGGCGACTCCGCTGGGACTACTTTCTCTACTGACGAGCAAGTGGTGGCGCAAGGTGACGTCCTCTACATGGGGAAAACGGTCGAATCACTCATCGTGGAATTTGACCAAGCGAAGTATGAAGAGTTCTTCTCTTCCGGCTCCAAGAGCCCGAAGGCCCGGGGCTACCGCAGGGTCTCTACGGGGATTTGCCCCGAAATCTGCTCTGAGATCCTCTCAGACACGACTGCTGTGAAGGATGCTGTGGCTAATCGCATCATGCGTAATGCTCGCGTCAATGTCTCTCAGGAGACTCGCACGGTCAACCTCTTGATGTCCAGCCAGTCCATCCTCTTCCTCAGCACCAGGTCACCGGGAGTTCCCTTCAACCCCACGATGTAACCAGAACGCTGAACGGTGACAGAGAAGGCGTGCGCGCAACTACAAATTAGAACAACTGATTGTCCAACAGAGATAGGACGCGAAGTTCCGACCAGCGTCTCTTCTGTACCATATCCGACACGTGAAGTCCGCGTTTGGCAGCCTAAACGTGAGGCTCACCAGGCTGGCGCTTCTGAAGCACCACTCCCCAAACGCCAACGCAAAGCTCGTGCACCTTGTCAAAGACAAAAGGGACGCACCTCTAGGCACAGGGCCCAGTAGCCCTGCGTTTCTCAAGTGTCTCT
The DNA here is from genome assembly GCA_038442645.1 of Agave tequilana. Classification (NCBI taxonomy): domain Eukaryota; kingdom Viridiplantae; phylum Streptophyta; class Magnoliopsida; order Asparagales; family Asparagaceae; genus Agave; species Agave tequilana. Next base: position 112,283 of record JAVJIF010033064.1, on the reverse strand, counting down.
GTCCAGACGCAATAATCAGCAACACGAGAGCTGCGTCTCTTATCAGCAGAGACGCCAGACTCGCGTTTCGAAGCCACGACGCAAGAACTGCGTTCATGAGCCTCGTGTCTCTGAACCTTGCGACCCAGCTGCTCGAAGCAAGGATGCCTCCCAACATTGTGAGGCTAACCTCTTCGATCCCCCTCCCACGGATCTAAGGGATTAATTGACATGGAAGAGAAGTGCTAATCGAATCACTTCGTCATGTTGCTGCGAACGACTTATCACAATGCTCTCTGAGTGCTGTTGCAGTTCAGGTGCAAACCAGCAGTCTCTAGTTAGACAGCAGACCCTGATTCCCCGATCAGCTAAAAGAAATCGTTCCCACAGGAGGAGGATTTTCTCTGACGCTAAATATCTTGAGCTCACTGCAAACATGACGAGCAGGAGTAGGGGAAAGCAACCTGCGGTCAGCTCCGATGATGAGTCTGACACGAAACCGGAAGGAGTGTACCGACACACTCGCACTCGGACTGGGGTAATTCCCCTGATCAATTATAGTGCTCTGGCTCGGGGCATTGAAGCAAATGACTCGCATTCCGCTATTGCAGAGTCACAGGCTTCGAACTCTTCTATAGAGAAGGAGGCCTTTATCTACATGACAAGCACTCCTGAGGAGACAGCCAGGGCTTAGAGCAGCAAGCCCAGGTCCAGAAGGAACAATTCGAGATGATTCGTGCTCAACAAGAATCTATCGATTCCCTCAAGCAGATGTTGGCACAGTTGCTTGAAAACAAGAGGAAGTCAACCGACAAAGCCTTCTCTAAAAAGTCTAAAGGCAAACGAAAAGAGGGAGAAAGTTCATCTTCTGTACATATAGAGGAGAAAGAGCAGCCTACTTCTGGTTCGTCTAAATCCTCGTCGCAGGAAAAGGACGATCGAGACCAGGGAAAGGTTCATTCTAAAAGAATGAATCAATTGGAGCAACGTCTTGAGGCCCTTACCAACCGGAAAGGCCTACAAGAAGCAGGAGTGGTTCAGCCATATCCGACCGAGTAGGACCTTGTTCCATACCCTCCCAAGTTTAAGGCTCCGACCCTCCAAGCATTTGATGGTAAAGGGTCACCGAACCAACATATCTACTACTTTAAGTCTCAAACAGGGAATGTCGTAGATAACGATGCCATCCTGGCACGTTTGTTCATCGCACCCTAAAAGGGCTTGCCTTTGAATGGTTCATGAAGCTCCCAGAAGGCTCCATTAAGAATTGGGGCGATTTGGAGAAGCTCTTCCTAACGCGCTTCTTTGAAGACGACTCAGAGGTCACCATGCCTACTCTTTTGGCCACCAAGTAGCGAAAGGGAGAGTCTGTCAAATCATTTATAGAAAGATTTCGGAATATAGCACTCCGATGTCCAAGCGGTATGACCCAGGTCACCCTGGTGGAAACATACCGTCACAATCTATAAACTTCGCTCCTCGCCCAAATAGGAGTTGCTGAAAGCCGCACCTGGAAACAGTTGATCCAACAAGGTGAACAGGCTGAAGAGATTGTCGCCCGAGTTAGGGCAGAAGAAAACAAACCCAGACCTGAAAGGTCGACAAGGCGCGCGCCAGACGCATCCCTCTAAACATAAAGGAAGGATAACTTGGCGACAGAGACCAAATCCCCCGTCAAATCTCAACCGGTCAAGGGAAGGGGCTCTTCAAGTCAGCCGCGTGCCAGCAAGCAGTATTCCTTCAAGGACGAACATGTTGACTCGCTGTTCAAGTTACTTAACAAGAGCAACAGGCTGAAGCTTCTTGAAGCTAGACGCCCTGAAGAAGTCGGTAAAATCGATAGTCCCAACTACTGCTTGTATCACAGGATGCTGGGACACCCCACCAAGAGCTGTTATGTCTTCAAAGACATTCTTCAGGCTCTAATTGACGCAGAGGTATTAAAACTCCGTCCAGAGCAGAAGAAAGTGACAGCCAATATGACATTATTTCTCCAGTTTGGAAGACAACCTCCAACACCCTCTGGAGTAGTCCCTGTCCCAAGAGGGGAGCTAAGAATGGTCAACATAGACCCTCACCAGCAGCAAGAGAAGGGCCTTGTACCTGTTCCCACACCTCGGGGAGAAGTTATGTGGGTTCATCCCGACCTTGTGGACGGCCAGCAATGGACTACTGTGACCAGCAGAAAGTTCAAAAGCAAAGCTAAAACTTCATCCTATAATGTGGTATGTGCTTCTTCTCGGGAAGCGAAAACTGATATTCCCTCACTGACTAATTCAGAAGAGGAAACGATAGCTCTGGCCACAGAACCCAACCAACTTGTGGCAGAAACCCATTCGGTCAGTCATATCTAAAAAAGTATGACGAAATGGCGGCAACTCCTCCAAAACCCGCTACAGAGTTAGCCAAGCCCTCCACAAAACAACCTGTGGAGAGACAGAAAGAGCTTCGGTTTTCCAAAGTTCTCTCGAAAGACATCGCGGAAGGATCCACAGCACCTTACCGCTTTGACGTCCTGACTCAACTGGCCAATATCCCGGCCCGAATTAACTCTTTATGAGCTCCTCAGGCTATCGAAGTTAACCAGAGAAGCTTTACAAGAGGCCCTAGCTAATGCTGAGGTTTTCATGACCCAAGTGCCGATTGGACCACAGGAGGAAGATGTAGAGGATTGCCTCCATGCCTCCCAAAATGCTCCCTGCATCACCTTCACGGCAGATGATATGCAGGTTAAGGGAAAACATGATCGACCCCTATAATTCACAGGGGTTATTGGTTCATCTGAAGTAAGCTGCATTCAGGTGGATCCCGAGTCCGCATTGAGCATTATGCCTCGCCGGATCATGCAACATTTAGGGATTCTTACACACCGGTTGAGAGCTACCTAGACGACCATTTATGGGTTCAATGCCAATGGTACCCATCCAATAGGGAAGATCAAGCTCAAATGCCAGATCGGGGACTTAAAGTCGGAGGTGACATGCTACGTGATCGATGCTGACACTTCCTACAATTTGCTGCTGGGGCGACCATGGATTCATCGTAATTTTATTGTTCCCTCCACTCTCCACCAAGTCATAAAATACATTGATAGGAGTGGAAAGGTACGAACGTTGATTGCCGAAAGGCATCCGTTCAAGGGAGTTGTAACACCCCGCTCCCAGAATACGTACTTAGTTGCGAATTCAGATTTCTCGATCGTATTTTTTTTAATTTACTTCCTTTATTTGTTTTGTATTATGAATTAATTATATGATCGTTTGACCTTGGATCCGGATTCGCGGACTCGGATTCAACCCTAGTCTGAACTGGGGGCCCGATCTCAGGTTATTACTCGATTTGGTCTTTCTGGTATTCAGATTTGACCGATTTTAGTTTCAAACATCATTTTTCAATATTTTAGATTTTTCATGCTTTTTTGAAATTTTCTAGAATTAAATTGAAAATCTTCAAAACCGATGTCGACCAGTACCACTGACCGATTCTCGGATTTTTAATTTACAAACGAAGTTGAATTTTAAGAAATGACTTTCTCATAACTTCTTAAAATCACATTTTCTATCTAAGTACTTTTTCTGAGATTTTTCTGAATTTATCAAAATTTCACTGGATTTGATGTCGGCAATATCACTGGTTGATTCCAGGAATTTTAGTTTACAATTGGAATCAAATTTCTGAATTCTGCTTTCATATTACTTCTTAGAATTATATTTTCTCCTTTCAGGCATTTTCTAAGATTTTACAGATTTTATCAAAAATCCGGCCGACCCGGTGTCGACGGTAGGTTTCAGGATTTTTATTTTGAAAATGTGATTGAATTTTTGAAAACCGATTTCGCCAAACATCTTAAATTAATATTTATTATTTTTAAGAATTTATGGGAAGCTTTCCAAGCTACTTCATTTTTTCGACTTTTCTGGAGTTTTCGGTGTTTTCCCAGATACCGGAATTTTATCCAGATATTTTATTTCTTTTTTTTTCTATTTTCTCTCTCCTCGCTAGACGCGAGTTTCACTTAACCTAGATTCAACATTTAATGCAGAGATCCTCTCCATACTGCATTTAATGCTTATGCCCTGCAACTTGTCACCATGACTTTTTGTCTTTTTCATCAAACGCAACATTCGCGTTTTCTTGGACGTGGATTTTATCTCCGCGTCTAGCTCTTTGGCCTAGACTCAAGTCTGGGTGACATGAGGCGCAAGATTCATTTGATTGCGTCTCTTTTGTTTTGAAACAATGGCACTCTTTTAATAATAATTCCTACCCTTTATATAAACACCCCCACTCCTTCTCTCTCTTTCACTTTTTCTCTTCTTTCTTCTCCAACAGCATGCCACGAAACCAGCAGCCCAAAAACAGCCTTGCCTCCCTCCTTGGCCGGCCATCTTCACCACCATCACCTCCTATTCCTCCACCAATTCGTCCACCATTCTCCCCTCCATCTCCTCCTCCATTTCCAACAACAACACCACCTCCACACCACCTTCTTCTTCCTCTCTTTCCACCAAACAACCCATTCTCACCACCAACTTCACCATCATTTCCACCACCACCTACACCACCTTGACCACAACGCCACCTTCCTCTCTTCGGCGTGCTCTTTCCAATGGACCTACTCATCGCTCCCCGAAACACCATTTTCAAAAATCCAAATTTTCCATTTTAACTACACTTGCACCCCTCCACATATTGCTTTGGCCACCCATCTTCGGCCACTTATGGCCATCTCCGGCCACTTCCGGCCGCCGTCGGCAATATAGCCGACCATCCCCTTTCCATTCTTCTTTCTTTTCTTTCCTTTCCTTCTTTCTTTTCTTCCCTTCTTTCTTTCTTTCTTCCCTTCTCTTTTCTTTCCTTCTTTTTCTTCCTTTCCTTTAATTCCAAACCTACATCTCCTTCTCCCCTTCTCCCTTGCGTCCCCTTCTCACCCTTTCACTACGTCTCCCTTTTATTTCTCTGTCTCCCCCTTTCTCTTATTGTGTGATTACTAGATGCGGATTTTACCCCTGCGTCCAAGTAATTATTTAACGCGACATTCGCATTCTTATATCAACACGACGCGGAGTTCATGCTCACGTCTGCGTTCTCCGCGTGTCCTTGCTAGAACGCGGGTCTCGAACCCCGCGTTTGTGACATCTCCGCAACGCGGCTCCCGCGTCTGTAATTCCCTGTGTCTTCATTCTCTCTCCTTCTGGCTCATTCTCTCTGCTCTTCTACATAATACGATCTTTACTTTATTGAACACGTTTACGCGTTGATTTCCTGAATTCCGGAGATCGGGGATTTCACAGTATTTTTCGTATTTAGGCGAGTGTCCTCACCTCCATTCGATTTTCCTCTTTTATCGGATCGACTTGTATTTGCATTATGTATCACTTGATAACTGATGTGTTATCATTTACCATACTACTGCTGGACACCTGCTTCTGTTATATTATCTCTTACACTTGTTCCTTATTATGACATGACTTACTACCTGTCACCTGCCTGATCACTTGTCATTGGCACGTTGAGACCTTATACCTGTTATGATTAACTCTCTACCATGATTATCACATTACGGGAATGTAGTACTTGATCTCTTGTTATGAACTCCCGTTATGCTTGTTATGTACTCCTGTTATGACCAGTTATGATCCTACTCATTCCCGAAATTTGATAATATTGTTAATAAGCTATAAAAAGAATAACTTGCACGGGGAATGGGAGGAAGTGATGGATGCCGGTATAGTGCATTGCTTATAGTAGTGGAATATTAAATAAAACTGACGATTCGTGTTAGGGGGATTTCAGGCCCCCAGAAGATGCGTGTTAGGGGGATTTCAGGCGCCCAGAAGATGCGTGTTAGAAGGATTTAAGGCCCCCAATGGCTGTGTCCCGGGCGGATGGGAACTACTATAAGTATGAGCTATCAGTTCTTCATCAGCTTCCGATAACCAACCTCGACTTACTTATATATGGATGTATGTGTGTTGAGATGTACACCAGGACATATACCTAGATATATGGGTCAGACGAGTAATAATAATAAAATGCCAAAATAATAACTTGTTATGTTGCTCTACAAACTTAGTTATACCACTTGTTTCGTCACAATTGTATTCATCAAGTTTTATTTCAGATTTCCGGTTTTATGATTATTATACTATACCTGTTCATATCCTGGTTTTCGCTTATGTTCTATTTCACCAGTCTCCTGCTCTTATCTTATCATATCATGAGTAGTTCCTGTTTGATATTACTTGTTATATATCTACTTACCCTTACATGCCTATGCTCACGACACGGTTTTTCTATGCATGTTTATGATTCGGATTTGTCGACACACTTGTGCTTATCTATGCACGCCATTTGGCATTCGCATCACCACTTGCCGGGGAGTACTAACTCCTCTGGATCCTCATGTCCAGGTCTCGGAGCTTGGACTGAAGGGAATTCTTCTTGCTGAGGACCAAGCTTACTGCTGGGGAGTAGACAGACCAGTTGTATCTCCAGTCCTTTCCTTGTTCCCCTGGTTGGTTCGCGGCATCTCCTGCTATCTCATGAGCGCCCTTTTGTATTGTACATACATGTTCATCTCTTTGTATTCTCACATTTGCGCCTATCAGTGATGTAATATTCTTGTAATATTTGTCACCTTTGGTGATAACTTTGTAATTGTACTCATATGTTGGAATGTATAATGCACCACATGCTTCCATACTCTGATTCTTGTCTGTACTGATGCTTAGTGTATATACGAGAGGGTATTTTTGACATGCGTATATACGTTGCAGTAACGTCTCCGTACCCGCCGGATCAGGCGTTACAGGGTGGTATCAGAGCCTAGGCTCTCGCATCCTCAGTACGTCCAGACGGCAAATTAATGGTAAAGAAATTTACAACTGGAATACAAGAGTTCTGATTATACAATCCAACTATAAGTGCAGAGTTATCTATCTCTTCCTTCTGATCCATGTCTTGAATCCTGAGACCTTTTAATCTTTTACCTTCTAGCTCCTTCTTGTTACCCCTTCAACCAACTCAAATATGGAAAGACAGGGAACCCGTAATGGTGCCGATACTTCTCAAGATGGATCCAGTAGAGACAATGATAGCCTGATGAGGGTACTTCAAGGGATGATGCAGAGTCAACAACAGCAGACAGAGCTTCTACGTCAAGGACTGTTGGTTGTACCATGGGAGCAGAGGCCAGGTAACATGTCAGACTTCAGAAGATTACAGCCGGCGATCTTTTCAGGTACAGAGAAGCCTCTGGATGCAGAACAGTGGCTAGTAGACACGACAGATCTTTTGAAGGCAGCCCGAGTCCCCGATGAGAACCAGTAAAAGTGGCCAAGATACAATTGAAGGATGTGGCCCGAACATGATGGTTGGCAGAAGAAGCGACACTGGAGAAACCCATCACATGGGACCAGTTCTCAAAGGGTTTCTAGGAGAGATTCTTCCCTGCAACAGCTCAAAGGGACATGGAAGAACAATTTATTCTGTTACAACAGCGAAACCGGTCAGTTGATGAATATGATGCTGAATTCTTGAGGCTCAGCAGATTTGCTCCCTACATGGTGGCAGACGAAGAAAAAAGGGCAAGCAGATTTCAGCATGGGTTGAAGATGGATGTCCAAATGTATCTTATTCCTCAACAGCTGAAGATATATTCTCATGTTCTCTCCATTGCCCGTGAAGTAGAACGAGGACTGGAGAAGAAGAATGAGAACCAGGTGCAGAACAAGTCAGTAAAGAGGCCCTTTCCATTGATGAATGAAGAAGACGCAGCCAGGATAATCAATGGCCCGATAGTCAAGTGACCATTCCAACCTTCTCTCCCTTAGATCATATGCAATTTCTGACATAAGCCTGAACATTATAGGAAAGACTGTCGAATGGCCAATGGATTATGCTTAGCATGTGGGACCGGGAGTCATGCAATAAGGGATTGCCCGTTCAGAAGGGTAGGAAATACAGCACCAGTCCGACTAGTACTTCCAGCTCCACCACTGAGAGGGAACCCAGAACCCGTTGACCGAAGAGCTCTATTTCCGCCCCAACAGTATGATCATCCACAGAGGGGAGTGAGAACTAGAGCAGATCATGGTAGAGGTCAAGTCTACAACATGACGGCAGAGGCATCAAACGAAGCAGCAGCAGAATGTGAAGCCCAGTATCCAGAACAGGAACCTTGAGGATGTTACTGTAACAGCTACCCCTGATCTTTTGTATTTTGAGTTGGAAATCTTTCGTAAATATTCCTCTTTATCATTCTCCCATTGTCGACCCTGGTCTCTCCTGTATTCATCTTCCCCTTATCGAAATTGCGAGGACGTAATTTTTGTAAGGTGGGTGGAGTGTAACACCCCGCTCCCAGAATACGTACTTAGTTGCGTATTCAGATTTCTTGATCGTATTTTTTTGATTTACTTCCTTTATTTTTTGTATTATGAATTAATTATATGATCGTTTGACCTTGGATCCGGATTCGTGGACTCGGATTCAGCCCTAGTCTGAACGGGGACCCGATCTCAGGTTATTACTCGATTTGGTCTTTCTGGTATTATGATTTGACCGATTTCTGTTTCAAACATCATTTTTCAATATTTTAGATTTTTCATGATTTTTTGAAATTTTCTAGAATTAAATTGAAAATCTTCAAAACCGGTGTCAACCAGTACCACTGACCGATTCTCGGATTTTTAATTTACAAACAGAGTTGAATTTTAAGAAACGACTTACCCATAACTTCTTAAAATCACATTTTCTATCTAAGTACTTTTTCTGAGATTTTTCTGAATTTATCAAAATTCCACTAGATTTGGTGTCGGCCAGTATCACTGGTTGATTTCAAGAATTTTAGTTTACAATTGGAATTAAATTTCTAAATTCCGCTTTCATATTACTTCTTAGAATTATATTTTCTCCTTTCAGACATTTTCTGAGATTTTTCAGATTTTATCAAAAATCCGGCCGACCCGGTGTCGACGGTAGGTTTTAGGATTTTTATTTTGAAAATGTGATTGAACTTCTGAAAATCGATTTCGCCAAACATCTTAAATTAATATTTATTATTTTTGAGAATTTTTGGGAAGCTACTTCATTTTTTCGACTTTTCCGGAGTTTTTCGATGTTTTCCAAGATACCGGAATTTTATCCAGATATTTTATTTCCTTTTTTTCTATTTTCTCTCTCCCCGCTAAACGTGAGTTTCACCTAACCTAGATTCAACATTTAATGTAGAGATCCTCTCCATACTGCGTTTAATTTTTATGCCCTGCAACTTGTCATCAAGACTTTTTGTCTTTTTCATCAAACGCAACATTCGCGTTTTCTTGGACGCGGATTTTATCTCCGCGTCTAGCTCTTTGGCCTAGATGCAAGTCTGGGTGACATGAGATGCAAGATTCATTTGATTGCGTCTCTTTTGTTTTGAAACAATGGCACTCTGATAATAATAATTCCTACCCTTTATATAAAGACCCCCACTCCTTCTCACTCTTTCACTTTTTCTCTTCTTTCTTCTCCAACAGCAGGCCACGAAACCAGCAGCCCAAAAACAGCCTTGCCTCCCTCCTTGGCCGGCCATCTTCACCACCATCACCTCCTATTCCTCCACCAATTCCTCCACCATTCTCCCCTCCATCTCCTCCTCCATTTCCAACAACAACACCACCTCCAGATCACTTTCTTCTTCCTCTCTTTCCACTAAACAACACATTCTCACCACCAACTTCACCATCATTTCCACCACCACCTACACCCTTGACCACCACGCCACCTTCCTCTCCTCGGCGTACTCTTTCCAACGGACCTACTCGTCGCTCCCCGAAACACCATTTCCAAAACTCTAATTTTTCAATTTTAACTACACTTGCACCCCCTCCACATATTGCTTTAGCCACCCATCTTCGGCCACTTCCGGCCATCTCCGGCCACTTCCGGCCGCCGCTGGCAATATAGCCGACCATCCCCTCTTCCATTCTTCTTTCTTTTCTTTCCTTTCCTTCTTTCTTTTCTTCCCTTCTTTCTTTCTTTCTTCCCTTCTCTTTTCTTTCCTTCTTTTTCTTCCTTTCCTTTAATTCCAAACCTGCGTCTCTCTCTCCCTTTCTCCCTTGCGTCCCCTTCTCACCCTTTCCCTGCGTCTCCCTTTTATTTCTCTGTCTCCCCCTTTCTCTTATTATGTGATTACTAGACGCGGATTTTACCCCTGCGTCCAAGTAATTATTTAACGTGACATTCACGTTCTTATATCAACGCGACGCGGAGTTCATGCTCGCGTCTGCGTTCTCCTCGTGTCCTTGCTAGAACGCGGGTCTCGAACCCCCATTTGTGACATCTCCGCAACGCAGCTCCCACGTCTGCGATTCCCGCGTCTTCATTCTCTCTCCTTCTGGCTCATTCTCTTTGCACTTCTACATAATACGATCTTTACTTTATTGAACGCGTTTACGCGTTGATTTCCTGAATTCTGGAGATCGGGGATTTCACAGTATTTTCCATATTTAGGCGAATGTCCTCGCCTCCATTCGATTTTTCCCTTTTATCGGATCGACTTGTATTTGCATTATGTATCACTTGACAACTGATGTGTTATCATTTACCATGCTACTGCTGGACACCTGCTTCTGTTATATTATCTTTTATCACTTGTTCCTTGTTATGACATGATTTACTACCTCTCACCTGCCTGATCACTTGTCATTGGCATGTTGAGACCTTATACCTGTTATGATTAACTCTCTACCCATGATTATCACATTACGGGAATGTAGTACTTGATCTCTTGTTATGAACTCCCGTTATGCTTGTTATGTACTCCTGTTATGACCAGTTATGATCCTACTCATTCCCGAAATCTGATAATATTGTTAATAAGCTATAAAAAGGATAACTTGCACGGGGAATGGGAGGAAGTGATGGATGCCGGTATAGTGCCTTACTTATAATAGTGGAATACTAAATAAAACTGACGATTCGTGTTAGGGGATTTCAGGCCCCCAGAAGATGCGTGTTAGGGGGATTTCAAGCCCCCAGAAGATGCGTGTTAGGGGATTTAAGGCCCCCAATGGCTGTGTCCCGGGCGGAGGGAACTACTATAAGTATGAGCTATCAGTTCTTCATCAGCTTCTGATAACCAACCTCGACTTACTTATATATGGATGTATGTGTGTTGAGATGTACACCAGGACACATACCTAGATATATGGGTCGGACGAGTAATAATAATAAAATGTCAAGATAATAACTTGTTATGTTACTCTACAAACTTAGTTATACCACTTGTTTCGTCACAATTGTATTCATCAAGTTTTACTTCGGATTTCCGGTTTTATGATTATTATACTATACCTGTTCATGTCCTGCTTTCCGCTTAAGTTCTATTTCACCAGTCTCCTGCTCTTATCTTATCATATCATGAGTAGTTCCTGCTTGATATTACTTGTTATATATCTACTTAACCTTGCATGCCTGTGCTCACGACACGGTTTTTCTATGCATGTTTATGATTCGGATTTGTCGACACACTTGTGCTTATCTATGCACGCTACTTGGCATTCGCATCACCACTTGTCGGGGAGTACTGACTCCTATGGATCCTCATGTCCAGCTCTCAGAGCTTGGACTGAAGGGGATTCTTCTTGCTGAGGACCAAGCTTACTGCTGGGGAGTAGACAGACCAGTTGTATCTCCAGTCCTTTCCTTGCTCCCATAGTTGGTTAGCGGCATCTCCTGCTATCTCGTGAGCGCCCTTTTGTACTGTACATACATATACATCTCTTTGTATTCTCACATTTGCGCCTATCAGTGATGTAATATTCTTATAATATTTGTCACCTTTGGTGATAACTTTGTAATTGTACTCATATGTTGGAATGTATAATGCACCACATGCTTCCATACTCTGATTCTTGTCTGTACTGATGCTTAGCGTTTATACGAGAGGGTATTTCTGACCTGCGTATATACGTCGCAGTAACATCTCCATACCCGCCGGATCGGGGCGTTACAGGACTCGAGAACTATTTCACAGATTCTCTCATGTATCAGGACTCTGTGGAAACAGATGAAATCTCGCAATCAGAGGAGCCAGACTCTGGTAATGAAGCCGACACCTAGCCAGAAAAAGAAGAGTGCATGTAGGAATTAGATCCACTTGTAACGAGTATTAATAAGCTCGATGTTGATAACACCGTCGATGATGTAGGCGGATGGTATATTAATGAAGAATTAGATTTGGCTTATTTTTCTGTGTTCGCTTCTGATTCAGTGCCGTCAGACACTAGTACTGAAGTAGATGATGACCTCTGATCGGCAATAGATGCTTTGACATCATTGCATGTACCAGTAAAATCGTCCTTCGAAACATACCGAGATGCCGGTAATACGCAAGAATCAATATTCATGGTTCCAGCAAGACGGAAAGGCCAAAAATCAATTCTTTTCGGATGAATTAAATCCGAACCAATGTCCCGTGAAGAATCAGAAAGCGAGAAGGACCCCCTCAGTTCGGTCATTATGAGCCAAATGCACTCGGAATGATGGAAAGCATGGGGTATGATCTGACAAACGGTCCAGGGCTGAATTTCGGCAAAGGAAGGAGAACACTACTCTAATCTTTTGTGCCAAAAGGAAAAACCCCTGATTATTATCATCAGACTCGCAGGGGGTTGGGCTATGTGTCAACTCCGATCCCATCAGCCTCTGACTCTGAAGAGTCATTAGGCCATGATTACTCATCGGGCACGTCATCGTGGGAGTCAGATGTTAGTGTCGGCAACATCTTCAGAGAACTTTCAGTAAATATGGTTTCAACAAGCCACCTGGAAGACAGGGATGAAGAAGTGACTCAATCCGATACAGATCCTTAGATAAAGCACTTAAATGCTCTTTGGGATACTCGCTTCGAACAGCGCGAGCCACCCACAGAAGATAAGATTGTTCAGATTAATCTAGGAGATGATGCTAATGAAAAACACCTAGAGGGGGGTGAATAGGTGTAAGTGCTAATCTAGGAACTAAATGCGCTAAATGCGGAAGCTAATGCAAATTTTGCAACACACTTAATACAACCAACAAGTGTAGCCAAATTCCCCGTGAAGGGCTCTGGACTAACTCCTCTTGATTCCCCTTGAATGGGTTGAGGTGCTATGTGAAGTTCTTGTTGATTAAGTACAAGTGAGGCACATACCAACAACCAAGCATATAAGATGATATATCAATATGAATATATGCAAGGCACAAATGCAAGCAATAAGATATGAATGAATGAATGATGCTTTGCACAAATAAATGAGAGAGAGAGTTAGATAGACAAGTGGATCAAACGCTAACAACAAGATATGTTTCGAGGTTCGAGCACCTTGCTCTACATCCCCGCCTACACCACCGTGTAGGATTCCAATCCACTATAACGTCCACTGAGGACTCCCACCGAGGGAACCTTCACCGAGAAGGATTTTTACAACAAGGGAGTACCGAACTCCTCTCTCAAACAACCACCTCACAACCGAGGGGTAGGCTCGTAGCCAAACAACAACCAACGCCTCTACCGAAGAGGGTTACAAACCAAACTCCACCTCTCACTAGAGGGAGCAAACAAATCACCCGATCACCTCTACCAAAGAGGGATACAAAAAAGAACAAGGGTGTACAACTAGTGGTTTCTTTCAACCATAAACAATCTCTCGTCTTTTCTCTTTTCCACAAAACAAGATCCTAATAGATTAGGATAGAAGATAAGCTCAAGTGTGAAAACTAGGTGTTTGGAAAACAAGCAACAAAGAAAAACTACTTGGGAAAACTCTTGTAAATGATAGAAAATGAAAGCCAAGACAAATCTCCCAAAATACTTTTTTCTTTGATTTTTCCAAAAACCTAAAACAAATAAGATTGGAAGTTTAAAGCCCAAAAATACTTTTGAAAACTTGTTTTAAACTCAGGGAAACTGGGAATTTTTCTCTTCTAAAAAACCGTGGCCAAAATCCCAAAGAATTGGGGTTTATATAGGCCCATCAGAAAACTAGCCGTTAGGCTGATGTGGCAGCCTGACAGGCTACCGATCGACCGGCCCGGTCGACCGCCAACGGTCAGAAATGTGACCGTTGGGCAAACACGGTCGACCGGCACGGTCAACCCAAACAAACAGAGAGCACTGCTCTCAGACTCGGTCGACCCTGGCGGTCGACCGTCCCAGTGTCTGCCAAACGTGCACAATCTGTGCACGTCGGTCGACCGGTCCGGTCGACCGACTTCATCCCAAGTCGACTAGGTCAGTTGACTAGTCGACTGGTTGAAGCCTGGAACAGAAATCTGGGTCAGAAAAATAGTTTAAAAAATATTTTAAAAAATCTTTTAAGTCTTCTAAAAATCCACAAAACTTGTTTTAACATTTTATATTGAAACACAAACAAGTGATAAAAATTTCAAGACATATATCAATCATATTAATTCATTTTTGAGTCTTGCAAATTTTATCAAAACCAACACTTGTATTTTATCAAACTTGATTTTTCAATACATGAATAGGAAAGTCAAAATAAGTTTGTTTAAGATGTTTAAGCATGTATGTATAACTAGAATACATCTATTATACATATAAACCATGTAAACTTGTTTTGATCAAACTATTCATAAAAACCAAAAACCAAACATAAAACGTGTGTATTTGTGCACTTGAGCATATCAACTATTCTTATCTTTACAAATGGATCTAAAACACACTAACTAAGGATACCTAAGTCTTCTTGACGATCTTCATCTTCAAGGCGACTCGATCCACAAACACCGTGATCCATGAGCTAGGCAAGGTATGATCTTGATGCTTTGGCCCTGGAATCACCATGAAAAGCTTTTAAACACCTTTGTTGAAGCTAATCACCAACTAATATCTTGCTAATGATATGAAACTTAAATCACAAGAATATTAGTAAACATAACTACATGAGTTAATCATCATCAAAACTAGGGTGGAAGGCCTTTGGCCAACAATCTCCCCCTTTTTGATGATGACAAAACTCATGGAGTTATATATGCATGGATTAAAGTTAAGCTTCAAAGAAGCTCCCCCTTAACTCATGCATAAACAAATAAACAAAAGATATGCAATGAATGTACATAAACATGTATGCATCAACATGCATAAAACACATAAACATATTCTAGAAGCTCTAGATACCAATTAAATTAATAAAACATTAACAAAAACACTAGATGCTCTAGATACCAATAAAACTTAATATATGCAAAAACATAAGTATGCATATATAAACCAAAATCTTTCTCCCCCTTTTTGTCAATTATCAACAAAGGGGTAAACAATCAAAACAATAAAATGAGGGGTAAAAATCTTTTTCCCCCTTTTGTCAATCAAAACAATAAAAAATATTGTTCTCCCCTTTTTTGTCTAAAAACAAAAACAAGGTCAATAAGGGGTGACAATCAATTAGGATATCAATTGAAAATATGTCAATGAAGATCTTGATACCAATTGAAAGTAAATAAAGATCAATAAATGTTATATGCTATATACATTCATGAAGAGGAAGACGCTAAGTTAGCTTCCCTACACATATGCATTACATGAAGGAGGGATGTTAAGCCCTAATTCACATAACACACATTATGTAATGCATAAGAGGAGATGTGAAGCTCCCCCTACACACGTGTACCACATAAAGAAGAGATGTTAAGCTCTTCAATACAAGATATACTCATCATGAATCTATATGTAGAAGAGATGTTAAGCTCTCCTTGCATATAGTCAAAACAAATCAAAACTTTTGTATTTTACTTTAAACAAAATTTTTAGATACTAATTTAAAACACAAGACATCTTGATATCAAAAGATAGTATTTTTTTTTAAGCCATATAAACAATTGAAATGACTATTTTCTATCATAAAGTAAGGGAGTGAAAATACAAGTACCAATTGAAATATGAAAAACGAATTTTCTCCCCTTTATGAAATACCACAAAAACTATGCGTAGGCTTGAAATAAGATACCAATTGAAAACTAAATCAATTGAAATAAAGTGAAGTTCAAGCTCTAGCATAAACAAGATTTATGCTCAAGATATAGAAATATAATAGCACAAATAAAACAAGTATATGTGTATGAAATAGAATGAGTACCAATCACTAATAGATGATACCAATTGAAAATATACGTACACAATAAACATATGAGTATACAAAAAGATCAAAATGATACCAATTAAAAGAGTTCAATGATACCAACTGACATAACAATAAGTTCAAGTGTATACATCATATTACTATACCTCCCAATCATGGTTCAAGTTTTAAATGATTTTCATTTTAAAGCATACATGAACATGATCTCCCATCCATCCTCCCATAAAGGGTAGGGTTTCAAAAATAGATTTGAAAAATAAGTTTTGTTTGAAAAACTCTACCAAAATGAAGAATACCGTAACTAGTTAAATGGAAAATCTTTTAAACTAGTACGAAATCCTTCAAGCAAGGAATACAACAAAATAGTTTTTCATAAAACATGAAATCCACAAGATAGTCAACACTCAAGTCAATGAAAATATGACTCATGAAAACAAAACATGAGTAAATAAGAAATGTGAGTTTACAAATACAATGTGAAGAACATGATCATGAAAATATACAATTTAGCTCAATATTCCTTGAAACAAGAAAACATGAAAATCATCAAAACTTATTTAATCTTCAAGGTATATGTATGTCCTATACAAATTAAAGTATATATACATATCCAAACACAACGAGTCCACAAAGATATATGCATGAAGGCACGTGGCTCAAAAAGGATAAACATGTATATCTAATAGTTTGGACAAGATAGACATATACATGAAGTTAAACAATTAAACACAAAATCAAGAAAAACTAAATCTTCACCAAAACAATTTCATTTCAAGGTATATGTATGAATTGTCAACACAATAAGTATACATACATATCCCTAAACACAATTGAGTCCATATATATAGATTTGCATGAAAGGCAAATGACTCAAGGGTACACATGTATATCTCAAAGTTTGGCAATACAAACATATACATGAAGTGAAACACACATAATCATAAAACAAATCCAAAAATAGGAATACAAGTTTAAAATATATAATCATCAAAACTAGACTATACTAGCACATCTAATGAGTTCAAATAAGCAATCAAGCCCAAACATATATAGATTTATTTGTAGCCCACTCTATGTACAAGTATATAACTAGTCTTAATGAAAACTAACACTTAAACATATATTCAAATCATTAAGCATAAAACAAAGATATAAATCAACATGATAAACATAAACATGATTATCATGAATATCCACATGTTATTAGATTTATGATGTACATGATAGATAATCAAATACGAGAACACAAAATAATAATCCATATTAAACATGGGTGTATCAAATACTATACATGTATGTCAAGAATCTAATTAACATGACATTTTCATACTAATCACTAAACAATGAAACATGCTATAAACAATGAATATGAAAGCATGTAAACAAAATAAGGATTTACGAATCGTTACCAAAACCTATGAGGCAACTCTCCATGTCTCCAAAACAAGGTGGTCCTCTCCACCAAACATCCCTTGAAAGTGATGCATCCAAATAATCTCCTTTAAGTACGGAACGCATCCACTCCAAGGTACCGCTACTCTCACGTCATTTGAGAGCCCACACCTACATCATAAACAAGAGGGGTGGTCTTTGGTACCCATACTCTTTTGGGTCCATGAGGGTTAGTACCTTCTCTAACCCAAACAAACTTCTTTGCTAAATTTACATTATGTAATCTATCAAAGCAAAATTTAGCAAGGTGGCCCTTACGTCCACAATGTGTACATGTGTACACATGAGCATACATAGTGTGATGATGTCCGTGAGGAGCATGTGTATGCCGTGGAGGGTGTGCATGCATCAATGATGGAACTTGTTTCTTTCGAACCAAGGATTCCAAGCGTGTATGGTTCATGGCACATTAGCTCATAGTGGAGCCCAAACAATCTACACTCTTCTTAAGTAAAGATATATCATTGTTAATTAAAGAAGAAGTGTGGCATGCAATAGGTGAAGTGTGTGATACTACCCTAGCATGGCAAACATGTGCATCAATCTTATTTTGCAAAACATTATTTTTCTTTAAACAAACATTTAAATCATTTGAAATAGAAATAATTTTGTTTTTCAAAGCAACATTCTCTTTTAAAACAAAATCAACTTTCGAAGACAAATTTTCATTTTTCTTCAAAATCACATGGCAATCATGTTTAGATTTTAAAAACTCATTTCTTTAAGTGCAAGTTCTAATTGAGATCTCAATGAATCTCTTTCATTATAGACCTCAACCTTCTCTTGCAAAATATTGTTAAGTCTAGAATGCAAACTTTTATTTTCATTAACAATTCCTAAACTTTTCTTTTTCAAAACATTATATTTTTCAATCAATTTTTCACAAACAATAGATAGTTCTTCATTCAAAGCATGGGGATCAACATAATCATTTGAAGAACTAGCACAATCATCATTATCTAGTTGAGATTCCGAATGTACCTCAAGGGAGTCATTCCCTTGGATCATGAAGCATTGTGAGTCGGATTCTCCACTAGACTCCTCCGGTTGATTTGGCAATTGAAGCTTGGAGGTGGTGGTGGTTGTCAACAAATTCCACACTGCAAAGGTGAAATCAAAGTTAGAAACACGCATAAGATAATCTTTAGGCAATGTGCTTCTAATGGCCTCAAGGGCTTGTGCATTGGCCCCTATATGCTTGCGATCTCCAAGATAGCATTTCTTGGTGGCCGCAAGAAAGACATGCAAACCTAGGGTCTTTAGGTATATGGACATCCTATACTTCCAAACAACAATGTTGGAAGGATCAAAGCTTGGGGGTCATGAAGTCCATGGCAAACTATATGAGTGTGCAAACAAGCAAATACAAACAATAGATTAGCAACCAAATGGATCTCACTCCTAGGATGTTAAGCCTAAGTATCAGGAGCACTAGCTCTGATACCAATTGAAAAACACCTAGAGGGGGGGTGAATAGGTGTAAGTGCTAATCTAGGAACTAAATGCGCTAAATGCGGAAGCTAATGCAAATTTTGCAACACACTTAATACAACCAACAAGTGTAGCTGAATTCCCCGTGAAGGGCTCTGGACTAACTCCTCTTGATTCCCCTTGAATGGGTTGAGGTGCTATGTGAAGCTCTTGTTGATTAAGTACAAGTGAGGCACACACAAACAACCAAGCATATAAGATGATATATCAATATGAATATATGCAAGGCACAAATGCAAGCAATAAGATATGAATGAATGAATGATGCTTTGCACAAATAAATGAGAGAGAGAGTTAGAGAGACAAGTGGATCAAACGCTAACAACAAGATATGTTCGAGGTTCGAGCACCTTGCTCTACATCCCCGCCTACACCACCGTGTAGGATTTCCAATCCACTATAACGTCCACCGAGGACTCCCACCGAGGGAACCTTCACCGAGAAGGATTTTTACAACAAGGGAGTACCGAACTCCTCTCTCAAACAACCACCTCACAACCGAGGGGTAAGCCCGTAGCCAAACAACAACCAACGCCTCTACCGAAGAGGGTTACAAACCAAACTCCACCTCTCACTAGAGGGAGCAAACCAATCACCCGATCACCTCTACCAAAGAGGGATACAAAAAAGAACAAGGGTGTACAACTAGTGGTTTCTTTCAACCACAAACAATCTCTCGTCTTTTCTCTTTTCCACAAAACAAGATCCTAATAGATTAGGATAGAAGATAAGCTCAAGTGTGGAAACTAGGTGTTTGGAAAACAAGCAACAAAGAAAAACTACTTGGGAAAACTCTTGTAAATGATAGAAAATGAAAGCCAAGACAAATCTCCCAAAATACTCTTTTCTTTGATTTTTCCAAAAACCTAAAACAAATAAGATTGGAAGTTTAAAGCCCAAAAATACTTTTGAAAACTTGTTTTAAACTCAGGGAAACTGAGAATTTTTCTCTTCTAAAAACCGTGGCCAAAATCTCAAAGAATTAGGGTTTATATAGGCCCATCAGAAAACTAGCCGTTAGGCTGATGTGGCAGCCTGACAGGCTACCGGTCGACCGGCCCGGTCGACCGCCAACGGTCAGAAATGTGACCGTTGGGCAAACACGGTCGACCGGCACGGTCGACCCAAACAAACAGAGAGCACTGCTCTCAGACTCGGTCGACCCTGGCGGTCGACCGTCCCAGTGTCTGCCAAACGTGCACAATCTGTGCACGTCGATCGACCGGTCCGGTCGACCGACTTCATCCCAAGTCGACTAGGTCAGTTGACTAGTCGACTGGTTGAAGCCTGGAACAGAAATCTGGGTCAGAAAAATAGTTTAAAAATATTTTGAAAAATCTTTTAAGTCTTCTAAAAATCCACAAAACTTGTTTTAACATTTTATATTGAAACACAAACAAGTGATAAAAATTTCAAGACATATATCAATCATATCAATTCATTTTTGAGTCTTGCAAATTTTATCAAAACCAACACTTGTATTTTTATCAAACTTGATTTTTCAATACATGAATAGGAAAGTCAAAATAAGTTTGTTTAAGATGTTTAAGCATGTATGTATAATTAGAATACATCTATTATACATATAAACCATGTAAACTTGTTTTGATCAAACTATTCATAAAAATCAAAAACCAAACATAAAACGTGTGTGTTTGTGCACTTGAGCATATCAACTATTCTTATCTTTACAAATGGATCTAAAACACACTAAATTAAGGATACCTAAGTCTTCTTGACGATCTTCACCTTCAAGGCGATTCGATCCACAAACACCGTGATCCATGAGCTAGGCAAGGTATGATCTTGATGCTTTGGCCCTGGAATCACCATGAAAAGCTTCTAAACACCTTTGTTGAAGCTAATCACCAACTAATATCTTGCTAATGATCTAAAACTTAAAATCACAAGAATATTAGTAAACATAACTACATGAGTTAATCATCATCAAAACTAGGGTGGAAGGCCTTTGGGCCAACAGCTAATCCTAAGCCCATCTTTATAAGCGAAAGCCTGTCGCCTTCTGAGAAAAAGGATCTAATATCTCTTGTGCAAGAATATATAGATGTCTTCGCCTGGAATTACGAGAACATGCCTGGACTTGATCCTCGAGTGGCTATGCATCGCCTCAACGTTAACACGGACGTAAGACCTGTCAAACAACAACAGCGACGGTTCCGTCCAGAAGTAATGGAGGCAATTCAATCAGAAGTCAGAAAACTTATAGACTCTGGCTTCATTAGGGAAGAACAACATCCTGATTGGGTAGCCAACATCATCCCCGTTGCTAAAAAGAACGGAAAGATCCGGATCTGCATTGATTTTCGTGATCTAAACGAGGCTTGTCCTAAGGACGAATTCCCACTGCCAATCACAGATGTCATGATTGACAATACGTGTGGATTCGAGCGAATGTCCTTTATGGATGGATTTTCAGGGTATAATCAAATCAAAATGTATCCTGATGATAAAAAATATACCTCTTTCAGGACACCACTGGGGGTATACTGCTACACCGTCATGCCCTTCGGACTAAAGAACGCGGGGCAACGTATCAAAGGGCTATGAATGCCATTTTCCACGAACACATGCGCAAAACAGTGGAATGCTATGTGGACGACATTGCAGTGAAAAGCCGCGCCAAAGGTGACCACATAGCTGATTTAAAGGCTATCTTTGATATCATGCGGGCCCATCAGTTGAAGATGACCCTACCAAATCCTTTCTGGGGGTGACCAGCGGCAATTTCCTAGGGTTTGTAGTGACTTCCACAGGAATTCATTTGGACCCGGAAAAGATTCGCGCTATCCAGGAGATGCAACCTCCGAGAAACCTCAAGGAGCTCAGGGGATTGCAAGGACGATTGGCGTACATCCGAAGGTTTATCTCAAATCTCTCCGGAAGATGCCAACCCTTTACCAAATTAATGAAAAAGGGTGTTTCGTTCATTTGGGACAACGTCTGCCAGCAAGCATTTGAGAAAATTAAACAATACCTCACGCAACCACCGATCCGTACAGCTCCGGTGTCCGGGAAACCTTTCCTGATATACGTCCGAGCAATGGATCATTCTTTAGGAGCTTTACTAGCTCAAAACAATGATCAAGGACGAGAGCAAGCGATCTACTATTTGAGTAGAACAATGATCGGGGCCGAACATCGATACAACCCGATCGAGAAGGAATGTTTGGCATTGGTGTTCGCTGTTCAGAGAATGCGACACTATTTGGTAGGCCAAACTATAAACGTCATATCAAAAGTCAACCCCTTGAGGTTACTCATGACAAAGCCTTCATCGTTAAACGGCCGACTGGCAAAATGGGCCATATTGCTATCCCAATATGAAATGCACTTTTTACCACAGAAAGCCGTTAAAGGACAAGCGGTGATGGATTTCCTGGCTGAGCATCCAGATCCGAGGGCAGCCAAACTTTACGAGGATCTCCCGAACGAGGTCGCTGAAGTCTGCATCACCCAGATATCTTTTGAAAGACAAGTGTGGTGGCAACTTTTCTTTGACGGTGCATCGAGAACAGGCCCAAAAGGACATATAGTGGCAGGAGTAGGGGTAGTACTCGTCTCCCCACAGAACTATGTGATTCCTCGAGCTGTCTCATTAACCTAGCCTTGTTCCAACAACGTAGCGGAGTACAATGCCCTTTTGATTGGGATGCAACTCGCCGATGAGATTGGCGTTAAAAATCTCGAGGCATATGATGACTCTAAACTTATCGTCAGCCAAGTTCGCGGGGAGTATGAAGTCAGACATGAAGATTTAGTACCCTATTACAACGCAACTGTCCACATGGCCGAAAGGTTCACAAACTTTTATATTGACCATGTACCACGCAAGCAAAATGCGCAAGCAAATGCACTGGCGTCTCTCGCTGCCTCCTTAGCCCTTCCAGCGGGAGTAGTAGAGAAAATATTTGTCCACAGCCACGACTTGTATTGCCCGAGAATTGTTCTTGAGGACTACCAGGAGCCAACGGGAGATTGTCAAGACAAAGAAGCTCTTGAGTCGTCAACCGGTCCAGAACCTAGAGACTGGCGATTCCCTTACATTGATTATGTCTTGTACGACATCCTGCCTGAGGACATAAAGAAGCGGCTGCCACTATAAGGAAAGCCCAAATTCTACTATAATGCGATCACACGAACGTTGTATCGTCGATCGCATGACGGGATCTTGCTTCGCTACCTATCACAAAAAGAGGCACAGGAGGTATTGAAAGAAGCCCATGACGGTATGTGTGGAGCCCATCAACCTGGCCCAAAACTTGCGAATCGACTCCAAAGGTTGGGATATTATTGGCCTAAGATGATCGTTGACGCCATCACCTATGCCAAAAGATGTCACGCCTACCAAGTGAATGGTGATTTCATCCATCAAGCACCAGGGTACCTTCACTCTACGACTTCTACCTGGCCATTTGAGATGTGGGGGATGGATGTAGTAGGCCCTATCAGCCCACCATCATCAAAAGGACATCGGTTTATTTTAGCCATAACCGATTACTTCTCCAAATGGGTTGAGGCCATTCCTCTGAAGGAGGTAAAGTCATCTGATGTGATCAAGTTCGTTAAACATCATGTCATTTACCGTTTTGGTGTACCTCGGCGAATCGTCCATGACAATGGACCCCAGTTCATCAGTCAAGCTTTCCAGAGGTTCTGCACTAGGTACAGAATCCAGAGTGTGTCCTCGACAGCCTATTACCCTGCCGCTAATGGTCTCGCAGAAGCCTTCAACAAGACCATTGGCAAGCTTCTCAAGAAATTCGTCTCGAAAAGTCAGCGTGACTGGGACGACAAGCTAGGTGAATGCTTATGGGCCTATCGAACAACTGTTCGAACCCCAACTAAAGCCACGCCATTTTCTTTGGTATATGGGTGTGAAGCCGTGCTTCCACTAGAAATCCAAATCCCATCTCTACATGTTGCCTTGACAACAGAGATAACAAGTGAGGAGAAGCATCGACAACGACTCTAAGAATTGGAGGCCTTAGATAATAAACGTCTGTAGGACCAACAACAAATCGAGCTCTACCAAGCCCGGATTTCCAGAGCCTTCAACAAGAAAGTTAAGGTGCTAACTTTTAAGAAAGGTGACATTGTCTTAGCCGTCAGAAGACCTATGGTGATGACACATAAGACAAAAGAAAAATTTCAGCCTAAATGGGAAAGACCATTGTAGTAGAGTCAGTCTACTCAAATGGAGCATATCGCTTCATAACTTCAAATGGCGATACACTCATGATGCCGATCAATGGCAGGTTCCTGAAGAAGTACTAACCTTAATAGTACTTTTTCTCTGATCAAGTTAAAATTACACCTCTGATTAAAGCTCCAGATCCAAGAAAAGTTTCTTTCCTTTATTAGGTCACATCACGGTAGATCGGTGACAAGCTAATCGGGCACTGACTGTACCATGATGCATGGTGTAAATATTGATAAAGAAACGAAAGGCGAAACTTGGGTTTTAATATCGCTCTCTTCAGTAACGTCTGACGCCTCCGACGGCTAAGGACAGAGGAAAATGTTGGCTTCTAAGCCCAACATAAGTTTTCGACAACTCACTATGCTGAGGGGAATAGCATGGCTAGCCCAACTCAAACGGTAGTTGGTAAAGGCACCACAAATCCGTTGATAGCTGAGGGTTTGCTAAAAATCCTAAGTGGGCTAGTTCCACTCTTTCCTCCAAAATCCCTTACCAATTCTCATACACAGAATGGTAGGTCTACAAAATACAATCATTGCTACGTTAACACTATACCTCTGTGATGAAAATTTTCAATACTTCCTATCGAGTACAAACCTTACTTGTCAACCCTATATGGAGTAGAAAGCCTTCAAATTTGTCAGGTTAACACTACACCTCTGACACTTTTAAAATTCCACTTGTCATTCTCATCAGTAGAATGGCAGGTCCTCAAATTGCTCCCATCACGAGTCAATTTCTGTCAAGTTAACACCACACCTCTGACAAATTACTGTTAAGTTAACATTACACTTCTAACAGTAATCAAGTTGCTGCCAAGTTCAATATTAAACCTCTGACAGTCATTCTCCCTCAGACTTCCGTATCGAAGCTGAACCAAGAACGATGCTAAGTTTAACACTACACCTCTAGCGTCCAGATCATTACTAAGTTCAACAATACACTTATGGCAGTGACCTTCCCTCGGACTTTCTTGTCAAAGTCGAGATGACCAATACCAAGTTCAAAACTACACCTCTAGCATTACCCTCGCTGCCAAGTTAAATATTCCACCTATGACAGTGACACTTTCAGTTTTCCCAAACAAAGCTGAAATTCTTTTGAGTTAAGTTAATATTACACCTCTGACCCACACCCTTGTCAAGTGAACATTACATTTCTGACGAGACCTAATTCAACCCGTTAAGTTAATATCACACCTCTAACAGTAAAGATTTTCCTAGATCCCTTGCGAATCTAGTCTCACTTGTTATTCTTGTCAACAGAATAACAAGTCCACCTAAAAACATTGTTAGGTTAACATTACACCGTTAACAGTGTTTTCATTAAACCCCAGCTGGTCTTAATCAAGTTAATCCTAAACCTCTGATGAAAACTCATCCTCCCTGGGGGTACAAGTTCCACTTGTCATTCTCATTTATAGACTGGCAGGTCCACAAGAATTATCTTACTGAAACAGGATTTTTCTACAAACTTTGACTCGTTAAGCCAAAGATCCTTTACTTCTATTCGTCCGAATTGCAATAAAAAAAAAGGAATTCAAGACAATAGAAGAAGACAAGGAAAAAGTGTCGCTTTCATTTATACATGAAAGTGATACAAGATGCTCTCTTATACAATAAGATTGAATGTTACAATAAAGGAGTACAAAGAAGTCCCTCTCTCTCAGTAAAAAACTGCACTCACTCCTTGAAGTATGCTCACCACTCCAAGTGCAAAATGTTTGAAAGGGTGCCAAAGAAGGGCTGAGCACTATGATGGCGATCAGAGGCTGATTACGTCACCATGCATGACGTAAACATCGAAGGAGCCCATCGTTGACCAAGAACAGTGGTGTTTCTTGAGGTCGAAATGCAGCAGAACCTTCTGATCCCACCTGACCAACTGGTGCAGGCCATGATCCTTCGTTGATGAACATCTCTACCACCAGAAAGTCATATAATGAATATGGACTTTTCGTCAATGTCACTTCTGGGGTAAGATTGGTGAAGGGAGGATTCGAGATCTTACAGGTGACGTCCTCTTTCCAGTGACCTGCAAGAGGACCATACCCACCACCATATCCACCGCCATACCTACTGTGACCATGGCGAACACAGAAGCATGACTGGTGCATCATGTCCAATGAGGTCTCGGCGGATGTCAAATCCTCGTCTCCCGCAAACAAGGGTCATGACTTCTCCTCCAATGATCGACCATCGAACAAGTTCGCTGGCCGATATATTCTTCCAAGGGCCCAGCGAATATGCGAAAGGATGATTGAGGCTACCTGCGAGAAGTAAAAACTAGAAGGCTAGAATCCTGAAACAGAAAGATTAAAGAACAGACGCGGTTATAGCTATAGACTTCAAACGCAGGAATGACCCACGCAAAAAGTCAAAATTCTGTTGCGACAGAAACAGACGCGATCAAAATGTGAACTTCGAATACACACAGATTTGAACGCAGTCTAGTTTTAGACCTGCGTCTAAAATATGAGACGCGAAGAGAATCAGACGCGAAAATCGCCACATTCTTGTTGGATAAACAGAGGTTGCTACATTCAAGTCTGAAGCCTTCAGCCTGAGTTAAAGTTCTTCTGAGTCAACAGCCTCAAACGCGAGCTCTGTATGTAAAGCTCGCGGTCTAGGTGCAAAGTCCATTACACTCACGTCCAGGGGATTTTGAGTCAGAGTTCAGACTCAATCAACTCGCACTTCATCAGGAAGTCTAAAAGGCGCAACTTCTAAATAATGGGCGCACCAGTCAGACTTCAAGAAAAGGTCAAGAAGATGAATCTCTTCAAGGGACAGCAAAACTGAAACTCAGTTGGGCTGAATATTTCATGACGGACAAGTAATCCCTACCCGCAGAATAACTCTTTAAAGGTTGAACTTTCTGCATCAAGGCGCGGATATAAAAAGTACTCAGAGAGACGCTTTTTGATCTTGAAATCACTTGACAGTGATAATCTTCTGGAAAGATTAAAGGAAAGCACGAAAGCTTTGGGTCGTCGTTGTCCATGGGGGCAAATTCCATTGAAGGAAGAAGATGAAGTCCCTCAGAGCGCCTGCTCTCGAGGGGAAAACAGTCTAAGCAATGGACTGTTAAGGGGGTAAGGCCTATTTATAGGCAACCCATAAGGCCTGTAATTAATGGCGCAATAATCAGAGCCATCGACCTTAATTCCCGCGCGAATGTCAAAGCCTAATGCAGGGCTGACGCGTGGCTTGCCGTTTCGGAAACCTCAAGGGCACAAATCCCCAGTTGTCAACGCTGACTTAGCATTTAAAGGTATTAACGCCAAAGCCCAATGAAGGCCTGACGTGTGGGTCGCCGCTTCGGGAAACATCGGAGGACACAAATCCCCAATCGTCAACACCGATTTGGTATTTAAAGATCCAACAAGATCTTTAAGACGAGCTGCATGTAACGCTTGGGAGGTTGCATCAAACGCAGACCCAAAGATTGCGTTCTGAAACCCGCGTCCCTTTGTGAACTCAAAGATGGCGTTCTTCTCATTCCTGTTAAGAGATCCGTGACCGCGTCTCTTGGAGTGGTTCAGAGCCGCGTCCCCTTGGCAAATGGGCCCATTTAAAGCTTGCGTCCTGAGCCCGCATCAACTTGAAAGCTGCGGTCTGAAGCTTGCGTCCTCAACAGAGAAGGCCTATGTCATTCACGGGAAGCTTGGAACTGCGTCTCCATTGCGAGACGACGGTTGTGTTCTTATCATAAACTCAATATAACTTGAGTTTGCGCCTTGTCAAGGGTCTAGAGACATGTTTCTACTAAGCCAGTACCGCGTCCCTATCAATCAGCTGAGTTTCATGCATCAGTTTTGAGGAACCTAAGATTGCGTCTCCACTGCATTCTAACTGAATAAAGGGCCGCGTCTTTGGATATGCATCTTAACAGAATAAAGGGCCCGTCTATGGATTTGCGTCGTCCCCTTTATTGAAGAACGCAAATTCTTGTCTCAAAATAATGCCTTATTGTCTCTAAGCCTGAGCTGCATCTTATTAAAGATCCGTGCGTCTTCCTTGATAAGCCTGGACGGCGTGTCCATTAATGAATCAAAGTCGCGTCTCCCGGAACCGCGTCCCCACTTCGAGTGAAAACCGCGTCTCGCTCAAAGAACTTAGTTCAGCCTAAGTTTATTAGTTATGGCAGGCTAGAGATTACCACTACAGTTATGAAAATCGAGTTCATCTACAGCAAGTAAAGGACCTTAAAAGATGGAGATGGACCAAAATTTCGAAGACTTTTATTATTTGATTCAAAAATTATAAAAGTAACACAGACACTCTTGACAAATAGAGTGTTTTAAAAAAAAATGAGGTGAACCATACAAAAAGAAGGAGGCTAATAATCTTGCTTCGCCAAAGTACGGATTTGTTCCCGGAGACGATGCATCTCGTGCTGACGTGCCTTCTCAGCCTCCATCAGAGCTTGGACCCGCAACTCCTCCCCAGATAAAAATTTCTTTGCAGCCAGTTGCACTTCAAGATACTCCAACCTGGAGGAATGAGCAGAGAGGCTCTCTTCAGCCTGCGTTCTAGCATTTTCCAGCTCCTCCAGCCTTTTCCTATTAGCGGCAAGCTTTTGCTCATTAATCTCGATCAAGGCTTGTGCCCTGGCTATGGTAGCTTGAGCAATGGCAATAACCTACTCTGCACTCTGTACAATGATTTCTGATTCCTTCGAATCGCCAATCAACCTTTGACAGTCAGCTTGGAAATGCTAAAGAAGACGGGCTTCTTCCGCTATTTGTTCCTTTATCTCCTTTCGCTCATGTTCCTGAGCGGCAAGAAGCTTATTCAAGGTTGTCCGAGCCTCATCTATCAAGCCAGCATCTTCTAGAGTCTTGAGTTCCTTCAGGTGGCTCCCCAGTTGCTCCACCAGCATCAGGCATGCCCTAGCCTGCGAAGGACTCCCAGTATGATTGATGTTCCCAATTTGATTTTCGAGAAGTATTCGGGCAAACTCGAAAGAGCTGCCACCAGACAGAATGAGGTCAATACAAGATCGCATGGAAGCAAAGAATTGCTACACCATTTGACGTGCTAGCTCTTCCATGATGTCATTAACTGGAGAAAACTCTGCTGACGTACTCCCGGACCCCCTTTCCATGACAGGGTGAGAAACGGAGGTCAGTTCATCTTGTGCAGAAGTAAGGCTGACGATAGGCTTGTCAGGTACTGAGAGGGTCGCCGACACTTCCAGGGCGGTTATTGTTGTAGCAGCCTCTACGGCGATTGGAGTGACAGCAAACCCTGCGATATCGGGTTCCCCGGTCAAGATCTGAACTGTACTGCCTTCTGCGTCAATGTTTGCCGCAAGATCCTCTACCTGAGCTCCCTCAGCACTCTCTGCAAATTACCAAAACCTCAATCATGACAACAAAAAGGAGAAAATTCAATGCGTCAATATCCTCTTACCAAGCTGAGGATCTGAAGATGGTGAATTCCTGAACAGATCTTGTAAGGTTGAAACCTCCCTCTCTTGAGGCCTTGCGGTAGTAGGAGCCTCAAGGCTCTCCTGCTGGGCCAACTCTTGTATCATTTCCTCAATCTGGGAGGTTATAGCCTCACTTTCGACAGCCAGCCCTATAACAAAAGTCAAAAGGAAATGTCAGAACCCTTCCCTAGCTAAAGGGGAAGCCGGTTCAAAAAGACAAGGAGAGTACCTTCAGCAGCAGCGATCGTTGCTATTGGCGAAACCGTCACAGGGTCACACCCTTGTATCTCTTCTTCCGAAATATGCGAGAATTTGCTCGTATCTGGAAGAGCGGTTTCATCACCAAAATCGACTTCATCGCCAGAATAATATTCATGTTCTTCAGACGATGAAGACGACAGTTCAACATAAGAGGTCTCAGCAATCGAGACCTTACCACCAAGTACCCCAGTAGTAGGGCTGGGATCGACAACCCGTGAGCTGGGTATCAATACATTTGGAGACCCGGACTGTTGCACCTCATCCCTCTTCTCTTGAACTGAAGAAGACCCTGGCTGAGACGAGATCCCTGGAATCTCAACATCATCTCTCTCTACCAAGTTGACTTCAGGTCGCTCAGCCTCTTCAGCCATGGCGGGTTCACCTACAAATTCCCCTTCTTCCAGGATCATAGGACCCCTGCTGCGTAGACCGCGAGGACGAAGAAGGGGAATCTCCTCTTCATCTTCCTCTTCCTCCCTCTGCTCCTCAACACCAAAAGGAACTACCTCGGGCATTGAAGCTTCGGCCTCCGATTCTCTTCTAGCCTTCTTTGAGATAGGCTCACTCTTCGAAGTAGAGTCATGGGAACGTTTGGACACAGCCTGTCGACTCTTCTTAGCAGGCTGCTCCTTGGGTGCTGCTGCTCTCGGTCCCGCCCCCGTCTCCCCTCCTGCCTCTTTCTCAGCTGCCTGGTATTCCTCCATGCCTCGCACGCGTTTGTTGGACGCCAATTTATCCTTATAAGATGCTTTGATGCTCTTAATGCATGAGATATTTATTGAGAAACCAGGCATCTTGCTAGCCAGGGAATACCAAGTACAGAAGCTGAGGCTCGTGTAGCAGTTGGGCGTCTTGTGAGGCAAGCTGAAAATAGCTTTTGTCCCTCCAGCTACACTGTAATACCATGCCTGAGCACCTTCAAACAAATTCCCGCTAAAGGAAAGTTTGGCATTAGGGATACCAACATATATTGATCATAACCGAATTGTCGAGTAAAACGGTTCAGCATATAGGGCTCAATCGTACATGAGTTCCCTTGCTGAAAGAGCAGATACCCGGGCCGAATATTAATTAGCCACCAGAAGACTCCCGATGGCAACCTTGTGAAATCATCTGGTTTCGCAAGGTCAGCACATTTATCCCCGTAAGATGCACCAGCAATCTCGGGGAAGCAACGGTCAAGATGATAGCTCAAACCGTTCAGAATACATTTCCGAACGTAGAACATATAATAGCAAGACTAGCTTGAGTTCTCCAGCCTCTGCACAAAAGGGACAAAACCCTCGGATGAAGGCACTGCCATCATCAGTGAAGGGCAGTGCATGACGTACCAAGCCATCAAGTACGTGTATGGAAGCTCGATCCTGGGGTTGGGGGTCTTCACTCTTGGCCTTCCCTCCGAGTCAACCTCTGGTCTACCTTTAGAGTCGACGATGGCCTCCACTTTGCACAGGCTTTGAACCAGAGCCCGTAATCCACTTTGAATTCCAGCCACCATTGCTGGAAGGAGGGCGATAGACCTGCCGTAGGCTAACAAGACCGCCGGGTACACCACATCAGCGACAACTACTTCATGTGGCAATGTTGGCGCCACGCAGCGCTTCAGCCATAGCATGAGAAAGCCCGCTAATAGTGCCCAGTTAGAAATGGGACCCGGGTTTGATGGTGAAAACTTTCAAAAACTGTATCAGGTTTGAAAGTATCTTCATTTGACTCCGTGGTGTAAGAGCTCATAGAGGCGTCAATCTTCTCAGTAATTTCTTCATCAGTACAAGGAGCCAGAATGGTCACTGGGTGATCTCTCTCAGTTATACAGTTGAACAGGTAGCTTGCCCAAGACATCTGCTTGACACCCCTGGTTCTCCAGGAGGTTATTTGACCGGAGATGTGGAAGTGACACAACACTTCCCAGTATGGCTCTCCTTCTTCAAGAGATGAAGCTCTTCGGAAGTTGGAACGTATTCTTCATAAGGAGCGTCCCCCATAACCAGCCCCGAAACTTCATATAGCTCATGAAGGGCGAGCTCCATCTCTCCGGCGGGAGTAAAAAATGTCCCCGTCAAAGGATTATAATGCTCCAGGATGCCGTAGAAATTATGGGAACTTTGCGGGAGACCGTACTGCACAGCCCTAACCGAGTGATACAGCCCCACCTGTTCCAGCAGAGCTCCAAGTTTGACAAGGACAAATCCCACCATCCTGCCCCACTAGAATCTGTCGGAAGAATGAACCCACCCGAGCGGGCGGAAATCAACGGGAAAATCACCCCTTACCTTCATGAACTGATTGATGAAGGTAGTACCGAGCTGAGGGTTTCCCTCTCGGATACTTCGATCTGACCAATCCGGGAAATAAACCAAAGACCTCTTTCCCATGACCGCCAGAGTGTATTCCTTTGGCACCTAGTATGCCGAGAGAGACACCGGAGACAGATCGGGTAAGATCCCATTCCATTGCACGGTGAACAGACATATGCTGGAGATAAGATAGGGGATACATCCTCTCCATATTGGGAAGAAAGAACTTCCTATCCCCTATCTGGCGAAGCCACTTATAATCACCGTCATGCAAGGCCCTATCATCCTCGTCGATGTCATCACCAAAGAAGAAAACAGGTTTCTGTAGTGGAGTGCGCGAATCCGTCTCAAACACTCCGTCAGTAATAATCTCCCGGAGGGTCATCATATTGGCCTTAGAGATCTTCTCCTTTCGCTCCTTCGATTTATCAGTAGTCACAGTAGCAGTCTTCTGCAGCACAAAAGTCAGGTTATGATTAGCGCCACCTACATGCCCAAAGTGGCACTTTTTGGATAAAGGATTGGAGAAGTATCGTACTGCAAAAGAGAATAACATTTGATCAGAAATCTAAAAGAAAATGATTAAGTGTTTGCAACTCAAACGCAGGAATAATCCAGACGCAGAAATCATCAAAATATGCGTCCAGATTCAAAGATCGCGAAGCTAGCATGAAGCTCGCGTTTTTTTTTTTTAAAACCCAGAACTTAGAAAAAATTTCTAAGTATCGGGCTCAGACGCAAGATTCATTAAAACTTGCATCTGATCTTACAAGACGCAAGAATCATCTGAAGTCTGCGTCTGAACTCCCCACACTTAGAAATATTCTAAGCATTGAGTCCAAAACGCAAGGTTCAATGGGGCCCTGTGTTCAACAAACAGATACGGGCTCAAGTGGATAAAAGATGCAGAGGTCGTCAAACCTACGTCTTGTCTATCAACTCAAGAACCGCGCCTAGAGATCAAACACAAGCGTGAGCCCGCGTTGACGGTTCACATTCAAAAGGGATTTAAGAATTAAAAGAACTCTGTAAACCCCTTTAATGGCGGAAACCAAATCCGATGGTTCTATTACCTGAAATAGGGGCTTCCTGCATGGAGGAACCACCCATTTGGGTCTCAGGAGCAACAGCCTTCGAAGACGAAGCAGTATGCTTGGCTTTTGGTGCCATCGCAACGTGGAATCGGTGTTGAAAATGGGGAAAATGAAAAGAACAAAGCCTCGAGCTTTTCTTAACCCTAACAGGTCCAACGAAGAAGAATAGTCTAATGATGACTCTTAAAAAGACTGTTGTCTTTTATAGGCACAGTGATTCGCAGAGATACGCGGCGTTTGACTCGACGCCTAATCCCTGTCTGACGCGTGGCAAGCATATTAAATGCAGTGCGAAAAATCGAGCGCCAAAAAGAAGATGTCCCCTCAATTTTCCTGGACACGTGACAATGCGCCCACAATACAGATTCAATTCAACAAAAACATCGCGTCCCTCCGAAGGTCGCGCCTATTCAATTAAGCCAAAGACGCGTCTATTCCACAGAGCGAGAGCTGCGTCTTCAACAGAAAAATCGCGTCCCTCCGAAAGTCGCGTCTTTTCAACTAGGCCAAAGTCGCGTCTACTTCATGGAGCAACAGCCGCGTCTTCATTCCAAAAGACGCATCCCTACAGAAGGCGCGTCTTTAAAGCAGTATAACCCCTGCGTTTGTAGAATGGCATCCATTCCTTACTTTTGCAATTCAGTTCAACAATACATTGGCACAAGCAGATGACTGTTTACCCCTGGTACAAAGTACACCAACAACAAGCTCAGAGCATTGGGGAGGCTTAGACTGTGTATCTAGACACTCGCCACGATCATTTCTGGCGGCTTCAAAGGGTTCCACAGTACACTCACGAAGACCATATTTCAGATAAGATCAAGCTCAGAGCATCTCAAATGATTGACAATCCAATCATGAGAAGTATGAATTCAACTAGAGTCCAAAGTATTTCGAAATCCGTCCCAATCCACCGCAGAATATCGAAAACTTTGGAGGGGGTTCTGTAGGCTGTCTAAAAATCACTAAAAGACAAATCATCAAAAAGCAGAGTCTCGAACTCTAGACGCAGGGCTAGTCTCAGCATCACTGCAGTACCAAGACGCGAGGGTCGAAACTTGCATCTCAGCATCACTGCAGCACCAAGACGCGAGGGTCGAAACCCGCGTCTCAACATCACTGCAACACCAAGACGCAAGGGTCGAAACCTGCGTCTCAGCATCACTGCAGCACCAAAACGCGAGGGTCGGAACCCGCGTCTCAGCATCACTGCGGCACCAAGGCGCGAGGGTCGAAACCCGCGTCTCAGTTATAACTGCCCTTGTTATGGGGTCAATCACTGCCCACATAACAAGGAAGTTAACCCCCCATTATGGAGTGTTTTTAGGGAGCACGTTCGCCTCTGATACCTCTATAATTAGCCCCACTTGCTATTGAGAAGGGGTCAGTCGGTCGGTTGATAAAAGACTTTTTGAAGAGGAACTTGGCTGTTGAGCTATAAAAACTCCGAGACTTCCACCAAAAAGAAAGAGAGTCCAGCTCTTCAAACAACTTGTTGCGTACAAGTTAATCTTTGCTTATAATCTCTTTAAGATTCCTGGTCGACCGGAGCTGTGTCACTCCATCGACCGTTTTGGATTCAAGGAATTGGGTGGAAGTGAGGAAGTGGGAAGTGTTTTTTCCCATTTCCGCTCTTCATCCAAACACTGGAAAAAGAAAATGGAAAAATGTCTTTTCCTTTTCTCTTTTCTCTTTTACACAACCTTTTCCTCACTTTCAGAGTGCTACAGTTAATTTGTGGTCATGTAAATCTCATTTGTAATAAGTTGTAGCACAAAACAGTTAATTTTTTGCTCATATAAATCTCACTTACATTCTAATTACAGTCCAATTTATTTTTCTTAATTAATTTTTATTTTAATATTATTTTGCGGTCAACTTTTCCACTTTCACTTCCACATTATCATCCAAATACCGGAAAAGACATAACATTTTTCAAACCACACTTCCCAACAACATCCAAACACCAAAAAATTTACTAATCAATTCCCAAATTCCAAAGGGAACTATTATCACTTCCTCACTTTTTCACTTCCTCACTTCCACCCTTAACCAAACAGGCGTGTTTGGTTTGAAGGAAATGGGCGGAAGTAAGGAAATGGGAAGTATAATTGATCACTTCCCTATCTATCCAAACACCGGAAAAGGAAAATAAGAAAATCCTTTTTCCTTTTCTATTCTCTCTTTTACACAACCATTTCCTCACTTCCAGAGTGCTACAGTTAATTTTGTGGTCATGTAAATCTCATTTGTAATAAGTTGTAGCGCAAAACAGTTAATTTTTTGATCATGTAAATTTCACTTGTATTCTAATTACAGTCCATTTTTTATTTTTCTTAATTAATTTTTATTTTAATATTATTTTGCGGTCAACTTTGTGGTGAACTTTTCCACTTCCACTTCCACATTACCATCCAAACACCGGAAAAGACATAACATTTTCCAAACTACACTTCCCAATAACATCCAAACACCGGAAAACTTGCTAACCAATTCTCAAGTTCCAAAGGGAACTATTAAGAGAAGATCCCCAAGAGTTCTGGACGTTCACCCGATCAACGGAAAATAAGATTCACTTTCCACCGCCACCTGAAGAACTCAGCATTAAACAAATAGGAGATTCAAGTCTAAACATCTCCCCTCCCTTGTAGTCGGAGTGTTAATCCGTTGTAATTTTTCGTTTGATTCAAGGAAATTTTACACGAATTTCTCCCGTCAAACAACTACAAGCAAGTACACATGAACAAGAAATAAATATAAAGTCTGAGAGTGAAAAAAAAATACCACAGATCATCTAATTCGTTAAAGATTCATGGTACTTCACAGTTCATCTTCTTCTTCTTCATCCATAATCAAACTCACTGTTCCAAAACATTAGGGTTTGGTTCTGCTGCGGTCTCCTTGCTACCCACCATGAGCGCACTCTGCTAAATGGAACTCTCGATTTGGCTGAAACATCTGTCTCAGCCTCCCCTGCGTCTCCATCAAAAATTCAACCAAACAAAAGAAACCCATTTCAATTCAGGCAAAACCCACATCATATCTAACCTCAAAATCCAAACTTTTCAATCCCTGCCTCCACGTACCGAAGGTACCGTCCAAATTTGATTGGAACTCGTAGGCGGCAGTTGAGGTTGGTCAAGAACCCGAGTAGTCATGGCTCGAGCTTGAACAGAATCTGGAACTCTCCTTCACTCGAGCGCAGGTAACGAGGACGCAGTTCTCTTTGTCGGCCATTGCCGCCGACAACTAGGGTTAGGGTTTTGGAATTAGGATTGGCGGTCCGGAGAGCGAAGGAGGGCGCCATAATTTTCTAGGATTTGAAACGAAAATGGGGAGGAAATTTTTGGGATTGGAATTGGGAGGGAAAGTTTTTTAGATTAGTTAGAAAGATCGAAAATTTGAACATCGAGGACAGAGATTTGGATTTGGACTTCGCGATGGGGATTTAAAATAACAGGCCAGGCAACGGCAGCAGGGTATGAGGCCTGCCCAAAACATACATAAAAAGATAAGAATAGATTTATACCCAAAAAATATTGTGACCTTATCAAATTACAGATTAAAAATTGTGACCAAAAAATTGTAGCTAGTGAAGCAAGGTATCTTTATTATAAAAAATTATAACCAGTGAAATGTAAGTATTTGGTATAAGAGATTTTTCGGGTTTGGATGGTATATGATCACTTTTGATCTAATAAAGTTTCACATTTTCGCTTTACACTTCTCCTTATGCATGTATTCTTTGTTTTCCCAATGAATAATGGATAAGCAATATCAAACTTTGAATGAGGTATAACAATTTTCTACACAGACGTTGCATCTAACTCTCGTTTATAAGAAAAATCAAATTACAAAAATGAATACTCATTTCAGTACTTCTGAATATATAAGCAATGAGGAACTAGGTATTGAGTACATTTTAAAGTAAAAGTATAAAAACATAAGAACATTATCAAATTCCAGCATAAGAGATGGTTTGCTAGCATTTAAGCACAAATTTCAGCATTTGGGAAATACAAAGGTCATTTTCTAATCTTATACTAAATCCACATTCACTAATTGGAATAAACTTTCATACACACATGTGCATTAGTGTTAATATCAATTATGGTGCAGCTGCAAGTATGCAACACAAACAACAATGGATTGACAACTATTTCAGTAGGTTGAGTTTAATGTTTAGATTTGCCAAATTATGGACTACCCTTTACATCATGACCATTGATCAGCATACTCATCAGTCAATACACAATAAAAGAATGCATTATGCAACACAAAGCAAATAATCATAAGTATGATTTTTCTTCTTCTTTCTTTCTAACATAACAGTTGCAAGTAGATACATCTGAGCTACAAAATTCAGACATTCAATAAAAGAACCTAAAAGCTTTATAAAAAAGAAAACAACATGATGATGCTTCCCAAAACAAAGTCCAGTTATGAACAACTATTAAGATATACAAGCAAACAACTGCCTCGATATGTCAAAATGAAAAGGCCTTCAATTTTCCTGCAGAAGTTAGCGGTCTTCAATTAGGCTGAGATGGTTGCAAGAGGGAACCAATCTTATCAGCACACCCTCCTTGTGCATCAAAAGGACTTATGATCTTGTTGGCCATCTGCAGACACAAATCGTATTTCATAGTCACATAATCTCCCTGCCTCAACTAAACACTACAGCTCAGATGAACTCAAAAGCCTTCAAAGTATGATGCAGGGATCTCCAAGGGAGGAACAAGAGTGGACACACGCTTGAACTGTAAGAAAAGACCAGCACAATTCAGCCAAATGTCTATGAATTTTAGCTATTCAAGAACAGATCAATAGAAGTCAAGACTTTACCTGTGCTGCTTATATTTTTCTCTAATAGCAGTTAGAGAAGACTTCTTCTTGTTCAACTGTAGATCATGCAAGATCTGGATGCAGCTCTTCAGTTCAGACAACTTATAATTTGTCTGCTGTTGCAACTTTGAGCTCTGCAATGAAGTAGAGGATAATTTAGCACAAAATAAACCAAATTATAGAATTTACCAATAAATGAAGCACATTCATAGAGTAGCAATCTTACCCAAGGATGGGACTCTGGGTCCAAGGTTAATCTAGCAACAAAAACAGCAGATGCAGCGATAGTGGATGGCAAGAACTGAAGAGAGCCATAATCTACTAGACTTAACTCAGCAACATAATTGGCTAAAAACTCCAATTTCAGATCCGAGTACTGCACAAAATTTTCCAAACAGCTCTCAATACAACAATCCAGTAGCGATCCCAAATGCAAAGGGTTCAACAAAAGGATAGTCTAACTTACTTTGTTATCATCCTGACCAGCCTTAATGAACCTCCTACAAAAGATGAAATTTTAACTACAATTAGCCCAATGAAGCACTAAGACAAAGAGACAGTAAAATAAGTGAGAAAGGATTTATCACCTAAGAAAAGTTTTGATGGTGGGATTGCCCATCTCAAAATTAAGAAACTTCAGTATGTCAGACTCCATCTTCACCACCTGAGCACAAAAGTAAATACTTACATTAAAAAATCATCCACGAGCTCCAACATTAACAGATTTAATTACACATTAAGAGAAATAATAGGTAAAGCTTACTTCTTGCTTAGTGTATGTGTTATCAGTTATGTAACAGAAATCTTCCACATGTGGAGGAGTGATCTCTTCATATTTCCTGTAATTATTTACAGAAAATAATTAATCAACAACAACAAATGAAACCCATTTCTAAATTAAGATAAATAATGAGTAAGAGAGTGACCCATACGAGGCAATTAGCATAGCAGAAACACCAAGAAGCTGCAGCTTCTGCTTGTTGAGAGCATTAGATGATAAAAATCGATCAATGTATGAGATCGTGAGATAGAGGGTATCAGAAACAAGCTTGTATTCCTCCGCGACCTCAACAAGCCAATCCACTAAGATCCCTCTCATATTGGCCGTAACATCAGTCTGCACCTTCTCAATGAAATTAGCCAGCGGCCTCCTCTTCGCCTCCACCTAAAACCCACAACCAAACAAAACAAACCCATTTCAATTCACGCAAAACCCACGTCAAATCCGTCATCAAAATCAAAACTTGATTCTCTTTCTTACCTCCATCTCCCGAAGGTACTGATGGATGTCCTTGGCATAATGGGGGCACATTTGGGGATCATCGAGATCGGACTGAACCACCTCATCGGCCGCCGCTGCCGCCACCGGAGGAGGCAAAGCCACCACCTTCTTCTCCTCTTCCTTCTTCTTGCTCAGCTTCGTCTTGGGCTTCGACGGGGGGTTCAGACTCGGGGCGACGTTGGCCAAAATCGGGAGCTCGGCAAGCGCCGTTCGCTTCCTTTTGGTCGGCTGCGGGTTGGAGGCCATGGGCTGGGCTTGAAGAGAGGCGGACCTCTTCTTGGCCTGGGCGCGGGTGAGGCGGACGCAATTCTCCTTGTCCGCCATGGCCTCCGTGAATTAGGGTTAGGTCTCGACGAAGAAGAAGAGAGAGAAGGAGAGAGGGGAGGTTGATGAGATGGGGATAGTGGAGAGGCGGGCTGGAGGGATTTTAAGAGATGAGAGAAGAGGAGGGAGTCCGCCATTACTTTGGGATTTTGAAATGAAAAGAAAAGAATGGGGAGAAATTTTGGGGCGCGCTCGGAGGACAGCTTTTGGGATTCGGGGTTTTGATTTATTTTTGGTTTTCAAGTTTTAATTTTTGGTTTGGGTTTTGATTTTTTCGGGGGGAGATTTGGTTTTAGGTTTCTGTTTGAACGTTTGAAATTTTGGGGGCAATAAAGTTGGGTGGGACCCGAGCCAGTTTGGGTTCGTTTTGGGCGGGGGAATTTGGGTTCCGAACGAATCGGCTCTTGGGTTCGCTGAACATACACCTGAATTTGTGACCTGTAACATGCACCAGGACGCTAATAAATGAGGTCATAGAAGTAAAGAAATTCGGGGAAATATTAGTGTAAATTCTTTAAGTCTTAACAATTGTCTCACAATCGGCTCTGAATCCTCTCTTTTTCTACATATATTATAATAAAATAGAAAATAAAAAATTGTAACTTACACTTAATATCATAATTTGTTTAAAACTTTCTTATTTGT
Source organism: Agave tequilana (assembly GCA_038442645.1). Classification (NCBI taxonomy): domain Eukaryota; kingdom Viridiplantae; phylum Streptophyta; class Magnoliopsida; order Asparagales; family Asparagaceae; genus Agave; species Agave tequilana. Next base: position 71,826 of record JAVJIF010033064.1, on the reverse strand, counting down.
ATGTCACTGTTACATGAGTTCAACATTTTTACTAGTTTGTTATTTTTTCCGTGTCACATGTATTACATTGTTCAGTTGAATAGAATAATATATTACCACTCTTCCTTTTAAAAAATAAAATAAAGTTTAGCTGCTCAATTAATGGATTGTATGATCTTTTTTTTAAGAATATATTAATATTTCCACGTGTTAATTTCATTGAATATTTTATTTTATTTAAACTAAGATGTCACTTTTATTTTCTTAATATGTGCATCACACATGCTGTAAATCTAGTTTTTATTAAAGGAAGTTTAGTAGTAGCTAATTGGTATCTGAATGAAAACTATATATTATGGACCTAATTATTATCGGTGATTTTTTTTTAGAAATAGAAAGTTTTGTTACACTTTATTTATAAAGTTGAATTGTTTTCACTACAATTTTTCTCTCTTTTTCCAGGAAAACTAATCCAAATTGTAATTAAATTGAAAGAGATGCGATGTGTGGAGCCCACTAGTTCATGACCTTCAAGCGTAATGCAAGAGTGGAGCTTATCCTGTTTGTTTCGTTGCAAAACGTCGCAAGTCGTAAGTCGTAAAATGAGAATGGAAAAAGTGAACTGTAGCAGAGAAAATATATTGTGTTTTACGGTGTTTGGTTGATAAAGTGAAGTGTAAATGGAAAAGTATATTATATTTTATGGTGTTTGGTGTAAAGTATATTGTGTTTTACGGTGTTTGGTTGGTAATGTAAAAGTGTAAGTGGAAAAGTTGACCACAAAACTAACTGTAGCAGTGATTTAAATATTATAAATACTATTAAATTAAATTTACTATTGCAAATTAAATTGTATTAATAAATTTGAGATAAAAATTAATAATCTTAATATTTTATTTATAAGAATAATATTAATAAAATATTAATATAAATAGTAAAATATTACTAAAATATTAACTAAATAAATAATATAAAATTTTAAGAAAATCTAAAGAACATTAATAAAATTTTAAGAATACTAATAAGATATAAATATTAAAAAATGTTACAACAATAATAAAATATAGTTATAATATTATAATATTAAAAATACTTGAAATTATTATAATATAAATTTTATTATAATATTATTTTAATATTATAGAAATATAAAATTATTAAAGTAAAATATAATTATAATTTAATAAAAATTATCATTATAGTATTATTATACTGAATTATTATTACAATATTAACATAATAAAATATTAATATAATAATAAAATATATTATGATATTAATAAAGTAATTTTTATATTAAAAAATAATTAATTAAATATATAGTAATTTTATATTAAAGTATAATATTGTTATATTAATAAAATATTAACTCTAAATAAAATAATAAAAAATGGAATAAGTATTAATAATATAATAAAATATTAAATTAAAATATTAAATTAAAATATTAAATTAAAATAGTAAAATATTAAATATTAAAACAATAAAAAAATTAAAGATTAAAATATAAAATAATTAAATAATTAAATAAGAAATTGAACGCTATTAAAATATTAAATATTTAATAATATTTAATTATATATTGATTATCAAGTAACTGTTTTGAACTGTAAGTGTACTACAAGTGAGAGTTACATGACCACAAAATTAACTGTAGCAATTGTAAGTGAGAAAATATGAGTATAAAAGTGAGATTTATATGACCACAAATTTAACTGTAGCTACTGCAAGTGGGAAAAGAAGAGTTGCAAAAGTTTTTGCATTTTGCATTTTGCAAACGAAACCAAACAAGTGTAAAATGTAAAGTTGTAAAAATTTTCGCATTTTGCAAACATTTTGCAAGTTACCAAACACGCCCATATGTTGTTTCTTAAGAAAATGGTGGGCTAATGTATTGCCTGCCCACACCCCCACCCCGCGTGTTTTTAATTAAAAGGCCTTTAATGAAAACATAAAAACACATGCCAAAAGATGCATATTTCTCCGCAAACAGGACTGAGTTGCACACGCAGGTGCGGGAGAAACAAAATATATCAAAATACAATGAAAACGAACAAGAAAATGGCTAACAATATCGAACTGTCATGAAACAAAATACAGGCTACTCATGTAACAAAAGTCAAGTTGAGAATCTTGAGCAGCAAAAAATAGCAACCCGACCCCGGTCATATAAAATCTGAGCCATCGTCTTCTCTCCCCCTAAGTCTCGTCCGAAAGGCTGTCGGTGGCCTCCCCAAACTGTGCCTGGATTAGAGGTTTCCTTACTGTCTCCATAGAAGTACCTGAGATAAGATTCTGCCAATAAGAGATGAACGAGAAGCAAATATAGAAAGTTTAGTCGGATGATCTGACCGCATTATTAAATATTCTATTGTTCCGTTCTCTCCAAATTCCTCAGAAAATAGCCACTGCTACTAAATCCTAGATAACCCTTTCGATTTTATTGAAGGAGTTACATCTCCAAGATGACCAAAAAACTTCCAAGGCTAAGGGAAGCTGTGGTATATTTAGGTTAAGGCACAAAGATAGCTTCTTCCAGATATTGTTCGCAATTCGAAGTGCATGAAAAACTCCATCGTTATTGAATCACTCACAAGTTATAAAAATCTAAATTTGCTAGAATCTTTTAGTAAAATTGTGTATTTGCATGTTAAGGGTCGAATCCACAGAGACTTGTTAAATTTTAGTTATTAAAAATCTAATTTTTATCTTAATCTAGTTGAGAAATCTATAAAAGAAAGGTGTAATGATTGTTTTGAGAACTCAAATCTTTAATGCATTAAAAATATGAAGAAAACAAGAATAAAAAGATTACTAGCCTTGTATGAAGACTAATTAATTAAGGTGATAAAGAAAGAACCTAAAAGATTGAGATGAAGAAAAGAGGAAGATGAAACCCGGTGACTTTGTTCCTTATCGTCGCCTTAACGTCTCCCTCCTCCAATCGATGTTGAAAACAAAAGAACTAACAAAAGAAAAGAAGAGTAAACATGCATGAGATTGTTGATGAGTTCATAAAGTACAACATGCAATGAAAAGAAGAAAATTGTATCAAAAAAATAAAAAAAAGAAGTAGAGAAAATTTAGACTGAAACGCTGCAAGATCTGTATTGAAAAACCGTCGTTACAAACTCTTGATCCCAAACTCGCATTACAACGCACAAGTTTCCTCTCAAGTACTTTTTAGCCTCACAGTGTGCATTTCTCTCAATGCATATAGGTATTTATAAAAAAATAGGGATAAGATAGCGTAGAGAGATAGGGGGAGCAACCGCTCCCCCTAATTCAAATGAAGGGCCGCGAAAACGCGGCCATAATTCAAAAGAAGGGTCGCGAAAACGTGGCTTTGGCCGCGTTTCGTGGCCAAATCCTGGCTGTAGGGCGAGGATTTAGGGGTTCTCGTCTGTCATTTCTTCCTTTATCCTTCTATCCTTTTTGGATGTTGAATCTCTGCTTCATATTTGATGATATCTCATTTTATCCTCAGTGAAACCGATAGGGCTTTCTTCTAATTCATTTTTTCTTTGCATTATGATTATAATTCTCATCTGATATACCTGGTCTTCAGATAAGTTTACTTCTAGAACCTCTGGATTTGAGTTGATCCTCTTTAATTTGAACTTTTGAATTTATTTGGATAGGATTCATTATTATCTTCTCTCTATTATATCCTGCATGAATTAGGATATTAAGACAAGTGAGTTGTAGAAATTATTACAGAATGAATGTAGGAATGTAATAATAATTATGTAATATATGTGTCCAAACACACCCTCACACTTATCTTTTGTTCGTCCTCGAGCAAAACAAAACTAAACCCAAGATTTTATTGGACCACTTTCGCAAGTCAGGCGATTGCACCAAGTATGTGCAACAAGTCTTTAAACCTCTAGGTTACCCCTAGAGGAGTTATAATCTCCTGAGAGTTTTCAGTAGATTACACCCACAAAATCCATTAAGAAAAAAATAAATTGTTAGTATTTTCAAAAATGCACTTTGAAAAGAAGAGGAAATATTTGAAGTGTTTTTACAAGAATTAAGCAATCTTATAAGTTATAAGAGCACCGAACTATTCATCCTTAGACTTCGTCTCTATTCAAAAATTTATTATCAATCAAGATTAGGAATAAAATTGTATTCTCATCTAGTCTATTATTTTTTCCTAAGTCATATGCATCTTGTGACCGTGAATATTTTGACTAAGGGTTTTTAACTTTAACTCTTATGCCTTATTTATGTATATATTGGTGTTAATATTCTTCAATTTTTTTAGGCTTTCTAATTTGTCCATGTAACAAGCCTTAGTCGGTGACTCCTAAACCGAACAGTTTTAGAGTACCGGGTGAGAAAACACCCAAAGGACTTAGGACTCGAGCAAATAAGGTCACAAAACTAAGAATTTTATTTGATGATATGAATCACTTTTAGGCGTGAATAATTATGCTTTATGAGGCACAAAAACCCAGCTTAATCAGAGGTCTTATTATATATATTTTTATTATTTTTTCTCTTTTGTTTATAAGGCATAAGAATATTTATTTTTGAATCCTAAGGGTGTAAGTGTAGTATGTATATTTCATCAAGGTAAAAATCAAGACTAAATTATTTTTTCAATTTTTCTTCCTAACCATAGAAATCAAACAAATACTTATTTCAACCAAGTATAAGAAATCCTAATTATGATTCTCTTATTCTTTAAAATTAACTTAGTTTTTTACAAAATAAGTCAAAGTATTATTTTCCTTTTCAAATTTTTTTAATTTTTTTGTAATTTTTTGTGATTTTTTTTGTAACCTAAAAGAAAACCTATGTTAGACCTCTCCCCAACACTTATCTCATGCATTGTCCTTAATGTATGAATGAATACACAACATGATACAATCGTAAGAATGTGAAGGAAGATAGTACCTGATTAGGACGGGTGGATGTCATTAATAATTGCCTAGTTAAGAGAAAAACATAAAAATTATAATACAGAAATGGATTCCCAGCATGTATAGAGATCAATTCTCATAAACAGGATCTTTCAGAAAAATTTGCTCTACTTCTGGGCTCAGATACTGTATGGTTTTAAATGATGGCTATTTACTTGAAAAGTGGTACCATCCGTGGCATTACGGACCTCAACTGCACCATGTAGTTGCACCTTATGAACAATGTAGGGACCGGTCCAACAGGATTTCAGTTTTCTGAAAAGAGATGTAAAAGTGAATTATAAAGCAAGACTTTTTGACCTGGCTAGAATTCCTTACGAATTATGACCCGATCATGTATCATTTTCAACGGTCCTTGTACCATTTTGCACAGTCATATGCATCATTTCTTATCACTTAACTTATAGTTTAGGATAGTTTTCATCTCTATTTTGTAGTTTAGGATAGTTTAGGTTAGTGTTCATCTTCTTCCTCTTTTATATTTTTCATTTCTTATACATCTTGTAATAGGGAGAGAGAGTGGTACATGTTGGGAAGCAAGAGTGCTTGTAATAGAAGGTGACAATTTATGAAAGGTGCTCTCTTAACTTATGTTTATTTTCTTCTCTCTAATTCCTTTTACATATGTAGCTAATTTTCTCTCATGGTAACTAACTACTAACGCTAACTTGCTAACTTCTTACTTGATAATCCACATGAATCTAATAGCCACTACTTGGCCTTTCTCTTGCAAGAGCCATTGATGGCTTATGATGATGGATCTAACACTCTAATATCTAAATCTCTAACAAGCTAACATTACTTTATTTCATGCTTGCTCTTATTGAGTTTTGATGATTTAAGTGTAGCTTGCACTTGCTGGTTGAATTTGGATATGAAAGTTAACATATGAGCCATGCTTTGTAAAGCTCTTGAACCGAGGACTAGTTGTAACACCCCGCTCCCAGAATACGTACTTAGTTGCGTATTCGTATTTTCTTGATCGTATTTTTCGATTTACTTCCTGTATTTGTTTTACTTTATGAATTATTTATACGATTGTTTTGTCTTGGATTGGGATTCATGGACTCGGAGTTAGCCCTAGTCTGAACCGGGAACCCGATCCTAGTGAATTGCTTGAATTGGTCTTTTCGCTATTCCGATTTGACCGATTTCAGTTTCAAACATCATTTTCCAATATTTTAGATTTTCTATGATTTTCTGGAATTTTTCGGAATTAAATTGAAATTCTTCAAAACTGGTGTGGACTAGTGCCACTGACCGATTCTCGGATTTTTAATTTACAAACGGAGTTGAAATTCTAAAAACGGCTTTCCTATAACTTCTTAAAATCACATTTTCTATCTAAATACTTTTTTGAGAATTTTCTAAATTTATCGAAATTCCACTGGATTTGGTGTCGGCCAGTATCACTAGTTGATTCCAGGAATTTTAGTTTACAATTGGAATCAATTTCTAAATTCCACTTTCATATTACTTCTTAGAATTATATTTTCTCCTTTCTGGTATTTTCTGAGATTTTTCAGATTTTATCAAAATCTAGCCGACACGGTATAGATCGGTATTGACGGTTGACTTTAGGATTTTTATTTTAAAAATGGGATTGAATTTCTGAAAATTGATTTCACCAAAAATCTTTATATAATATTTATTATTTTTGAGAATTTTTGGGAAGCTTTCCAAGCTACTTTATTTTTTGGACTTTTCCGGAATTTTCGGTGTTTTCCCAGATACCGGAATTTTATCCAGATTTTTTACTCTTCTCTTTTCTCTCTCCTCGCTAGACGCGAGTTTCACCAACCCACATTTAATACAGGCATGCTCTCCATACTGCATTTAATGCTTGTCCTGCAAGATCAACTTCACCATACTTTTTTGTCTTTTCTGGCAAACGCAAATCTCGCGTTTTCCCCCGGACGCAGCTTTTATTTCCACGTCTGGCTTTTTGCCTAGACGCGGATTTGCTTGTTGGGGACGCAGCAATTTAAATTGGCTAGAGACGCAGGTTTCATTATATAAGGAATTCCAAAGTCAAACTTCTGATTATTATTCCCCATATATATATATACCCCACTCCTTCTCTCTCTTTCATTATTTCTCTTCTTTTCTTCTTCATCTTCAACAGGCCAACGAAATGGCAGCCCTTGCCTTCCTATTGGCCGGCAATGCTCCACCACTCCCCCTCCATTTCCACCACCATCTCCTCCACCAACACCACCACCTCTTTCTCCTCCATCTCCTCCTCCATTCCAACAACAACAACCACAACAACACCATCTCCACCATCTTCTTCTTCCTCTCTTTCCACCAAAGTAACCCATTTCAACCACCACCTTCTCCTCATTCTCCACCACTACCTACACCACCTTGGCCACCACGAATCACGCCATCTTTCTCTCCTCGGAACACTCTTTCTAACGAGGTATAGCCTCGTTCTCCGAAGCCTCGTTTCCAAAACTCCATTTTCACCAAATGAACTACACTTGCACCCTATAATTTGCTTGGGCTTGGAGCTTTGGTCACTTTCTCCGGCCAACTCCGGCCAACTCCGGCCGCCGCCGGTGACCGCCGGCCGTCGCCGGCTACCACCCCTTCCTTTCTCTTCTTTCCTTTCCTTCTTTCTTTCTTTCCTTCTTTCTTTCTTTCCTTTCTTTTTCCTTTCCTTTTCCTTTTCCTTCTCTTCTCTGTTTTTCTCCCTACTTGCGTCTCTCTCCCTGTTAAACTTGTGTCACTCTTCCCTGCGTCCCTCTCACTTCTTTCCCTGCGTCTCCCTTTTATTTCCTTGTCTCTCTCTCATTCTCTGTTAATTGCTAGACGTAGCTCACCTTCGCGTCCAAGCAATTCTTTAACGCGATCTTCGCGTTCTTGATATTTGTATAACGCGATCCGCGCGTTCTTGTATCAACATGACGCGGCGCTCATGCTCGCGTCTGCATTCTTCTCATGTTATTACTTGGACGCGGGTCTCGAACCCTGCGTCTGTGATCTCTACGCGACGCGACTCCCACGTCTGCGATCCCCGCGTCTCACTCTCAAACCCGCGTCCCCCTGTACATACTCTCTCTCCATGTACTTCTCTCTCTGGTTCTCTCTTTCTCTCTCCTTTCTCTCATTCTCTTTCTCTCTCTTAATTTCCCCTCTATCTATCACTTTCTCTCTAACGCACTAACGCGTTGATTACCTAGATTCCGGAGATCGGAAATTTCACTGTGTTTTCTGAAGACTTAGGCGAGTGTTCTCGCTTTCCTCTTGGCTTTCCCATTTCATCTGGTCGACTTGTATTACTCACGATTTATGCTGTTTGGAACTAACACTTTCTTTGATTGTGTTCATCTATTATTCTATCATTTGACAAGTCCATGCTTGAAATGTTAATACTTGACATGCTTTTGCTTGATACCTATCATCTACATGCTAATACCTGACACCTGTCTATATCACTTGTCAACTGTTGTGTCATCACCTGACACCCGACTTGCTACTTGACACTTGCTTCTGATTATAACATGACTTATCACTTGCCTCTTGAGAATATTAATACTTGACCTGTGATTATCACATTTACGGGAATACTATACTTGTTATCCTGTATTACATACAATGACTTGAATCTTGTACATGTTATCCTGTATTATACTTGTACAGTGACCTGAATTTATAGTACTCATGTACTCCTGAACTCCTGATCATGTCTTGCACCCGCTATTCCCGTAAATTGACAATTACATAATAAATCATAAAAAGGAACAACTTGCATCGGGTCGGGGAAACTTGCGGCTATCAATATATGTTCGTATTTACAGTGGTACTAGGCATGTTATGCAACTAAAACTTCTGGGCTGACCTGTGGGCCTCCAGGCAACCGAGGGGAGTGCTGGCTCCCTCCTTCTTGGTACCATCTTGATAAGGGCATTCTATAAGACCCTCCTGTAGGCCTTGCGGCCGGTTCCATACACCAGCGATGGAACGTCCTGGACCGTGGTCCCGGGCATGTACGGGACCCACTGTAAACATTGTTCGTTGATACCCCCGTTGGTTTCCAATAACAACCTTGCTTTACTCAGATGTGGATATATGTGCGCTGGGACGCTAGTTCACATATCTAGACATCAGGGTAAGACGAGCAATAATAATAATAAAAGATGCCAGCTATGAATCTGTAGTATGCCTTGCCATGTTTGCTTGTATCGGATTTTACTTCGGATTTTTGGTTTTATGATTATTATATTATACATGTTCATATCCTGCTTTCTACTTGCCCCTGCTCTTATCTTATCATACTATGAATCTTTCCTACTTGATATCACTTGCTGTATATCTACTTGCTCCTGCATGCTTGTGCCTACGACACGGTTTTCATGTTTATGGTCCAGATTTATCGATACACATGTGCTTATCCATACTCGCCATCTGGCTTTCGCATCACCACTCGCCGGGGAGTTCTGACTCCTCTGGATCCTCATGTCCAGGTCTTGGAGCTTGGAGCGTGTGGATTCTCCCAGTTGTTGATCAGAGCGGCGCAGCGGTAGCGTGGATCTCCAGCAGACCGTCCTGAGCCTCATCCTTCCAGGCCCCCCTTGTTCGGCTCTAGAGTTTTCCTGTTATGACTCTGAGCCTCCATTTGTACTTTCAGACTTGTACATCTCTTTGTATTCTCGCATTTGCGCCTGCTAGTGATGTAATATTATTGTAATATTGGATCACTTCCTGTGATAACTTTGTAATTGTACTCATGTGTTGGAATGTATAATGCACCACGTGCTTCCGTACTCTGATTCTTGCCTATACTGATGCTTAGCGTATATACGTGAGGGTATTTCTGACTTGCGTATATACGTCGCAGTAACGTCTCCGTACCCGTCGGATCAGGGCGTTACACTAGTGATAGCTAATGATACATGTGAGGTACCTATCACTAAGAGGTTAGCATGTTAGTTGAGTCATTAGTAGTTAGTAGTCATGAGTTTTCTTTATCTTTTTAATTTGTTTAAGAAGTGTTGGCCCAAAGTTACAATCACCCGGTTTAGTGTGCTTTGATGATCACAAAACATATATAGTTATTTGTACTAATCATGTTGTTGTTTCAGTGTGTTTCAGGGTTCTAATGATTCTAGTGCATTCTTCCCTAAAGGAAGGTGTTTTTGACTCAAGTCACCTCATTTCGGGCTAAGTATCAAGCTTTGCAAGATCACATATGGAGAAGCCCACTTGAAGACCTTGTAGTCAATTAGAACCAATGTAAGAAATAGTTTGTTAAAGTTTGAGGTTGTAGAATATTGGCTCTAGGACACTCACACACATTTTTCCAAAAATACAGTTTTTAGTTTTGATGTTTTGTTTAAAGTTCATGTCTTGGTCTCTATACATGATTCAATGTTTATAAATTTTATATTTATATCATGTATTTCTATCTTTCCAGCATGATACTTAGTAAAATTTTCCTACAAAAATATTCTGAAAATTTTCAAAGTCCAAAAATTCCTCTCTATGTTCTGTTTCAGGCTGGACCGACCGACCGCACCGGTCGACCGGATCCTGGTCAGGACGTGCACGCTTGTGCACGTCCGACGGCCGACCGACCGGGCGACCGGCAGAAAACAGATTGCTCATTGTTTTTTGTCGGTCGGCCGAACGGTCGACCGACCAAAAGTTTCTGCTCTCTGTTTTCTGACGGTCGACCGACTGGTCGACCCGAGCCCAATGGCTATATGCTAGCAGGGCGAACGGCCGACCGGGCCGGTCGACCGCCAAGCCTGCCAGAGCCCCAACGGCTCTTTCCTCTTTGGTGATTTTCTGAAAAACTGTTTTTAGAACTTTTTGAGTGGCAGATTTTCTTGATCTTTTGGGGACTTATTTTGGATCATATGAGCTTAATTAAAATGTGCTCCTCTCCCTATAAATAGAGGAGATAGGTCTCTTGCAAAAACACCAAGAAAAATCCCTAGTTTACAAGTTTTCAAAAGAAAGAAAAAGTTTCAAAGCTCTCAATTCTCTCTTGCATTCTTGGCTATTATTTTTCAGTTGTGTTCTCAAGCAAGTTTCATTTACAACTGAGTTTGTTTTTCTCACTACACTTCTAGAGCCAAAATTCCCATCCTCATTCTATAAGGAAGTTGTGAAGAGAAAGTTTGTAAGAAGTTTGTGATCCTTTTGGTGATCACTTGGCTACTTGTTCCTTCTTCTTGTTCTTGTTGAGATACCTCTTCGGTAGAGGTTTGTAAGTGGTGGAGTTCGGTACTCCGGTCTTCGGTAGACCTTGTAAAGTCCTCGGTGGATAGTGGAAACCCTTCACGGCGGGTGAAAGCGGGGAGTAGAGCGGTGGCTCGAACCTCGAAACAAATACTTTGTGTTTGCGATTGATTTTCTCTTTGCTCTCTATTGCTCTTACTTTCTTGCTTGTGTTATTGCTATTCTTTCATATCTTGTGATATATCTTGTGTGCATTTCATAATTGCTTCAAATTCATTTCTTGTTACATTGTCGATCATTACTCATACAACAAGATTGTAATACGCACCTCAAACTCATATCTAGAGGAATCACGAGGAAGGAGTTCAGAGCCCTTCACCGGGTATTCGGCTCTTAGTCTTGTTTTGAGTGATCGTTGCATCATTTATTCATACTTGTTTTAAAAAGATTGTTAGATTAGCATATACACCTATTCACCCCCCCTCTAGGTATTTTCAATTGGTATCAGAGCATAGGTCTCTAGGCTCTTGGCTTAACAACCTTAGAGAGATCCTTTATTTGCTAATCACCACATTCATTTCATACTCTTTCACTTAGTAAAAATGGCCGATGGAATTAAGACCCCCCAAAGTTTGATGGCCTTAACTTTCCCATATGGAAAGTTAAGATGACTGTTTTCTTGCAATCCCTAGGAAGGCGGGTTGCAAAGGCGGTGACCAAACCATTTAGTGCACCCACCGGTGATGAGTCCACTTGGTCCGAAATTGAGACCAAAGAATTTGATGCTAACTCTAGAGCACACTATGCATTACTTCAAGCACTTAATGATGATGATATTGCTAGAGTAATACATTGTAAATTCGCATTTGAAATTTGGTCACATTTGCTTGTTACACATGAGGGGACCTCACAAGTGAAGAGGGCTAAGATAGACCTTCTTCGGTCCCAATATGAGAATTTTTCTATGAATGAAAATGAAACCATAGATGATATGGTTACTAGATTTACCAAGATTACTAATGGACTTTCTTCTCTAGGTGATGGTATTGACAACGACCAAAGAGTAAAGAAGATCATCCGGGCTCTTCCTCCTTCATGGGAAGTCAAAGCAACTACCTTGAAGGAACTCAACGACAAGGAGGAGATGGAGCTTATAGGTCTCATTGGGAACCTCAAGACCCATGAGATGGAAAGAAAAGCAAGAGAAGAAATGGCCCCCTCTAAGAAGAAAGCTATTGCCTTCAAGAGTGAATCCTCATACTCAGACGAAGACGATGAAGAAGAAGATGATGAAGAGCTCTCACTTCTTGTTAAGAACGTTCGGAGGATATATAACAAGGCAAAGTTCCAAGGTAGAAGGAAATGGCAAGGAGGCAAAGAAGAGAAGAAAATTATTTGCTTCAATTGCCAAAAACCGGGTCATATTATTGCGGAATGCCCAGATAAAGTCAAGCCTTCCACCTCCAAGAAGCCTTACAAGAAGAAAGCATTGAAGGCCACATGGGATTCCGAGAGTGAATCCGAGGAAGAAGTTGACACCGCCAACATGTGCTTCATGGCTAATGAAGGCACAAGCAAGGTAACCCCTTCCACCTCTTTTGATGATGAGCTTCCCATGGATAAATTAGGAGAAGCATTTGTAGAACTCTCACATAACTATGATGTTCTTAAGAAAAAGTATTTAAATATGAAAAAGGAAAATGAGCTCTTAATCATCATGTTTTTACTCTTACTAAAGAAAAAGATGAATTATCTTCTACTTTAGTTTCCACCCAAAAAGATTTTGATAACTATAAGATTTCTTGCAAGGGTAAGTTTCCACAAGTTAATGAAAATGAGATTTCCATGCTAAAAGAGAAAAATGATTCTTTAGGAGTTGTTTTGAAAAAGTGTGAATTTGACAAGAATAGGCTTGAGGCTATATTCCCTAAGAAACAAGCCCTTAAGAAACAACCCCATGTTATGCATGGTCATAAATCACAACCTTTACATCATGCCAAACCCCCCAAACATGCTCACCCTCCACACACACATCATGCATTCATGTATGGGAAGGTATTTTCATGCACCTTTTGTGGCCGTAAAGGTCACTTAGTTAAGTTTTGCTATGATAGACTTAATGCATCTCATCATAATGTTTGGGTTCGAAATACTAACTTTCAAGGACCCAAGAAAATTTGGGTACCAAAGTCAATAAATTTGTTAAATGATGTAGGTACTTTCCAAGGCGCAACGACGTAAAGGATTGTGGTTTCTTGATAGTGGTTGCTCAAGGCACATGACTTGGGATATCAACAACTTTGCAACCCTATCAAGATACCATGAAGGTGGCACCGTCACCTTCGGAGATGATACCAAGGGTAAAATCATCGGTATTGGTAATGTTAAACTTGGTACATCCCCTTTAATAGAAAATGTTATTTTAGTTGATGGTCTCAAGTATAATCTCTTGAGTATTAGTCAACTTTGTGATAAAGGTTTTGATGTTATTTTTGATAATTTAGCTTATAAAGTTATTGATAGACTTTCCAACACATGTATATTTTCCGGTTTTCGTGAAAGCAATATATATATGATTGATTTGTCTAATATGTCTTGCAATATCACTTGTTTGAAAGCCCTCGATGATGACTCTTGGTTGTAGCATAGAAGATTAGGCCACATTTCTTTTGACCATCTATCTAGGTTAAACAACAAGGAAATAGTGAAGGGTATTCCTTGCTTGAACTTTGAAAAGGACCGCGTTTGTGACGCGTGCCAACTTGGGAAACAAACCAAGTCCTCTTTCAAGTCAATCAAGGATATCATGACATCACGTCCCTTGAAGTTGATCCATATGGATTTGTTTGGCCTACTCAAACCAAAAGTCTAAGTGGGAATCATTTTGCATTTGTTTTGGTTGATGATTTTTCGCGTTTTACATGGGTTTTCTTTTTAGAGCATAAAAATCAAGCCTTTTCACATTTTCAATCCTTTAAGAAAAGAGTTGAAAAGGAAAATGATTCTTTAATTAAGAATAAGAAGTGATAGAGGTGGTGAATTCATTAACCTACCCTTTATCACTTTTTGTGAAGAACATGGAATTAAGCATGAACTATCTTGTCCTAGAACTCCACAACAAAATGGAGTAGTTGAACAGAAAAATCGGACATTACAAGAGATGGCTAGGACAATGATTAGTGAATATGGTCTCCCTCATTATCTATGGGCCGAGGCCGTTAATACATCATGCTACATATCAAATAGAATTTTCTTATGCAAAAATACTTCAAAAACATCTTTTGAAATTTATTATTCTAGAAAGCCAAATGTTTCATACTTTAAAGTTTTTGGATGCAAATGTTTTGTCTTAAATACAAAAGACAATTTGGGAAAATTTGATGCTAGGTCTTATGAAGCAATCTTTGTAGGTTACTCAAATACTAGTAAAGCTTATAGAGCTTTCAATAAGTCATCCTTAACTATTGAAGAGTCTATACATGTAAAATTTGAGAAATCTAATGTGTTTGTTAAGAATGTTGTAGAAATAGATTCTTTGCATAAAGACATGGAGAAAGTCACTTTGAAGGACTCACCTACTCTTGAAGGCATGCCAAAGGATGATGAAGGAAGTGCAACTATGGATCAAGAGGCTCAAGGAAATGAAATTCAAAGAATTGAAGTGGAGCCTACTCAACAACTTCCAAAGGATTGGAGATACAATCCACATCATCCCAAGGACCTTGTTTTAGGTGAAGTATCTCAAGGGGTAACTACTCGTTCTCAACTTCATGATTTTTGTGGACACTATGCTTTTATTTCTCATGTTGAACCCCAAAGCGTCCTCGAAGCCGAGGCCGACTCATATTGGTTGCTAGCCATGCAAGAGGAACTCAATCAATTTGAGCGCAATCAAGTTTGGCACCTTGTTCCTAGGCCCCACGATAGACCAACAATTGGTACTAAGTGGATCTTTAAGAACAAGTTGGATGAGTCGGGTAATGTTGTTAGGAATAAAGTTAGGTTAGTTGCCCAAGGTTACACTCAAATCGAAGGTATCGATTTTGATGAAACCTTTGCACCCGTAGCACGGCTTGAAGCCATACGGATGACACTTGCATTTGCTTCATATAAAGATTTTAAGCTTTTTCAAATGGATGTGAAAAGTGCTTTCTTAAATGGATTTATTGAAGAGGAGGTGTATGTTGAACAACCCCCCGGGTTTGTTGATCCTACACACCCGGATTTTGTTTTCAAACTTGGCAAAGCTCTTTATGGTTTAAAACAAGCCCCTAGGGCTTGGTATGAAAGGCTTTCTTCATTTTTAATTTCAAATGGTTTTAAGAAAGGAAAAATTGATACTACTTTATTTACAAAACATGTTGAAAATGATATTCTTATTGTGCAAATTTATGTGGATGATATCATTTTTGGTTCTACTAATGAAACCCTTTGCCAAGCTTTTGAATCATGCATGAAGGAAGAATTCGAAATGTCTATGATGGGTGAGCTCAACTATTTCCTTGGTCTCCAAATCAAGCAAAGAAAGGATGGGATCTTCATCAATCAAGCCAAGTACACAAAGGAACTTATCAAGAGATTTGGGCTTGAAGGAGCTAGAACTAGCAAAACTCCCATGGCAACAACCACCAAGCTTGACAAGGATGAACAAGGTAAAAGTGTAGACATTAAGTTTTATCGTAGCATGATTGGTAGTTTATTGTATTTGACGGCTAGTAGGCCGAATATTATGTTTTGTGTATGTCTTTGTGCTCGTTTTCAATCATGTCCTAAGGAGTCTCATTTAGTAGCGGTAAAACGCATTATTAAATACCTTAAGGGCACAATTGAAATGGGTTTGTGGTATCCGAAAACCGGACTATTTGAAATGAAGAGTTTTTCGGATGCCGACTATGCGGGTTGTAGGGTGGATAGGAAGAGTACAAGTGGAATATGTCAATTTCTTGGTAATTGTCTTGTCTCTTGGTCTTCCAAAAAGCAAAATTCGGTAGACCTTTCAACCGCCGAGGCGGAGTATGTTGCAGCCGGAGCTTGTTGTGCACAAGTTCTTTGGATGAAACATACTCTCCTTGACTATGATTTGCATTTTGATCATATTAAAATATTTTGTGATAATACTAGTACTATTCATATGACTAAAAATGCAAATCAACATAGTAAAACTAAGCACATTGACATTAGATATCACTTTCTTAGAGATCATTATGAGAAAGGTGATATTGATATTGATTATGTTTCTACCGATTTTTAACTTGCCGATATTTTTACAAAACCTCTAGACTATGCTAGATTTTCATTTATTTGTGGTGAGTTGAATGTTTGTATTATAGATTCTTGAAAGAAAATTTTCTTATTTTTTTTACCCTTTTTGATGTATGACAAAAAGGGGGAGAAAAAGTTTAGTTTATTAAGTTTAGTTTATTTTAACTTTAGAGTTTTTAAGTTTACTTTAGAGTTTTTAAGTTTTTATGCACTTTGGATTTTGTTTTGTGCATTGTGTTTTATGCTTTATGTATATAGCCATTCATTTATACATAGCATAATTTGAGGGGGAGCTTCCATGCTCCTTTCCCATGTTTAAAATAACTATATGTTTTGTCATCATCAAAAGGGGGAGATTGTTGGCCCAAGGTTACAATCACCCGGTTTAGTGTGTTTTGATGATCACAAAGCATATATAGTTATTTGTACTAATCATGTTTGTTATTTTCAGTGTGTTTCAGGGTTCTAATGATTCTAGTGCATTCTTCCCTAAAGGAAGGTGTTTTTGACTCAAGTCACCTCATTTCGGGCTCAAGTATCAAGCTTTGCAAGATCACATATGGAGAAGCCCACTTGAAGACCTTGTAGTCAATTAGAACCAATGTAAGAAATAGTTTGTTAAAGTTTGAGGTTGTACAATATTGGCTCTAGGACACACACACACACATTTTTCCAAAAGTACAGTTTTTAGTTTTGATGTTTTGTTTAAAGTTCATGTCTTGGTCTCTATACATGATTCAATGTTTACAAATTTTATATCTTATTTATATCATGTATTTCTATCTTTCCAGTATGATACTTAGTAAAATTTTCCTACAAAAATTATTCTGAAAATTTTCAAAGTCCAAAAAATCCTCTCTATGATCTGTTTCAGGCTGGACCGGCCGACCGCACCGGTCGACCGGATCCTGTGTCAGGACGTGCACGCTTGTGCACGTCCGACGGCCGACCGACCGGGCGACCGGCAGAAAACAGATTGCTCACTGTTTTTTGTCGGTCGGCCGAACGGTCGACCGACCAAAAGTTTCTGCTCTCTGTTTTCTGACGGTCGACCGACCGGTTGACCCGAGCCCAACGGCTATATGCCAGCAGGGCGAACGGCCGACCGGGCCGGTCGACCGCCAAGCCTGCCAGAGCCCCAACGGCTCTTTCCTCTTTGGTGATTTTCTGAAAAAACTATTTTTAGAACTTTTTGAGTGGCAGATTTTCTTGATCTTTTGGGGACTTATTTTGGATCATATGAGCTTAATTAAAATGTGTTCCTCTCCCTATAAATAGAGGAGATAGGTCTCTTGCAAAAACACCAAGAAAAATCCCTAGTTTACAAGTTTTTAAAAGAAAGAAAAAGTTTCAAAGCTCTCAATTCTCTCTTGCATTCTTGGCTATTGTTTTTCAGTTGTGTTCTCAAGCAAGTTTCATTTACAGCTGAGTTTGTTTTTCTAACTACACTTCTAGAGTCAAAATTCCCATCCTCATTCTATAAGGAAGTTGTAAAGAGAAAGTTTGTAAGAAGTTTGTGATCCTTTTGGTGATCACTTGGCTACTTGTTCCTTCTTCTTGTTCTTGTTGAGATACCTCTTCGGTAGAGGTTTGTAAGTGGTGGAGTTCGGTACTCCGGTCTTCGGTAGACCTTGTAAAGTCCTTGGTGGATAGTGGAAACCCTTCACGGCGGTGAAGGCGGGGAGTAGAGTGGTGGCTTGAACCTCGAAACAAATACTTTGTGTTTGCGATTGATTTTCTCTTTGCTCTCTATTGCTCTTACTTTCTTGCTTGTGTTATTGCTATTCTTTCATACCTTGTGATATATCTTGTGTGCATTTCATAATTGCTTCAAATTCATTTCTTGTTACATTGTCGATCATTACTCATACAATAAGATTGCAATACGCATCTCAAACTCATATCTAGAGGAATCACGAGGAAGGAGTTCAGAGCCCTTCACCGGGTATTCGGCTCTTAGTCTTGTTTTGAGTGATCGTTGCATCATTTATTCATACTTGTTTTAAAAAGATTGTTAGATTAGCATATACACCTATTCACCCCCCTCTAGGTGTTTTCAAGAAGCACTTTCAAAAACCACAAACATTTTATCTTCTATATTCCCACTTCTTCGTGTTTCACCGTACCTCTCTTTTCATTCTTTATTTTCTTTTCTTTTGATTCTTTCAAATATTGAAGAACTTTTACACACATGTGAATCAACCGGTAAAACTTCTATCGCTTCCCGTCCCTGTGGATTCGACTCATTTTAGCCTCTATGCTATAACGGAAGTATTGAGGAAGCCAAAGCACACACACTTTAAATCTTAATTTCAAAATATACACTTTTTGTGTGCAATTTTCTCCTGATCAAATTTTGGCGCCGTTGCCGGGGATGGGAACGGTTTGATTTCACATTTTTGTTAACTTTTCTTCTTTATTTTTTGTTTGCAGGTTAAATCTTTAGCATTGCAGAAGTCCACACTCTCTCTTGTGTGGTTGGATAAATTCTTGTATATTCTTATAATCTGCTGCTAATTTTTATTTATATTACCTATACACTGTAAATAATTTTAAGAACTAAAATACGAAAATTGGATGCTTTAAAACGGTTTAGATATTTGCATCTAGGCACGTGTCAATTTTCATTCCTATATTCTGTATTTTATTCTTGTGTTGTTGTGATCTTGACGGAGGTGTACATATTGCATTGCATATAGTTAGGACAAACACTTCAGTGATTTACTCGCTTTTTTGTATTCATTCTTATTTATATTGTACACTTGCACAAGTTAAACTTAAGGGCAAAACCCAAGACAATATAAGGTGGGAAAGTCATTACCCTCCCTTAGCCCAAAAATCACCTCCCCACTCACACAACCCAAGCCTAAATAAAACTTGCTAAACGTTGGCCCCTAGGGACATCTCGGACTCATTTAGGAGATTGATCTAAGGGGAAAGTTGTTAGAAGTTGACTCTTGTCAAATCGGTGTCTAAGGTTGGGGATTGAGAGATGAAACCTCAAAGAACAGTGATTTGGCATAATTAGGTCCGTTGCTCTGGCACGGATACCTCCCACTGATCTTGCCCCTACCTGGCCGATTAACTTGTGATCAGATTCTAACAATATACCCCTCATGGACAGTCAACCAGTTAGGAGTCGTCTAGGTCTAAGTCAATCCTAGCATAGGCTTGTTTTCTTTTTCTTTTTTTCTTTGTGTGTTTGTTTGTTTGTTGTTTTTCTTTTTTATAAATTATGAAATGGATTTTAACAACAACAATTCTTTCAATCATAATATGAATCCATATTTCACCCCGACCTCATTTGACTCGGATAACTCCGACAGGGGTATGTACAACATGAACCAACAATATATGTCGAGTTGAAATTATCCGACTCAATATGACCCATATCCCCAATCATATGACTATAATTTTTAAAATAACTTCCACTCTTCATAGAGTTCATGGGGATTCACCTACCCTGAGTCCAATTTTCAACCATCTTGTCCACAATTTTCACAATATTCACTCTTCGATTTTGATTCATATACTCCTTTTTCTGAACCACCAATTGTAGAAAAATCATCATTGAAAAAGAGTTTGGAAGAAGTGATAGAGGCCCAAAAACAATTTGAAAAAATGGTAGCCTCATCATGTCCACCAAATTTCCAAAATTCTTGTAGTTCTTTTCCAGAATGACTTAAAGGAAAATCATTGTGGAAAAAAACTATGGAATTCGTGCAAGAGACCGAGCGCATAATGCAAAATACGATTGACTTACCATGTCCACCAAATGCTCATACGACTCATGAATCATGTCATTTTAGAAATCCAGTTTTAATTTCATCATATTAACCTGAACTTGACCAACATCGACCTTTTGATAGTTTGGCAAGTTATCCATTTCCTGAAATTGAACTTGAAGATGAATGTGAACCGGCGTTTTAATTTAGCGATTCGAGTCCAATCCTTGAATCAATATCGGCTCATGATGATGGATCTAACACTCTAACATCTAAATCTCTAATAAGCTAACATTACTTTATTTAAGTGTAGTTTGTACTTGTTGGTTGAATTTGGATGTGAAAGTCCTTAGTTTTGTGGCCTAGTTCACTCGAATTCTTAAGTCCGTGGGGTGTTTTCTCACCCGGTGCCCTAAAATTGACCGGTTTGGGAGCCACCGACTATAAGTTCACTACATGGGTGGATTAGAAAGCCTAAGAAAATTAAGAAATATTATATATGTACTAACACATCTAATAGTCAATTAGTTAGGTATGATGGCCTCAAGAAGCCTTGATGCTTATACGAAAGAAAATTAGATGAGTTATACATATTAAAAGAAAAAAGAAAAAAAATATAATAATAATAATAAAGAGGCATGAGAGTCCAAGTTAAGGAATTCCTAGTAAAAATCCATAAGGATGCATATGATTTTTGGTAACGAAAAAGACTATACACAAATTCTATTTTGATTCTTACCTAAAATGGATAACAATTTACTTTATAAAAGACTAAGTTTAAGAATGAATAAAAATGATAATCCTAAAACTTATAGACTACTTAGTCTCTTCAAATATAATTCGAATATTCTCCTTTTTATGGATTTTGTGGGTGTAATCCGCTGAAAACCCTCACGAGACAACACTCGTCCTCTAGGGTAACCTAGAGGTTTAACGGCTTGATGCACGTGCTAAGTGCAACCGTGATTCCTACGAAATTGAGTTAGGTTAGATTAATTTTTCTTTTTCTCTTTGATTTTTACTCGAGGACGAGCAAAAAGATAAGTGTGGGGGTGTGATTGGTAGTGAAAAGTGCATTTTTATCATTACATTTACCATCACATTTTCATATTTATTCCTATAATTCTGAACATTTACTAATATTTTATGATTTATTGTGTGCAGGCCTCGAAATATTAAAATAAAGAAATAAAGCTTAAAAAGAAGCCCAAAAGCCCATATTCAAGCCCAATGTAAAAGTTGCAAATATCAATTGCCAAAATTGCAATTACACAAGGGCAAAAGTTGCAAATTCTAAAAGAAGAGGGAAGGATAGACTTCTATTCAACCCTAAATACTTGCAGGATGAGGATAAAAGCCAAAGAAGGAGAGTGCAAGGATGAAATTCGTTTTAAAGAGATTTGGGATCTAGGTAACTTGCTTCCCAAGTTATCACGAAATCCCAAGATCAAGAGTCAGGATGCAGCTTCTAGAAAGAAACGCCCAGATAGACGGACTAGGGGAGGCCACGCGCCAAAGCGCGTGGCCAACCGCCACCACCAGGCCGCGGAAACGCGGCCCAAGCCACGTTTCCGCGGCAATTCAGTATTATCCGGGACCAGTTTTCGTGGGAGAGTTGTGTTGGAACTCTACCTCCTTCTGCACCTATAAATACCCCTGCAGTGTAACCGAGAACAGCGTACAGAATTTAACAGAGAAAATTCTAGGGTTCCTTAGGCTAACTTGTAGTTTAGGTTAGGTTTTTATTTTTCCTTTTTGTAATTTTTGTAACTGAGAGTGGAGGAAGCTTTCATGGAGGAAGGAGTCCATACTTGTACTGAGGTGACAGCAGTGTAAGCCTACTTTTCTTCCATTGTTAATGAAATTCACTCAAAGGTTTGTCTTTGTTATGTTTATTCTTGTTATTTGTGTTTTATTCTTATTTTATTTTCTATACGTGTGTTATTCTCTCTGATGTCTTGCAAACCGTGAGAACCGATCGCTTCGAGACTGCTTAGCCGAAGAAGAGCCCTTGATGGCCTATGGAGATGAACAAGCCTTCGTTTTCTAGTCTGTTATTTTTTGTAGTGTAGATCGCGAAGGTGGAAGATCCTATACGCCATACTTGCAAGCCTTCGAAGATAAAGTAAGTCGTAGCAAAAGGATCAAAGGTAAGCAGGACTGAAGAGGTAGGTATGTATATTGCTAGTTTATAATCTTCTTCCTTTCTTCTATTTCTTTAGATTAGATAACAAACTCCACTTCTTTCTAATTTCTTTCACCTTCTCATTGTAAATACCATTGTTAATAAGAAAATACATAAAAAAGAGATAACTTACTTAAACGCTTCCACCGCAGTTCCCTCCCTGAGGATCACAACCCGCATAGCCATTGCTACCGTGGATTAGAATTGAGTACCTTGCACATCTTGTTCTAAATCTAAAATTGTTTATTTTTGTTGCACAGGTAAATCTCAATCATTACACTCAGAGGGGGTCACCAGGAAAGACTCCGTTATTTAGGAGTTTCCCGATTGGTAACCGTCAGGGTGAAGAGGACCGATGTAGGTTACACTCGGAGGGGTTCGTCGGGCAAGACTCCATCTTTTAGGAGTTTCCCGATTGGTAACCGTCATGGTGTAGATGACCCATGTAGGTTACGCTCGGAGGGGTTGGTCGGGCAAGACTCCATCTTTCAGGAGTTTCTCGGCTGGTAACTGTCAGGGTGTTGAAGACCCATGCAGGTTACGGGCCTGCTCAGGTAGTCATTAGGGTGTTAACCCATCATGGGCTGGACCAGAACGGCCAGTGGGGGCGAGCCTTCATCTTTCATGTGGCTTCCCTAGGGGTGCTGTCAAGGTGTAGAGGACCAGTATAGTAACCCCTAGTCTTAGATATACGTGTCAACATATCAGTACGCAATATGGCGTGTGTATTTATTTTGACCTCTTTGGTGGTCAGATTGGACTGGTTTCAGCTTCATAAATTAGTTTTCAATATTTTGAATTTTTCTAAAATTTCCTAAAATTTTTCTAGATTCTTTTTGGAAAATTTCCGAATTCGGTATCGACCGATACTGATAATTAACTCCATGATTTTTAATTTACATCTGGAGTTGAATTTCAAGAATCCGTTTTCAAATTATTTTTCAAAACCATATTTTCTCCTTTTATGTATTTTTGGAGATTTTTCTGAATTAGCCAAAAATCGGTATTGACTGATATCACTGGTCGAGTTTAGGATTTTTAACTTATAAACCAGACCAAATTTCTTAAATCCAATTTCGCAGTAATCCTCCGAGTAATATTTAAGATTTTTCAGAATCTTTGGAGATCGTTCTGGCTTAGTTAAATTTTGACCCAATTATTTAATATTATTTAAATAATCATTATTAATCTACAAATATTTCTTTTTATTTCTTCCTCTTTAAGTTTTCTAATACGGTTCATAATTTTCTCTTAGATTCTCTAATATTCTACAAATTTCTAACTAACATTCATCACTTTAATATCCCTGATTCTATCACCTCTCCCTCCATCCCATGTACTCTCTCTTTCTCTCTCTTTCAATCCTTTCCCCATCAAACCGCCACCCTCCACCCCATCATCGGCTGATCATCACTAGTGATCGTAGCCACCGCACCCCAACCTAAACCCCATGCCAACCATCCCTCCTTCCTTTCACGCTCACGCTTCTCACTCTCTCTCTCTCTCTCTCTCTCTTTCTCTCTCTCTCTCTCTCTCTTTATATATATATATATATATATTTATATATATATATATATATATTCTTTACTATCTCTCTCCCCTCCCGCAACCTCTGTGTGCCACCTCTGATCATCGCGGCCACCCCCAGAGCTGACGCTCACCTCCCTGGCACCCCCTCGATAATTCCCCCTCCCTCGCGCGTTCCACCACAACCTCCACCATTTCTCTCTCCTCCTCTCTCTAACTCTTTT
This sequence comes from Agave tequilana, assembly GCA_038442645.1. Classification (NCBI taxonomy): domain Eukaryota; kingdom Viridiplantae; phylum Streptophyta; class Magnoliopsida; order Asparagales; family Asparagaceae; genus Agave; species Agave tequilana. Next base: position 47,801 of record JAVJIF010033064.1, on the reverse strand, counting down.
TCTCTTTTTATTTTACCCACGCCGGAGCTCACCGCCGGAGCTATGCGTGGCCATGCCAGCCGCGAGCCAGACCTCGTGGCTTCTCCCCCTCCTCCTCCTTCTCTTTCTTCATCTTCTTTTTCTTCTTCTTCGTCTTCTGTTGTTGATGCTGTGAAACAAACCCAAAATGGGTTTACGTTGAAACCAAACCCGCAACCCACAAATCCGCAACCCAATTCCATTTAAAAGGTAAGTTTCATAAAAGTCCTCCAGAATTATTTTTATTTCTTTTATAACCCTAAAAAATTACGTTTAACCCCTTGAATAATTTTTCAGCTTTTATAAAAGCCACCCTGAATCATACTTTGGATAATATCTTGAATATTCGACGTCTGAATCATGCGTTCTTGGTACCATTGAGATCGGGACAGTGAGAGCTTCATTATAAGGCAGGTGTTTACCTTTATTTCTATTATTTTATCAGATAAATCCCCTATACCATAAGTGTTATCTAGTTGACCTATCTGATACTCATTATTGTTCCTGAAATTGCATATGCCTGAAGGATTGTGTGATACACTTGAGTATGGTTATGTTTTTGAGTTATTAGTAATGGTATATTGTACCTGTAATTAAGTATATAATTGGAATAGATTCTTGTACTCATGTTATTTATTCTTGTCACTTGGTATTCCTGCTACACAGACATTCTTGTTGTTTATTTCAGTGATCCGCTTGATACATGTTTATATATACACTCACACACAATCGTAGTATTGAAAGTGCTTCCTGTATATCTACTATTTGTTCCTATATCACGAGGAGTCATCAACACTTATTAGACCATATCTACACACGCTCTACTGTAGTACAAATCGCTTAAGATAGGGAGACATGATGATTGACTAGATCTTATTGGGTGGGTGTCCTGGGTCCATTATCAGTCCCACTGCAGGGGGCGTGGTAGTGTTGACTACGATTTGTAATGTCTATAGCTCATTAAGCCCTTGTTTCTTGCTCCTGCCCTAGCAGGTAGCCCTGGTCTCAGTAGCCAGACGTGATCCCAGGTATGCATGGGATATACCCACCTAATCAGAGCTCCTCGATCGTTAGATCTCATGACACATAACTACACCTTCACATATAATACTCTACAGTTTTACTACCCTGACTACATTGTGATTATTACCATCTCATGTATATCATGTCTATTTCATATGTATATACATATCATATTATTCTCTTGTTTTCATTATCATTCTTTTGTACACTTGCTCGGTCATATCTGAGACCCTGGGTTTACATGCCCAGATTTAGAGCCCGTGATTTCACCCTCAGAGGAGGACCAAGAGTACCTAGACAGATTGGCTGAGCTGCAGTAGGATTTTTCGTGACCGTTTTGTTCCTTTTGGCTTTCAGTATGTTACATAGCCATACTCTTTTTATGGTTTAGTTATGTAGTTGTACTGTATATTTTCATAAATATGCTGATGGACTTATATGTACTCTATTTTTGGTATTATATGGAACTATGTTATGTACTCTTGTTAATGTGACATATATCATATCAACAGTGTTCTTACTTTATTATTGTAATTGTACAGGTCTACAGAAGGCTTAGCATGTATACGCATGATTTAACATCCTGCGAGTATACGCCACTATTCATGTCACGTACAATTATACTGTACTTTGGGAAATGAGATGACATGATTTTCTTGGTGCAGGCCTGCTTTGGCAGTCATCAGGGTGTTAACCCATCATAGGCTGGACCAAAACAACCAGCATGGGCGAGCCTCTATCTTTTAGGTGGCTCCCCAATGGGTGCCGTCAGGGTGTAGAGGACCCTTATAGGCTGCGGGTTTACTGAGGTAGTCATCCGGGTGTTAACCAATCACGGGCTGGACTAAAATAGCCGGCATGGGTGAATCTCCATCTTTCAGGTGGCTCCTCGAGGGGTGCCGTCAGGGTGTAGAGGATCTGTATAGGCTGTGGGTCTGCTCAGCTAATCATCCGGGTGTTAACCCATCATGGGCTGGACCAGAACAGCCAGTATGGACGAATTTCTATCTTTCAGGTGGCTCCCTGAGGGGTGCTGTCAGGGTGTAGATGACCTGTATAGGCTGTGGGCTTCTCAGGCAATCATCCGGGTGTTAATCCATTATGGTCTGGACCAGAATAGCTAGTGTGGGCGAGCTCCATCTTTTAGGTGGCTCCCTAAGGGGTATCGTCAAGGTGTAGAGGACCTGCATGGACCGCAGGTCTGCTCAGACAGTCATTCGGGTGTGAATCCATCGTGGGCTGGACCAGAACAGCCGTCATAGGCAAGCCTCCATCTTTCAAGTAGCTCTTGAGGGATGCCGTCAGGGTGTAGAGGACCCGTATAGGCTGTGGGTTTGTGCATTGTGCTCGGGGCAGACGTTAGGGTTAAGGAAAGTGCAATTAAGATAGTGAAAAATGATCCTTTCATTGAATGTTTACATGACTTACAAATGATATCATTTTAAGTAAAAGGAGTTTCACTGCTTATTAGTTGGTTCCCTTCCTAATCGGCTAGGGTGTATGACCCGTTGCCTCCGCGAGCGGTGATGATGTAGGGGCCTTCCCAGTTGGGTCCTAGTTTTTTGTGATCCTTCTACCGAGTGCTCTGGATCACGCGCTTCAGGACCAATTCTTTGACTTGGAACTCCCTGGGCCTCACCTTTTTGTGGTGATCCGCCCGAATTTGCTATTGATAAGCTGTGGTGCGAATTTGGGCCTGTTGACGTATTTCCTCCGAGTGATCTAGCATTAAACAGAGCAGGGTGTCATTCTGATTAGGGACCACTCCCTCTACTCTAAGTGTCAGCATGCTGATGTCAAACGGGATAATCACCTATGTCCCATATTGCAATGAGAAGGGGGTTTCTCTGGTCAGAACATGTTTGGTGGTCCTGTAGGCCAAGATTACTCCAAAAAGTTTCTCCACCCATTTGCCCTTGGCTTTGTCCAGGCATTTGCATAAGCTATCGAGAATGGTGTGGTTGCTAATTTCAGCCTGGCCATTGCCTTGTAAGTAGTAAGGTGAAGAGAACCAGTGGGCGATGTTGTATTTGGAGAAGCTAGCTACTTGCTTGCTAGTGAGTTAGTTTTGTTGTCAGAGATGATTGTGTGAGGGATTCTGAAGTGACACACTATGTTTTGCCAGAAGAATTTGACAATTTGCTGCCCACCGATTGGAAGAGTGGCTCGATCCATTTGGTAAACTAGTCAGTGGCTACCAGCAGGAAACGTAGCTGGGGTTGCGCTCGGGGGAGAGATTTGACTACATCCAGTCCCCATTGTATAAAGGGCCATGGGCTGCGCAAGATGTGAAGGTTAGAGCTCGATCGATTTGATGAAGGGGTGAACATCTAACATTGTGGGCATTTTCTAATATAATTCTTGGTGTCGTCAAACATCTTAGGCCAGTAGTACCCCTGGTTGATGATCTTATGGGCAAGAGAGCAGCCTTTTGTGTAGTTTTCACATTCTCCATCGTGGATTTCCTGCATCACTCTCCGAGCCTTCTTCGGACCGAGGCATCTCATATACGGGTTGCAGTGGAGGCTGGATTAGGATTTTATGTATAGCGTGTCTTCGAGGAGTATGTATCGATTGGCCAAGTGTTGGAGTTTCCTTGCTTCTACTCTGTTGTCGGGAAGTGCCCCGTCCTTCAGGTAAGAGATGATGGGATTCCTCCATCCCAGTGAGGCGTCAAGGCTAGAACCTCTTTAGTCGGTTGTTGGATGCTCGGATTAGTGATGTGCTCGATGGGGATTTTTCATCTGAACTGGAACTCCGTGGTTGCCCCCAAGTTGGCTTGCGAGTCTGCGTGGTTGTTCGCGGACCTGAGGACCCACTTGAAGTTGCATCGGAGAATCTTGGACTTCAATTTAAGTACGAGTTGTAGGTACTCTGCCATTCAGGAATCTCTCACGACATATTCGTCGCTGACCTGGTTGAATACCAGCAAGGAATCACAGCGAACTTTGAGGCATGTAACTCCGAGGGTAATAGACATTCGGAGCCTAGCTATGACAACCTCGTATTTTGCTTCGTTGTTAGAAGCGGGGAAGCTTAGGGTGAAGGACTGTTCAATGATGGATCCCTCCGGGGAGGTGAGAACGATTTCAATTCCTGCCCCCTTGCTGTTTGACTCTTCGTCAACATTCAGGTCCATTCTTCGAGTTGGTCGGCGTACTTTGTGGTTCCTGGTATGAAGTTAGCGATGAAGTCGGCCAGACTTGGTCTTTGATTGATGTTCTCGGCTCATATTTGAGTCCATAGGATCTGAGCTCTGAGGACCATTTTGATATCCCTCCGGTTGCCTCCAGATTTTCCACGATGGTCCTCGAGGGGTGCTCAGTAAGGACTATGATCGGGAAGGTTGGAAGTAATGTTTGAGCTTCCTCGAGATGATGAAGAGAGCCAACACTAGCTTCTCCAGCCTTTGGTATCTCGTCTGAGGGTCGTTCATGGCATGACTGATATAGTGCACTAGTTTCCGGATACCTTCCTCTCGAACTAGGGCTCCGTTCACTACTGACTTCGAACAGTGAGGTAGAGATACAACGTCTCTCCTGGGGTGAGTTTCGATAGCAAGGGGACGAGACCAGGTATCTCCTTAACTCCTGGAAGGTCTTTCACATTCCTCGCTCCAGCAAAAGTCTGCTCCAATTTTCTTCTAGCTTAGGAAGAACGGTTTACATTTGTCTATGGATCGGCTGATGAACCAATTGAGGGTAGCAAGATGTCCATTCAGCATTTAGACCTCCTTCGCACAGGTGGGTGATCTCATGTTCAAATTTGTTGATATTTGGTCAGAATCAGCCTCGATGCCCCGTTAGGTGACAGATACCCAAGGAACTTCCTAGAGGCTACTCCAAATATGCACTTCATTGAGCTTCGCCTCGTATTGCCCACAGAGATTGAATGCTTTGCTCAGATGTTGGAGGTGATCTTTGCGCTGCACACTTTTTACTAACATATCATGCACCTCCATGATGTTCCCGATGAGATCCTTGAAGACCTTATTTACCATCCATTGGAAGGTGGCCACGCGTTCTTGAGTCCGAAGAGCATCATTTTGTAGCAAAAAACTCCCCGATGAAGATTGTTTTTATCTTCATCTGGAGGATGCATTTTGATCTGATTATAGCCGGAATAGGCATTCATTATTTCTCAGAAAACTTGAAGGCATGTAAATTCTTTATTTGATTGTAAAGAAAATTACAATGGATCAATAATCTGATTACAAAAGATGGAAAAATGATTGGATCTCCTTTTTGTTTAATACTGGGCTCTTCATGTAGCGGTGGAGAGTGATTATTGTTCTTCGTTCACGAGCTGAACCGAAAGCTTGATCTTCATATCTTCTTGCTCTCGTTGGAAGCGCACTGGTCAGGTATGAAACCTTAATCAGTGGCTAAAATTGCAAAGAGATTAGAAACTCAACTTGAACTCAGCAAGTTAATAGAGTTTTTTTCTCCAACACAATGTGTGTTCAGCAGCCTTATGCTTAGCTTTCAGCCTTCTGTAATTATCCAGTTTCAAGCATCAAGTGTGTCTTTTAGGGATTCTCCCCTCTACCTACGACTTCTTGGATTCCTACACTAAGAATCTCCTCTTCAGCCCTTTTTTGAGGTCCCCCTTCTCTAGCTATTCATAACTATTTATAGAGAAATTGGGGTATAACTGCCTCCTTAAATCTTTCTATTAATGGGGATTGATCTCTCATTAAGTGGGGAGAACGTAGGAGCGATTGACCCAGTCATGGCTGACAGTTACAGGAGAAACACGGGTCTCGCGTTGGATGCAGACCTCACTCTGATGTTGAGACGCGGAGCTCACAGGCTCATGTCTGTGTTGGAACGTGTAACTGCTCAGTTTTACATTTGAGTTGAAAAATGAGGTCCGCGTCTGGCGACCTCCGCGTCTGATAAATGATGTGAGGTCTGCGTCTGGCAACCTCCGCATTTGAGAAAGGACGCGAGTTCTACGTTGGGTGACCTCCGCGTCTGACAAAGGACGCGAGGTCCGCGTCGGGCAACCTCCATATCTGACAAAGGATGCAAGGTCTGCGTCTAGCGACCTCCATGTCTGAGATTGAAACGCGACCTCCGTGTTTGCGAGGTCCGCATCTGGCAACCTCCGCATCTGACAAAGATCGTGAGGTCTGTGTCTGAGGTTGGAACACAACTTTATTTGTGATATCTGCGTCTGAGGCTTTGTCCTTAGTAATTTTTTTGATAGCTTACAGAACTCCCTCCAAAGTTTTCAAAACTCACGGTTGACTGAAATGGATTTCAAATACTTTGGACTTCGATTGAATCTGGGTTTCCTGTAATTGGACTAGCATTCTTCTGAGAGGCGGTATCTTGGGGTGCCCTGAGCTCGATCTTGTCTGGATGGTGAACTTCATGAGTGTACTATTGAACTTCTTGAAGCCTCTAGGAAAAATCATCACAAGTGTCTTAGAAACTCAGTCTAGCACTTGTTATGAGCTCTGGTTTACTTGGTGTACTGTTAAACTGGTGGAGTTATCGATTGCTCTTACCAGTGTACTGTTGAACTAATTGCAGAAGCAGATATATACTCTTTGTATTTGAAGAGAGAGGATACAACTCTCACAGACGCGGTGCTGGCACACTGATCAAGTGGAGACGCGAACTTCAACAAAGTTGAGATGCGACTCTCAATTGTTGTAGAGACGTGACTCTCAATTGTTGTAGAAACGCAGCCTTTACTTGCTGTTGAGATCCGACTCTTAAGGTCGTTGAGACGCGGCTCTGTGCTTGAGATGCGAAGGTCATGCTCAAAGCTTCTTTGATAGAGTTTTAATTGCCAGAGGTGTAATATTAACTTAGCAAATTAAATAACTCTACTGGGGGAATTTGAGAAGGTTACTGTCAGAGGTGTGATGTTAACTTGACAGTGAGATCTAGACTTGTGTTTTGAACAAGTTTTGTGGACTTGCTATTCTATTGATGAGAATAACAAGTGGAGTTTGATCTGCTGGGGATTATGCCCGAATTTGTCATCAAAGGTTTAGTGCTAACATGACTAGAACTCTGCTTGGAATTAATGGAATGGAAGTTTACTGTTAGAGGTGTAATATTGACATAACAGCGATTGATTTTGCAACCTACGCAACTTAAGTGAACCTTTCATTCTATTAGGGATAATGACAAGTGGACTGGATTTATTGAAGATCCATGGAGATTTTTACCGTCAGAGGTGTAATGTTAACATGACGGGTTTGGGTTTGCAATTTGAGCAAATTGAATTGTCAGAGGTATTATATTAACTTAACAAAGATGTGTGCTAGAGGTATGATATTAACTTCACCACAAAAGTACCTTTTTCATTGAGAAAATCAAGAGAAGACCATTGTCATAGGTATAATGTTAATTTAACAATGAAATACATGCTAGAGGTGTAATGTTTAACTTAGCATTTGATATCTCGGCTTTGGACAGAAAGCTCGAGGAAAAATCATTGTCATAGGTATAGTATTAACTTAACAATGAAATGGATACCAGAGGTGTGATATTAACTTGACATTAAATGTCTCGTTTTCGGTGAAAAAATTGAGAGAATCGCTGTCATAGGTGTAGTGTTAACTTAACAGTGATTTATATTACGATATGAGCAACTTTTTTCAGAAGTGTAATATTAACTTGACCGAGAGATTTTGTGATTTGATCAGTTTGGTGGACTCGCCATCCTATTGAAGAGGATTGACAAGTTAAAATTTTGATCAGAGGTGTTAATTTGACCGAGATTTGTCTACTGTTAGAGATGTGATTTTGAACATAACAGTATTTTGAGTGGTCTTGTCATTCTATTGGAGAGAATTGAAAAGTTAAAATTTTACCCCCTGGGGATACATCAAAGTTTTACTGTCGAGGTGCAATGTTAACATGACGGTTCGATCTGTAATTTATTTCACTAGAAAAATTGAGAAAAATCACTGTTAGAGATTTAATGTTAACTTAATAGTGGATATGACAGAGGTATAATGTTAACTTGGCATATTTGATCTATGATTATTTCGCTGGGGAAACATTCACAGGATTTTTATGGTCTTACAATTACATGGATGGGAGTTGGGAAGGGATTTTGGAGGAGAAGGCGGGATTAGGTCTCTCAAGGTTTTTAGCAAACCTTCAGCTATCAACATATTTGGTATGTCTTTACCAACTATTTTTTGAGTTGGGTTAGCCATGCTATTTTCCTCCGCATGATGAGTTGTCGAAGATTTTTTGTTAGGCTTAAAGGCCAACTTTTTCCTCTATTCTTAGCCGTCAGAGGTGTCGGATTACTGTTCCACAGATAACTTCTAAAATCCTGTTGGGATTAAAGAAGTATAAACTCCATGGGAAATTTATAGGGAGATTAGCGTTCCCTTTGAATACTTATTTGACCAGAGATGTGGTGTTGAACTTGATCAGGGATAGTACTTTTTCTTTTTGCTTTTTTTTATTCCATGGAGATGACAAATACCGATGGAATACTTTAGACTGTTCAGAGGTAACTGTTGAACTTGACAGTCATAGAAGTTGGATCACCTCGTTGGCCAGTAGATTCAATGCTACATGCTTTTGTAATCTTCCTTATTTACTTTTGCAACTATGTCTTCTGCTCTTTCGTCTTGTAAGACTTGTTACTTTCAGGTGCGACATTGAGTTACTCCTATTTGAGATAGGAGTGTGGTTTGCAGGTTGTGGCAACAAGTCTCTACCAGTGTAGACTGTGTCATACCACTTGAACATCAGAGCACCATACTCCAAATTATCTCCACCAACGCTTTGATTGACTCTCCTTCCTTTTGCTTTGTAGCAAGGAGAGTTAGCACAGAAACTTTGGTGTCATCTTCGAAGAATCGCGCCAAGAAGAGCTTCTCGAGGTCGGTCCATTCCTTGATAGAGCCAGTAGGAAGCTTCATGAACTATTCAAAGGCAACCTCCTTGAGGGTGTCGATGAATAAACGAGCCATAATGGCATCGTTTGATACTACATTCCTAGTTTGGGATTTGAAGAAGTATATATGTTGGTTTGTAGAACCTTCACCATCGAAGGCGTTCAGATTCGATGCCTTGAACCTGGAAGGATAAGGAACTGAGTCCCACTCGATCGAATATGGTCTGACCATCCCCCACTTCTTGAAGATTGCTTCGATTTGAGATAGCCTTCAGGTGTTTCTCAAGTCATTCATCTTATTGGCATGATTATCTTCTAAATGAAGAAGAAGACATAGAATTTTCATATCCAAAGTTGTTTTCATTTCTATTAGAGTGTTTGAAGTTAGAGTTTTTATTCTCCTTCTCTTACCCTTACTTTTGTGGGAAGAAGCTTTAGTCTTCGGACTCTTTGTCTTCTTCTTCGACTTTTAAGCAAAAAAGTTATCGTCTTCTTGAGATCGTTGATAGACTCTTGTTAGGCTTGAAGCATCTCATGTTGTGCCTGTTTCATTCGAGCTTGCTCCTCAAATTTTCTGGCTACCTCTTCTGGAGTGCTAGCCATATATGTGAAAGCCTCTTTCTCCACGTAAGAGTTTAACGAATGAGACTCTATTATGGCAGAGTGCTCATCGTTCAATTCAACCCCCATAACCAGTGAATTGTAGTCGATTGGGACAACTGCTCCAGTTGAGATCCGAGTCGATCAATATTTCTTTCAAGCCCGAAGAATATTCCGCATCCGATTCCCTAGAGCTAAGAGCAAGTGTGGTGCTTGGACACACCATGTTGGAAGTCACCTCCAGGTACTCAGCGTTAGAAAATGACTTATTGTTGCGAGATCGCTGTCTCTTGGAGGAGTTTGAATTGAAGCCTTTGACAACAGGCTAATAATTGACGGCTTAGTCATCTAAAAGTTGCAGTGACAATCAGAGAGCTGCTCGTAATGGCACTGAGGAGCGATTTGATGAGCACTCCTCTTTCTCGCCAATTAGTCCCTCAGATCCAATGCAGGGGTATCAGAAGAACTAGCCTCAAACCCATGGGGTTGAGGGCTTCCCAGTTCGGTAATAAACTTGACCACTTGGGATTGAACGCGACTCTAACATTTTATAAGTAAAACGCAAGGATTGTGTTCTGGAGCGGCCTTAGGCTGAACACGGATCTCACGTTGTTGAAGTGAGACGCGGATTTCGCGTTTAGCCACATCTTGAGGCTGGATGCAAACTTCGCATTTTGGTATCAGAACGCGCAGCTCGTGAACGCGAGCATCGCATTTTGTTACAAAAACACGAGGCTGAACGCGAGCTTCACGTTTGGTGCCAATAACACTGTTTTCAGCCTCTGTTTGCTGATAGCGAGCTTGATGTCTTTGTTGATGATCAGCAGTCTGCTTGGCTCGCAGGAGTTGTTGCGAACCCCATGCAAACTATGTTTGCAGAGCCTTGGGAGGAGTTTGGTGGCGAGATTGGCTTCCGCCATTGTGTTGGTCATGAGCCAAGACATTGACTTTGCGGGTCTCTTGAGAGACATTGTCGCAAGCCATGTTGGCTCCCAAGGGAGGTTGTCAGACCCTCAAAAGAGGTTGAGCCACTTGCTTTGTCAAAAAGTGTATGGGCTTCTCTTTGAGAAGTTTTCAAAAAGACTTGAGAGCGAGTCTCGCTTGAGACTTTGGGACCAATGGAGACCGAGGAGAAAAGTTGTTCAAATCTCTCTTGGTCGAATTCGACGGTTGATCCGAGAAGCTTGAGGTCGACTTGCGCTACGGCTTTCTCATTGGTAGAGAAAACCTATCCCCAACGGAGTCGCCATCTTTTTTTTCTCAGAAAAATTGAAGGCATGTAAATTCTTTATTTGATAGTACAAAAAATTAAAACGGATTAATAATTTAATTACCAAAGAGGGAAGAATGATTAGATCTCTCCTTTGTTTAATGATGGGTTCTTCGTGTAGCGATGGAGAGTGATCTTGTTCTCTATTGATGAGCCGAACCGAAAGCTTGATCTTCGGATCTTCTCGCTCTTATTGGAAGCGCACTGGTCAGATATGAAACCTTAATCAGTGGCTAAAATCTCAAAGAGATTAGAAACTAAATTTGAACTCAGCAAGTTTATAAAGTTTTCTCCTCTAACACAATATGTGTTCAACAACATTATGCTTAACTTCAGCCTTCTATAATTATCCATCTTCAAGCATCAAGCACAAGTGTGTCTTTTAGGGATTCTCCCCCTCTGCCTATGGCTTCTTGGATTCCTCCACCAGAACTCTCCTCTTCAGCCTCTTTTTTAAGGTCCCCCTTCTCTAGCTATTCATAGCTATTTATAGAGGAATTAGGGTGTAACTGCCCCCTTAAATCTCTCCATTAATGGGGATTAATCCCTCATTAAGTGGGGGGGCGTAGGAGTGATTGATTTAGTCATGGCTGACAGTTACAGTAGAAACGCAGGTCTCACATTAGACGCGGAGCTCACTCTGATGTTGAGAGGCGGAGCTCACAGGCTCGCGTCTCTGTTGGAACGTGGAGCTGCTCAGGCTCGCATTTGAGTTGAAACACGAGGTCCGCATATGGCGACCTCCGCGTCTGATAAAGGACGTGAGGTCCGCATCTTGCGACCTCCGCGTCTGAGACTTCTGCTGATGGCACAACTCCTTTCTTCGTTCATTCTCCTAGGCTTCTGCTTTACTAGCTTAGCATCTGCCCGTACGGAGACCTTGTGACAGATAACTTCGAGGTCAACTCTCGGCATGTCAGTGGGAGACTACGCGAAGACATCTGTGTTCTTTGATAAAAATTATTTAAACCGTATTTTTTCCTAGGGTGCAGGCTTGAGCCAATTTAGAGGGTTTGTTCAGGGTGGAGAAGGTCCACCCCGAATGACTCTGGCTCTTCCTCAGTCCTGTTGTTGGGATATTCCGACTTGGTGGGTAAGTCAAAGTCTACGATCTCACCGAACTTTGATTGTTATTGATCATCTATCCTCTTTTGCTTCTTGTCCTCAGGAAAGTCTTCGTTAGGTTCTATTCGAGATGCTTTTTGCGTCCAACCCGATTTCTTTCAGGCTACTACAGCAACTGTTCTGGTCATCGCCTGGTCGCTTCTTATATTGGTCATCCAGGATGGCATGGGGTATTTCAACAACTGATGATGGGTGGACGGGACCACTCTCATCATGTGGATCCACGGCCTCCTGAGAATGGCATTGTAGGGGATGGGACATCCAGGATGCTGAATTCCATGACGATATTGTCTGCGACTGGCATAGACCAAGAACCAAACCATGTCGGGAGAGTGTACTTCATTCCCATCGAATCCGTAGAGAAGTGACTGGGTTTGGGGATGATCTGTTTTCAGGCCAGCTCGGGAGCATCATCCATCCAATCTAGGGCGTGGTCGTAGAGGATGTTAATGCTACTCCCCCCATCCACCAGGATTTTTGACAGTTTACATCATCAGATATGCGTCATCACCACCAAGGCGTGGTTGTGAGGGAAACGCACAACGTATCAATCTTCTTCTGAGAAAAAGATTGGCCCACTGGAAGATGTAGGGGGCGAGTCACTAACGCTGGATGATTGTCCCTTTGGGCTTCATTTACATAGAGTGTTCTCTCCTTGTTGGTGATACCCTCTATCGGAGAGTTTTCAAAGATGGCATTTACTTCCTAATACTGGACGAGAGTGCTGCCAGAGTGTTCTTGTGGGGCCTCGGGCTGCCTTTGCACCCTAACACAGGCTGTCTGGGTTGAGAATGAACTCCCAGAGGTATCCCTCATTGACTAGGTCTTGTAGATGCTGTCGTAGGGTTCGGCAGCCTACCGTGAGGTGGCCCCTCCCTTCGTGAAAGGTACAGTAGTCACTAAATCCAGGCCCTCTTGGATTAGGTGGGAGGGGTCAGACCGGACGCCTAACCCAAGACTAGTCTTTGACGGTGTTGAAGATTTGATCGATCATAGTCAAAACGGGAGGAGGTCGTGCTCTTCATTCCCCTTGCTGGATTAGGCAGCACACCTTGGTGGCCTGCGGACAGCAGAGGAGTTTTTGCTCGGATTCTTCTTCGGGGGGGATTGTGGCTTCGGCTTCATGAACTCAGCAACCTGTCACGGGGAATGGCTATACATAATAATCGGAGTTTCATCCTCTATTTGGATGTACTTCTGAGCCCAAACAAGAATATCCCTCATCCTGGTGATGTCATTCTTCACCAGATGTTTGTAGAAGAGATTGGTAATTTGCAGCCCGCTGATAAAGGCGACAACGCTACATCCTCGTTATAGTTGTATACCAGGGCCATTTAACTCTGAAAATAGTTAACTTAGTTCTTCAGGCTCTCCTCGACTTTCATCTTGACTGTGAGGATGTGATTGTTGTTCCTTTGGAATTCTCTCCGAGAAGCAAACTGATTGTAAATCACATCAGTTACTTCATGGAAATTTCAGAGCGAATTCCTTGGGAGCGAATAAAACCAGTGGTAGGTAATCCCCTTGAGGCTGGATGGGAATGCTCGGCAGAGAAAGAGGTCATTATAGGCGTAGATCGCCATCTTGTCCTGGTACTGGCAGAGATAAAGGAGTGGGTCAGAGGTTTCCATGTAGTGATTAAAGGATGGCATCCCAAACTTCTTTAGAAAGTGGAGCGCGGTGATCTCCCCTAATAACGGGGAGTCAGTGGGCCTCCACCTGCTGTACTTCATCCCATTTGGGAACTATTGACTCGCTTGGTTGAGTCGCTCCTGGACTAGGTCCGCTATATCCTCAATCCGAGGGAACTTTGGTGTTCGAGAACACCATGTGCCCTCGGAGTCCTCTTCGTCTTCGTAGGTCTCCGCTCAGATGCACCTCGAGATTTCAGTGGAGTAAGCGGATTCTTGTGTGCACATTGGCGAAGAGGGGCCCGCGGGTTTCTTCTCACAGTGGGAGAAGATCGCGACCCCCGTTGTACTCCAATCTATTTGAGCAGACATGTTTAGACACAGGTTGCTGTCTCTTTCTCTCGGGCAGCCACCTCACAGAGATGGATCATCTCTGTCTGTTGATTCTCCATCTGCTTTCACATAGAGGAAAGCATGTTGAGGAGTTGGTCACCGTTGAGCGGAGGCTCAGGTTCGGCGGTCTTCTCTCTGAGTGGCAACGCTGTATTAAGATGAGATTCCTCTGCGTCTGAGATGTGGATGTCTGCTAGGATGGGCCGACGGTTCGTTGGTTCAGTCGCCTCTATCGCTTCACCATCCTCTTCGGAACGACAGGGTCGACGTAATCTGGGTGACACTCTTCCTCGACAGAGCCATTTTGGTCATGCTAGATAGTTTTAGAGGAAGGAGTAGGATATTTTAATGGAGAGGCCTCGAGTGTGGATTCAAAGATCTCAATGGAAACACCAAATGCAGTGGGTAATTCTTAAGGAATCAATCCACGCACCAAAATAGGGAAGTGAATATAGATAAATCACAAAAAAGCCAATTGCAAGCACAATAAAAATACGTGAAAAAATCGAAAGGAAAAAACCACCAAAAGAGAGAAATTTCACTATATCAATGGCGATTATAAAAAGGTTCTCTGAATTCAGGTGAACTTGGTCCCTTTCTCATTAGAAGGGATCCCCTATTTATACAAGTAATATCAAATAGATAAGGCTAGAGAGTCATGCTCAGTTTGAATACCTAAATCCTTATCTTGCTAAGGGTCGAGTCGAATACCCCACTTTGAATCATTATAGGAAAGAGTTCATCTCTATCTTGTAGTTCGTGCTTGGCTGTAAATAAGGATGAACTGCCCCAGAGAGGTTACTACCTCATTTGAATTAACATTGGCTTAAGGATAAAAATTTATGTAATCGGGTCTGATTCTTTTGTTAATTGCCCGACCCGTTCAAAATTCGAACTGGGTGATGATACCAAGTTAAATTCTCTGGAAGTAGCCATGCATCGTACATCTGTTAGAGGTTGAATGGACATGTGTCACAATTATGGGAGGGTCAGAAAGTGACCACTACAACAATATATTTCATAAAAATAACTTTTGGTAAAAATAAAACTTAAACTCATGAAATCAACTCATCAAAATAAGTTTCTTAAACACAATAGAAGTACCAACGTGTCTGGATGAAATCTAATACAGATATAAACCAATGTAAAGTTGTTTTGATGAAATCTATTCATGAAATCAAAAACATATTCTAGTTAAATCGAAACGGGTTAAACCAAAAACTAAACTTTTGCGTGTATGTATATATAAGCTTGAGTAATCAAAACTAATTTATACTTTATAAATATTCTAAACTTACAAACTCAAGACTTAAGTCTTCTTTAAGATCTTCTTCTCTATGTAGATTTCACCCAAACTCGATTCTTGTAAAGTTAGACTCCCCTTGAGTACTTGATATGTCCTTTATACTTGAGCTCTTAAATCAAAATGTGCTAGCTCCAAAACATGACTTTGAATTTTTTTTTAAGCTAAATACCAGCTAAGATCTTGATTGAATATTTAAACTTAATAAATACAAGATCATTAGTACTATAACTATATAAGTTAATCATTATCAAAACTAGAATGATAGGTCTTTGGGCCAACAATCTCTCCCTTTTTGATGATGACAAAACTCATGGAGTTATATATGCATGGATTAAAGATAAGCTTTATAAAAGCTCCCTCTTAACTCATATATAGCATAAAATATATAGATATTCAATGTAAGCTCATAAATAAACATCAAACATAAACATATATGTATAAGCACAAACATAACATGCATATATAAACTCTAAATTTCTCTCTCCCTTTTTGTCAATTCATCAATAAAGGGGTAAAGAAAATATGATAAATATATATACGATATAAATCTATAAGCAGGCGATATGTTAACTCTCTATGCATATATGCATTACATGGAGAAGGGAGACTAAAACCTACCCACATAAGCATAATATACAATGTATAGACGGAGATGTTAAACTTTCCTTATACACGTGCTTTACATAGCTAAGAGATGTCAAGCTCTTTTTTAATAATACACACATCATAAATTTACATATAGAGGAGATGTTAAGTTTACTCATTTGAAGATTACAAAGATCACAAACTCTCTCAATGACAACTTCCTATAGTATAGAGTGGAGATTTGAGGCTCAAAAAGTTTGTAAGAGAAAAATCTGTAAGAAACTGAATTTTGAAAGCTTAAAACTTGCAGAAAATAATTGAAAATGAAAGCTTTCTGAAAACTTGAAATTTGAAATTTTTCTTGAAATTTTCAAACAAGTTTTCAGGGATTTTTCTTGATTTTCTTAAGAAAACTCTCTCAAATGACCCTATTTATAGGAAAAAAGGGAAAAGTCATTAGAGAGCTAAACTAATCATTAAATAACTGATAAAATCTAATAAAGAGAAATATACTCATTTGGAATAAAATGAAATACTTTGAATTTAAAACTTATCATTTATAGTCATTACTTTAGCTTCTGCATGCCTGGCGGTTGATTAGTCTCTAAAACTCATATTTCATACCACATCTTTACATTTATTTCATATTAAATTTTGCTAATAATACCTCTCTTGTATGTTTCTAGGTCCATGGTGTGCAATGAAGAATAAGACCCTAAATCATTATTTAATAGGTGATTAAAGGCCTATAATATAGCCATTGACTTTGGAGAGCAGTTTCGTCAAAACCAGGATCCCAAAACACGAAACTAGAGCATGCAACCGACAGGGGGACAAACGAGCGGCGCGCATCAGGCGGCACTGCACGTCGCTCTGATGCAGCCGCGAAAACGCAGCCAAAGCTGCGTTTTCGCAATCACAGGGCCGCTCTGATACAGCCGCGAAAATACGGCTTTGGCTGCATTTTCGCGGTCATACTGGCGCGGCCACGCCCGTACTTTAGGCCAGGGGTTATCCCCCTAGCCCCCTTTCTCGTGGTGCCTATAAATACCCCCTGGGGTTCTGAAGATGAAAATATCCAGAGAATAGTGTAGTTTTCTTTTCATGTTGTAGTTTAGGGTAGTTTAATATAGTTCTTCTTTTTCTTCCTCTTTGTATTTTTTATTTCTTTTAGATCTTGTAATAGGAAAGAGTGGTACATAGTTAGAAAGTAAGAGTGCTTGTAATAGAAGGTGACAAGGTATGAAAGGTTCTCTCTTTACCTCTCTTTGTTTTCTTCTCTCTAATTTCTTTTACATGTTTAACTAATTTTCTCTCATGGCAACTAACTACTAACCACTAACTTGCTAACTTCTTACTTGATAATCCACATGAATCTAATAGTCTTTACTTGGCCTTGCTCTTGCAAGAACTATTGATGGCTCATGATGATGGATTCTAATACTCTAACATCCTAACTCTCTAACAAGCTAACATTAATTTATTTCATACTTACTCTTGTTTAGTTTTGATGGTTTAAGTGTACTCTGCACTTGTTTGTTAAGTTTAGATTTGATGAGTTGACATATAGGTAATGCTTTGAAATGCTTTTGAACCAAGAACTAGTGATGGGTAAGGATACATGTGAGGCAACTATCACTAAGAGGTTAGCATGATTAGCGGAGTCATTAGTAGTTAGTAGTCATGGGTTTTCTTTCTCTTTTTACTTTATTTTAGATATAAAAATAAAATCACAAATACCATTCTTTTATGTTTCTCATTTTTTTATTTTCACCGTACTTCTCTTTTCATTCTTTGTTTTCTTTTCTTTTGTTTCTTTAAAACTTTGAAGAACACTTAACACACAAGTGAACATACCGTGTAAGTTTCTTCGCCTCCCATTCTTGTGGATTCGATTCGTTTTAGCTGCTATGCTATAACGGAAGTATCGGGGAAGCCAAAGCACACACAATTTAAATCTTGATTGCAAAACATACACTTTTCGTGTGCGGTTTACCCCGATCAAATTTTGGCGCCGTTGCCGGGGATGAAACGGTTTGATTTCACATTTTTATTAACTTTTCTTCTTTGTTTTTTGATGTGTAGGTTAAAGTTTTAGCATTGCAAAATCCACACTTGCTTTTGTGTGGTTGGGTAAATTCTTGTATATTCTTATACTCTGCTGCTAATTTTTGTTTATATTACTTGTGCACTGTAATAATTAAGAACTAAAATACAGAAATTGGATGCTTTAAAACGGTTTAGACATTTACATCTAGGCACGTGTTAATTTTCATTTCAATATACTGTATTTTATTCTTTTGTTATTGTGATCTTGACGGAGGTGTACATATTGCATTGCATATAGTTAGGACAAACACGTGGGTGATTTACTCTCTTTATGTGTTTATTCTTGTCTATATTGCACACTTGCATGAATTAAACTTAAGGGCAACACCCAATACAACATAAGATGGTAGCCCAAAAATCACCTCCCCACTCACACAACCCAAGCCTAAATAAAATTTGTTAGACGTTAGCTTCTAGGGACATCTCAGACTCATTTAGGAGATTGACCTAAGGAGGAAGTTGTTAAAGTTTAACTCTTGTCAAATCGGTATCCAAGATTGGGGATTGAGAGGCGAAATCTCGAAGAACAGTGGTTTAGCATAATTAGACCCGTTGCTCCGGCACGGATACCTCCCACTGATCTTTCCTCTACCTGGCCGATTAACTTGTGGTCAGATTCTGACAATGTACCTCCCCTTGGACAGTCTAACCAGTTAGGAGTCGTCTAGGTCTAAGTCAACCCTAGCATAGGCTTGTTTTCTTTTTCTTTTTTGTTTGTTTGTTTGTTTGTTTTCTTTTTTGTAAATTATGAAATAAATTTTAATAACAATAATACTTTCAATCACAATATGAATCTATATTTCACCCCGACCTCATTTGACTCGGATAACTCCTACCCAGCTATGTACAACATGAACCAATCATATATGTCAAGTTGGGATTATCCGACTTAATATGACCCATGTTCCCAATCCTATGACTATAATTTTCAAAATAATTTCCACTCTTCATAGAGTTCATGGGGATTCACGTACCCCGTGTTAAATTTTCAACTACCTTGTCCACAATTTTCATAATATTCATTCCCCGATTCTGTTTCATAGTCTCCTTTTCCTGAACCACTAATTGAAGAAAAATCATCGTTGCAAAGGACTTTGGAAGAAGTGATAAGGGCCCAAAAACAATTTAAAACATGATGGTCTCATCATGTCCACAAAAGTTCTTCTCCAGAACCAATCAAAAAAAATCATTGTGGCAAAAAACTATGGAATTTGTGCAAGAGACCGAGCGAATAATACAAAATATGAATAAGTTCTCATATCCATCAGATGTTCATATGATTCAAGAATCATGTCATTTTAGAAATTCAGTTTCAATTTCATCATACCAACCTGAACTTGACCACTATCAAATTCTTGATAGTTTGACTAGTTATCCAATTCTTGAAATTGAACTTGATGATGAATGTGAACCTGAGCTTCAATTTAGCGATTCGAGTCCAATCCTTGAATCAATATCGACTCCTGTAGTGTTACCTAAACTAAGTAACGTTCTTGAGCCAGTTTTGATTCCCATAATTCCTGAACTTGAATCGATCGTTTCACCCATTCACATTCCTTCCGTGGATGAAAATCAAGATTCGATTTCATTACATCCATTTGAACTTTCCCAAAAATTTTAAAACCACCTTGACATTTTGACAATTTATCCTTTTCCTGAAATTAAACTTGAGCTTGATAGTGATCCTGAACCTTAAGCTGGCGATTTCATTTTACTTTTTGATTCAATAATGATTCCGGTATCTTTACTAGATTTTTCTCTGTTTCGGAGTCAACATTGAATCTTGTACCAGTACACTGTGAAATTGAATCACCAATATCTTATGATCATACTAAATTGATAGGGAAAGTGTGTGAACATTAATTCTTTAGTTTAGACCCTATTTTTGAGCCAATTTTGACTCTCATTGTTGAATCTCGACTAGATCTGAGTCAAATTCCCAGTCGGTATCAGTTTTTGTTCCTGTTCCATCTGAGTCCAAATCAATTATCTCCCAAAATCACACTTCATTGTTGGACAAGAATGTTGAAGAAAATGACTCAGTAATTATTTTTGAAAATTAGAAATTTGATGAGGGTAATTTTTTATTTAAGATCATACAGTTCTCCAACATTATACTAGGTCATATTAGAGCAGTCACTGGTAGGTTTCTGCAAGATCCACAATTTCTGAATTGGGTAGTAACGTTTGGCCTAGTAAGACCACCACCAGAGCCACCACCATGAGGTAATTTTACTTTCCTCTCCATTTGTTTCATGTATATACACATTTACGATGCATTGAGGATAATGCATGAGATAAGTGTGGGGGAGGGTTTACTACCATAGGTTAGTTTTAAATTTTCTTTCTTTTACACTTATTTTTAGAAAATGTTTAGAGAAACCCTTTTCATTTCTTATTACAGAACTTTTTGAAATAACAGAAATAGTTTTGATCTATTTTTAAGAAATTAAGATTATCTTAGAAATTAGGAAGACCTAAAATTATGAATTTTTAAACTGGGTCAAAAGAATAGATCTTGTTTAAATTTTAGGATAAGGAAGTAAGATTAGAAAGATAATTTGATCTTGAATTTTTTCCCTTAGATTAATGCACTTCACACTTACACAATTTTTGGGATTGAAACAAAGACTGAAAATGTCATAAAAATATATATTAAAAAATGATGATAATAAAAACCACTTATTGAAGTTGGGTAATTATGCCTCAGGAAGCATGATTATTCACACCTAAAATGGTGGACAAAAATAAAATAATCCCCTTTAGTTTTGTGGCATTGTTGACTCGAGTCCTTAAGTCCGAGAGATGTTTTCTCATCTGGTGCCCTAAGAACATATGGTTTGAGAGTCACCGGCTAAAGGCTCACTACCTGGGTAAATAATAAAACCTAAGAAAACTAAGAGAGAAAAAGAAAAATAAAAAAATAAATATACACAAATTAATGGCATGAAAGTTTGAGTCAATATCCCAAAATCTTCACAGTTCACAGAGTACATATTTTCTAAGAGTTTTATGAAAGATCAAAGAATCAATTCAATTTTAAATTCTTACATTTAATTTATAACAAGATTTTGCATTTCGACTTAGTTTAAGGAAAATAATTTCTGGTTAACCTATGACCTTGAATCACTTAAATTTTCGCAAAATATATTTCAACACTTTTCTCTTTTTCAAAAATGCATTTTCAAAATACTAACATTTGATTTCTTTCTTTATGGATTTTGTGTGTATAATCCGCTGAAAACACTCAGGAGACAAAACTCCTCCTCTAGGGGAAACTTAAAGGTTTAACAGCTTGTTGCACATACTCAGTGCAATCGCGTCACCTGCAAAAGTGGTGTAATAATTTTTTAGTTTTTTGTTTTGCTCGGGATGAGCAAAAGATAAGTGTGGGGGTGTGTTTAGTCTCTAAAACTACATATTTCATACCACATCTTCACATTTATTTCATATTAAATTCTGCTAATAATACCTCTCTTGTATGTTTCTAGGTCCATGGTGTGCAATGAAGAAGAAGACCCTAAATCTCCATTTAATGGGTGATTAAAGGCCTATAATATAGCCATTGACTTTGCAGAGCAGTTTTGTCAAAACCAAGGGCCCAAAACTAGAAACCGGAGCATGCAGCCGACAGGGGGACAAACCAACGGCGCGCAGCAGGCCGCGCCGCTCTGGTACAGCCGCAGAAACGTGGCTTTGGCCACATTTCCGTAGCCATACGAGCGCAGTCGCACCCGTACTTTGGACCAGGGGTTGTCCCGCTGGTCCCCTTCCCCTGGTGCCTATAAATATCCCCTGGGGTTCTGAAGATGAAAATATCCAGAGAGTAGTGTAGTTTTTTTTTCATGTTGTAGTTTAGGACAGTTTAGTTTAGTTCTTCTTCCTCCTCTTCTTTGTATTTTCTATTTCTTTTAGATCTTGTAATAGGAGAGAGAGTGGTACATGGTTGGAAAGTAAGAGTGCTTGTAATAGAAGGTAACAAGCTATGAAAGGTTCTCTCTTTACCTCTTTGTTTTCTTCTCTCTAATTCCTTTTACATGTTTAGTTAATTTTCTCTCATGGCAACAAACTACTAACCACTAACTTCTTACTTGATAATCCACATGAATCTAATAGCCTTTACTTGGCCTTGCTCTTGCAAGAGCCATTGATGGCTCATGATGATGGATTCTAACACTTTAACATCTTAACTCTCTAACAAGCTAACATTACTTTATTCCATACATACTCTTGTTTAGTTTTGATGGTTTAAGTATAGCTTGAACTTGTTTGTTGAGTTTGGATGTGATGAGTTGACATATGGGTCATGCTTTGAAACGCTCTTGAACCAAGGACTAGTGATGGCCAAGGATACATGTGAGGTAACTATCACTAAGAGGTTAGGATAGTTAGTGGAGTAATTAGTAGTTAGTAGCCATGAGTTTTCTTACTCTTTTTACTTTATTTTAGATATAAAAACAAATCACAAATACCATTCTTCTATTTTTCTTACTTCTTTGTTTTCACCATACTTCTCTTTTCATTCTTTGTTTTCTTTTCTTTTGATTCTTTAAAACTTTGAAGAATACTTAACACACACGTGAACATACCGTGTAAGCTTCTATCGCCTCCCGTCCCTGTGGATTCGACTCATTTTAACCTCTATGCTATAACGGAAGTATTGAGGAAGTCAAAGCACACACAATCTAAATCTTGATTGCAAACATATACTTTTCATGCGCGGTTTCCCCCTGATCAGTGGTCTACTGCACGGTCAACCTACCACGGCTATTTTGAAATAGTCGTTGCTTACGGTCGACCGACCAGGTGAAGCAGAGCCAACTGAAAGCTCTATACAGAGTTCAGTCTGGACAGTCGATCGCTTGGTTAACTAACCAGAACGGCCTTCAAACAGAGCAAGTAGATCAGTCGATCGGGCGATCGACCGGCCATACAAGCCAGGGCATGTGCACGCTCTTTGCATGCCCAACCCCAAAAACTTAAATTTTTTTAAATTATCTATGTAATTTTGTAATATATATTTGCCTATTGAAAATAGTTTTGACTAGGATCAAGCTATGAATATTTGATATAAGATTAAACATGTATTAATAAGACTAAATAGATAAAATTAGTTACATAAAAATCTTTTTGTGTGCGTGAAACTTCTTGAGCTTCCAATCTATTACTCTAACTTAAACATACTAAATTCTTACAAGAGTCTAAACTATTTTTAAGTCTTATTCAAGTGGGCTTCTCCAAAACCCAAGTTTTGACCTTCCGAGCTCGAGTCCCGTGCTTGAATCAAGTTAAGTACTTCAAGGAAAACCTTAACTCTAGAAACCTGTAAACTCAAAAAACTTGAACTTGATTAGTACCTCATAACACATGAGCTTTGGAATCATCAAAACAAAAACAGGGATTGTCCCTTGGGCCAACATTATCTGCCTCCAACCCACAAAATGCCACTTTGATCTCCTTCTCTGAGAATTGCTTGGTAATATCTCTCAGATATTCTGTTCCACCCCTCCCCGAATTTGGGTTGTCCGAAATGTTCCCAGACCATCTAATAGCGGCCTTCGAACTGAAAACATTCTTGAAATGTATGTGAATGGCTTCCCTAATCCGGTATTCATCCTCTATGATTCCCCTTCTACTTCTAGGTTCAGGATCTTATTTTTTCTATGTCTCATATTTGTATTTTGTGGAAGAAAGCAGTGCTGAAATCCCCTGTTTAATCCAATTTACCCTAGCACAATGACTGCACTTGAGTTCCTCCTTTTGATTTATCTGTTGAATTTGAAGTTGCAGATTTTGCATTTTAGCTAACTCCTCTTGGTTTAGCTCCCTTTCCTCTTGAGATTTTTCAAATTTCAATGTCGGTCGTGATTTGTTTTTTTACTATTGAGGACAAACCCAAAAGACCATTGCTCCCACTTCTGTAATGTCTTCCGAAGTCGACTCAGCTTAGTGGTAAAGATTTTCACAGCATCCAAACTGTTAACAGGGATGTCCTAACTATCCCTGATGATATACCAACATTCCGGGTGGTCAGCCACATCTTCTCAAAATGAAATAATTTTCATTTTGGGGTAGACGAATCTCTAGTTTCCAGGCACAGCGGGGTATGATCAGAGTTTGGTCTTTGTAGGGTGCGCAGAATAGCCAATGGGAAGTGAGTTTCCCAATCTGAGGAAACAAGGAACATGTCCAATTTAGCCAGGATGAGTCTGTCCTCGAGGATTAGACCATGTGAAGGACCAATCCATAATAGGTAAGTCCATCAGTTCAGCCTGATTTATCAGGGAGTTGAAAACCTGGTGGTCGTGACTGTTCCCTTCCCCCTCTACATTCAAGAATATAGCAGATAATATTAAAATCTCTACCAAGGACCCATGACAAATCCCATCTTTGTTTGAGGAATTTGATCTCTTGCCAGAAATTCAGCCTTAAGGCTTTCTCCTATTAGGGTCATAAACACAGGTGATGACCTGTACAAAAATATCTTTTCTCCTCTTAGTCACTGCTGAGAGTAAAGAGTCTTCCGACCCACTCATCTTGCAGGATGAAAGAAGAAGAGTCAGCCCCAATCATAATAGCCCCCAGAAGCTCCTACGACATCTTCGGAGATTCATTGATCAATCCTCAAAGCTCCTAAAGCAGTGGTTAGTTATTTGGTCGATTCCACCAATTTCGTCTCACTGAGACAAGCAATGTCTGCTTTGGCCCCAAAATAGATTTCATTATCATGCGATGTTTTGCCAGTTTACCAAGCCCCTCGCGTTCTAAAATGGAACTATCATTAAATTGTTGTGATAGTAAAAAAAATTGGCTATCAACCAAAGACATTTAACAATCCTCCACCCATCCATCGTCATGATAAATGTGGTTACTATAGAGTACAGTAACCTAAAGTTTACTTATAAATAGGCCCTTCCTAATTTATTTCAATGTATACTTGAGAAATCAATAAAAATTTCTCCTTCTACTAACTCTCTAGAATTCTTTGTTTCAGTGTTATAGTTTCTCGAGTTTTATAACACGTTATCAGCACGAGCGCTCTAGTTCTGTCACCAGCCTCTACCTCTATCAACTCAGAGAAAAAGTTTTATCACAAGCCTCTAGCCCCATTAGCTCAAAGTAAAAGTTTTATCACGAGCCTCTACCTCTATTAGCTCAAGAAAAAGTCTTGTCACAAGCTTTAACCTCTACTTCCACTATCTCAAGATAAAAATAACAAGTTATTCTACTCATAATACTCATATAATATCACTACTATATATGAAAGAAAATTCTGCCACCTACTTTAGTAATGTGATGTGATTATGAAAAGTTAGATTATTATACTCATTATACTCATATAACACCACTACTATATATGAAAGAAGACTCTGTCATCTATTTATAGTAATGTGATGTGATTGTGACAAGCTAATAATATTTTTTGTTATTATTTTTACTAACCTTTCAATTGATGCTTGAGTAGAATAAACTCCAAGCTATAAATATTATATATTTTATTATTTTGCTATTTATATCTGTCTAAACACTCACTGAAAGGTTTACCGAGTAGCGTGGTGTGACAATATTTATTTTAATATTTATTTCTACATTGATTATGCCTGCAAAATACCTACCAAGTAGAGTAGTGTGCCTACATTATAGCTCATAAACATATGTACTATCATGCATTTATCTTACCATCTTTTTTATTATAACATTTAATTATATTAAATCCAAATTGCTTTTCTTTCTCCTCCAACGGCTATAAATGGCTAGTTTATGCTCTATAAATTGGTGGATTCTAAACTCCATAACTCACTTCTCAATCTCACTTCATTCTCAAATTTCTCCATCTCCAAAAATTTTTCAGAAAAAATTCGAAAGATGCTTAGTCTATTTTTGAAGCTATTATTGTCATCATCATCATCAATATTATTATCCTTTTTGTTGGAGTATATCTCTAAGTGATTTCAACTGAACATTTTACTTTTAATGTTTATTTTTCCTTTTTTATTTATCGCTATTATGATTAAGATGTAAGTTTTATTATTTTGTTGTGGAATAATAATATTGTGATTCTAATTATTTGTATATTTGTTATAGTTATCACCATCGCAAGCCTTGCAAAGCTTGAGTTCATTCCACTTGATATCACGGGAAGGAATTATGTCTTGGGTTATTGACATAGAAATGCATCTCGAGTCAATGGATCTCACTGAATTAATAACAGAGATAAACTCTACGTCATCGCAAGATAAGCAAAAGCGATGATCTTTATACGCGAACATTTTAACGAGTGCTTAAAATGTGAATATCTCACAGTAAAAGACCCAAATGTCTTATGAAAAAATCTCAAAGAAAGATTTGATCATCAAAAAGAAATTGTACTTTCTGCCACACGTGATGAATGAAACGCTTTGCGTTTTCAAGACTTCAAGAGATATAACTCTGTAATGTTCAAAATAATATCTCAATTGAAATTCTGTGGGATGGATATCACAGATGAAGAAATGCTAGAGAAAACTTAATCCACATTTTAGGCATCTAATATAACACTGCAATAGCAATATCAGTTATGTGGTTTTAAGAAATATTCTGAGCTATTTTCATCTCTTCTTGTGGTAGAGAAAAATAATGAACTTTTGATAAAGAATCATCAGTCTCGTCCTACAGGTTCAGCATCATTTTCAGAAACAAATGCTGCATTTTCAAAAATTATAGACGAGGATATAATCATGATCGTGGCCGTGGACGTGGTCGTAGCCGTGATCGTGGACGCGGTCGAAGTGGTTATTACAATACTTCACAAGGTCGAAGTGCTTATTACAACCCTTCACAAAACAATGCAATCCATAAGAAGAATCATGTGGAAAGACATGATAAAGAAAAAATGTTCGTGAAATTTCTCTCCGGAATCCTAAGGATTTCTGTTATAAATGTGTTTCAAAGGCATTGGTCTCGAGTCTATCAAATACCAGAGCACTTTTGTAAGCTTTACAAGGTATCCTTAAAAGAAAAAGAAAAGGAAGTGAATTTCACTGAATATGATGATCCCATGGATGATTCAACTGATTTTTATGGTTCAGATTTTACTGATGATTTTGATTATTTTTTAACTCATTATGATTCTATGGATACTAGTGATGACTAGATATAAGATTGTATTATTATATTTTGCTATTTGTAATTGTCAAAATCTTTGAATGTAATATTTCATTTATAATAATATGTTTGAAATTATATTCTCATCAAATAATTTATTTTTGCATGAAGCTTGATAAGACCAAAACCGGAGATATTTACATACTGGATAGTGGTATAACACATATTATTCTCAAATATAAAAGGTGCTTCTTCGATTTAAAACCAACAAAGGCAATTATCAATACAATATCAGGTCCTCTAGACTTGATTGAAAGAACTGGTAAACCAGCTTTGTATTGCCAAATGGAATAAAGTTTTTCAAAAAAATGCTTTGTTTTCACCAAAGTCCAAAAGAAATTTGTTGAGTTTTCATGACATATATCTTCATGGATATGATACTCAGAGCGCAACTGAAGGAAATATGAAGTATATGTATCTTATTACTTATATATCAAAAAAGAAGTACATATTAGAAAAACTACCAAAGCTTTTTTTAGGATTGCATTACACATATATAAATGTGATTGAGTCACATATGATAGTTAAAGAAGATACACAGACATTAACTTCGTGGCATGACTGTTTAAGTCATCCTGGTTTAATAGTATGTGAAGAATTATTGAAAATCCACATGGCCATACCCTGAAGGGCCAGAAGATCCTTTTAATTAGTAAAATTTCATGTGAGATTTATTCTCTTAGAAAATTAATCATGAGATCATTATCAATTAAAATAAAAACTGAATCACCTACATTTCTTGAAATGTATTCAATGTGATATATGTGGGCATATTCACCCACTGTGTGGACCATTTTGATACTTTATAATATTGATAGATACTTCTAATAGATGGTCACATGTTTGCCTATTATCAACTCGCAATGTGACATTTACGAGATTTCTTACTCAGATAACTAGAGTATAAGCACAATTTTTTATTATATAATCAAGAAAGTTAGACTTGATAATGCTTATGAATTTACATCTCAAGCCTTTAATGATTATTTTATATCAATTGGGATAGCTGTTGAGCATTCTGTTGCCCATGTACATACACAAAATGATTTGACTGACTCACTGATTAAGCGCCTTCAGTTTATTGCTAGACCATTAATAATGAGAACAAATATTCATATTTCTATATGGGGTCTTGCTCACATGCTGCGACATTAATTCACAGCAGATCAAGTGCAATCATGATTACTCCCCCTTACAATTAGCATTATGTTAAGAGCCAAATATTTTTTATCTCAGAATTTTTAGTTGTGCGGTATATGTATCGATTGCTCCACCACAACGTATAAAGATGGGTCTTCAAAGAAGACTAGGAATATATGTTGGGTATGAATCTCCTTCTATCATAAGATATCTTGAGCTTAAAACCGGTGATATTTTTATGACTTGATTTGCCGACTGCCATTTGATTAGTATCCAATATTGCATATTTTACATCATAACTCCCATGCATATTACAAATAAATATGTGATTTTTACTCCTCTTCTCTACATATTTGCAGGTACCCATTCTAATGGAGAGATATCCAAATAATCACTTAATTAGCACTAATTAAGTGATTAATCCAAGATTAAGGATAAAACCAAATTCAAATCCAGATCTAGAGAGATCCGCGCAACAAACGAAGATTCCAGATAGACCACGTGGCTAACAACCTCGTAACAAACTTGTAACAGAAATTTGGGATCAAACGGCCACAAAGTGCCGCGTGTCCTTGCGGATCCACCGCAAAATCTGGGCCGTTCAGTCCCAGATTTCTGCCACGTGTCCACCTTCTGGAGAGTTCTCTCAGGGTCTATAAATATTGGATCTTCACCTGCGAGAAAGAGACGGATCAGAGAAGAGAGAGAGATTAGTGAATAGATTGTAATTTTGTTAGGTTTTGTTTAGGATTTTTAGTTCTCTCTAGGATCTTCTCCTCCCTAGATTTCATTGCAAGAGAGATTTGTATGAGAGAGAGAGCTTGTATCAACAAGGAGTGACAACTTGGAGCTATACAAGGATTGATCCATTCTCTACATATCTACTTGAGCTTGATTCTAGTTTGTCTTCTTCACTTGCTTTTATTTTGCTTTGTTACTTGCTTTGTTAATTTCTAGCAATTCAATCATGCTTTGCTTTGCTTTTGTAATGTCTAGTAGCTAATTTCTTGTTCCATGTACTAGCTAACCACTACTCTTGCTAACTCCTAACTCATGGGTGATTGCTTTACTTCATCTTGCAATTTGTATGATCTTCTCTTCTCCGATGGGTTTTGTTTCATTTCTTGGCAAGAATCTTGTTGTAATTCTCCATATGATTCATGTGTGCCTCATGTAGAGCCTAGTCTTTGAACTAGTGCCTTGATGGAACATGGAGATGGAGCACCAATATGCTAATTGATGTACAACTTCACTACTTCCATTAGTGAAAGTTGTATGTTCTTCATTTGCATCCCTTGAGTGTATCTCTTGTGATTCCATTAGTGAAAGTCTATCTTGTAGGCCGATGACCATCTATGGAGGCTACAAGACAAGTCCAAGAATGAATCCCCATCATCTTAGTGGGAAAGTAATTAGATCACAAGCAAGACAAATACATGCCGATGAATCAACATGAGGCACGCATCACTATCACGGAGTTTAGTTAGTTTAGCAAGGTAGTTAAGGTTAGCTAGTCATGGATTTCTTGCATTCAAAGTTTTCTTGATTTTACTTTCTTTTTAGTTGTTAGTTCAAATCCATCTCAATCTTGATTTCTCCCGATTTCCACCATGAACATAGCCACTAATTCTTTTATTTGTTATTCTTTTGATTCTTTATTCTTGTAAACAAAGAAGAGTTCTCGTTTTATCTTCTCACGTGTATCGTAACGTTTCTACACTAGCTCTCCCTGAGATCCGACTCGGTATAGCCTTATGCTATAGCGGAGACAAGAAAGGGTACATCAAATACATTCTATACACATAATAAGTACGCCCTTTCCCGTCTAATCAATTTTTGGCGCCGTTGCCGGGGAGAGCGACGGTATTTTTAAAAGTGAGAAACTAAACGATATATCTTCTCTGTTGCAGGTACAGGTTGAAGATTCAGAAATATTTGCACAGCAGAATCATATAAGTGGACCTGGGCCTCTGCTCAAGAAAGCAGAGCCCAGGATCCCTCTATTGTGCCGCGGATCCACAAGAATTGCCGTGGGAACGCGGCACTTTAGAGTTCACTACTTACAAAATTTTTGCAGGGGCTTCTGCTCTGCAAGATACTGCTGCCTATATACTTCATTTCCTGTATACTTCACTGTATTCCTGTTAATTAATTCAACAGTAAGAAATTGGTTGATAATTGCTAAAAAATTGTTAGACATCTTGCATTATAGGCACGTGTCTTTCAATTACTTTAAATTTACTGTTGAAGAGCGCGTGGGACAAGGTACGTGTTGGCATTGCATATAGACTAGGACAAATTCTTGCTTGATTTTCATGCTTTGAGTGTATCCTAGTTATCTTTCATCGTACACTTGCACAATTAATTCTAAGGGCAATTCCTGTAAATAACATAAGGTGGGGGAGGTCATTACCCTTTCCTTAGCCCGGAAATCATTTTCCCCACGTACTCACAATCCTAAGCTTGTAAATAAAATTTGATAGACGTTGGCCCTAGGGACATCCGGACTCACTTAGGAGATTATCCTAAGGGGAAAAGTGTTGGAAATTGACTTCTGTAAAATCGGTGTCTAGGAAAGGGGTTAAGGGCCGAAAGCCCGAAGGTTGTTGGTTACTTAATTAAGGAACGTCTTCGGACGGAAAACCTCCCAACGACTTTACCCTTCCCTGGCTGATTTGCTTATAGTCAAGGTCTACACCAAACCTCCTGTGGACAGTCTATTTAGGAGTCACCTAGGACCAGAAACTCTAGACAAGCTTGGATTGATTTTTTCTTTTGTTGTTTGTTATTTTTTCTTTTTCGCTGGTGTGATCGGTGTACGTTGTTTGTGATTGTATATACGATAGTGGTTTTGTGATCCTAATTCTACACTTGCACTTACACATCCACTTCACATCATGACCAACAACGTCTCACTTCAGGATCGATTTTATCCGATTCGCACCTCCATTCCTTCATGCATTCTTCTCCCCGAGCCTAATGGAAACAATTTTGAGCTGAAACCACAATTCATTAGTACACTTCCCCACTTCCATGGTCTAGAGTCTGAGGACGCGTACCTCTTTATTCGTGAGTTTGAAGAGGTATGCCAAATGATGAGAATATCCCAACTTTCTGAGGATGCTGTTAGGTTACGGTTCATACCGTTTGCACTTAAGGATTTAGCTAAGAAATGGCTTTATAGTCTTCCTGTCAGTTCCATATCTTCATGGGATGATTTTGTTAAGGTCTTTCTTAGGAAATTCTATTCTATCCACAAAACAGCCCTCATGAGAAAAAACATAATGCAATTCAAGCAAGAACAAAATGAACCTTTCTGGAAATATCTTGAGCGTTTCAAAGACCTCCTTGCCCTGTGTCCCCATCACGGCATAGAGAAATGGCGGCTATGCCAGATTATCTATGATGGATTAGATTACCAAACAAAAACCCTTTTGGAATCCATGTGCCAAGGGGAATTCCTGAAAAAAGATGAACATCAGGGGTGGGATCTCTTTGAAACCCTAGCTGAGAAAACCATTCAGTGGGAGTCTTGTCCTGACAAATCCACTTCCACCACTTCCAGAACTGGTACACAATCCAAAGAATCCTCTCTAGCTTCAGAAACCAAGATCACACAATTAATGAAGAGGATAGAGTTGCTTGAGTCAATAGGGAATTCTGTGGTCAACCAGGTCAACCCATTGCCTTTGATTAGACCAGGTTGCACCAAATGTCAAGACCTTAGCCATGTTGTTGAGGAGTGTCCATTGTATCAGCCCCCATTTCAGGAGAACATGAATGCAGCATTTACCAGACCCCCATACTCCAATACTTACAATTTAGGATGGCAGAACCATCCAAATATTCCATGGAGTCAGTCTGGTACTGAGCATCATATGCCACCACTTCCACATCTGTACAATGCTCAGTTTCATCCATCCAGTTTCGATCAGAATTCACTGTATATTCATCCATCTCAAAGTCCACCACAGTCATATCAGGATCCTCCACCATATTACCAATCACAGTTCCAATCTCCATATCCTCAACATCCACCCCAAAATAATTCTGAAATATCTGAGTTGAAACAAATGATAGAAACCTTAACAAAGAACCAGCAACAGGAGTTGAATGAAATGAAGGTCCAGATCAAGCAATTGGCTGAGAATCAAAAAGGACTGTTCTTAAGCCAGCCATTGCTAAATCCCAAAGTTGAAAATTCAGGACCCAGTCACTGTCATGCCATTCATACCCTGAGATCTGGTAAACAAATAGACAATAAGGTTTCTAGTCCACAATCTCATCCAGTACCAAAGTAACTCCTCATGTCCCAATGTCACCAACTTTTGACAAACCATCCTCTAGTACAGAGCCATCCACTTCCAAAGCCAAGGGAAAGAAAAGGTAGATGAGCAACCTTATAAGCCTAGAGTACCATATCCAAATAGGCTTCTAAATAACAAGTCAAATGCTCACATGGAGAAAATAAAGAAACATTCAATAAGGTCCAAATCAATGTCCCTCTTCTTGATGCCATTCAACAAGTGCCATCATATGCTAAATTTTTGAAGGAAATGTGCACCAAGAAGAGGAAGACCCAAGTCCCTAAAAAAGTCTTCCTTGCATCATCCATCAATGAGCTGCTCACTGGTCCAATTCCTGTTAAGTATAAAGACCCAGGGAGCCCCACCATTTCATGCATCATAGGACAGACTACAATAAATAGGGCACTTCTTGATTTGGGGGCCAGTATCAATCTCCTACCTTTCTCTGTGTACCAACAATTGGGGTTAGGTGATCTCCTCCCGACCCAAATGACCATCCAATTGGCTGATCGCTCTGTTACTAAACCCAAGGGGGTAATTCAAGATGTCCTTGTCAAAGTTGGAGAATTCTTTTATCCTGTTGACTTTGTTGTCCTTGAAACAAAACCAGTGTCAAATTCAAATCAAAGGGCACAAATTCCTGTCATTCTGGGTCGACCATTCCTGGCTACTGCAAATGCAATCATTAATTGCCGAAATGGATCAATGAGGTTGACTTTTGGTAACATGACACATGAACACAATGTCTTCCACACACAACCTCACAAAACAAAAGATCAAACATTTGAGGTTAATTTCATTAGTAACAATTGTGAGGAGGAAGGTGAAGATCCAAAAGATGAGTCACAACCTTGTGATTCTCTTATCCGAGTACCCTTTCAAAAGGGGAAAGTTGATTTGGATATCTTCACTTTCAATGAGCCAACTGAGACTGTATTTGAACCTCCAATTGATATATCATTTGAAGACTTGTTTGCTGAAGAGATTATGTGCTTAGATGAGTCAACTCGGGGTAAGTTAGCTAATTGTCCACTTCCGGATGTTGACTTGAGCTTTGAAGAATTATATGGAGAGGAGTTAAAATTTCTAAACACTGGAAGTGATGAGATTCTGAGTGAGAGTGGTGATAAGGACTTTATTTGTGAACGATGTGGTGGAAAGAGTATGAATGAAAATAACAACAAATTTAAACTGGAAACACCTAGGGTTAAAATAATTCAGACCGTTTCCCAATGGAGCTCACGAAAGAGAACACATTGGAACGATGGGAAACGGGCCAGAGGGAAGCGACCAAAAGCCCAGGTGAGAGTTACACTTGTATATTCCTTGTAAATAATTCCTTCCTCTTCCATTTTGTTTCATGCATACATATATCATTATGCATTGAGGACAATGCATGAGATAAGTGTGGGGGAGGGTTTACTAACTTAGAATTTTTAGATTTTCTTCCTTTTACACTTCTTTTAGAAAAATAAAATAAAAAAATAAAAAATAAAAACTTTTTGAAATAAGAAACAAAGTTTTGATCTATTTTTAAGAAAATTAAGATGTATCTTAGAGATTAAGAAAGCCTTAATTATGACATCTTAAATCTAGTTGAAGTAATAGATCTTGTTTGAAATTATAGGCTAAGTAAGTAAAATTGGTGAGATATTTTTATCTTACATTTTTTGCCTTAGATAATATGCACTTTACACTTACACATTTCTTGGGATGGAGACAAAGACCAAAATGCCATATATATATATAAAAAAAAAAAGAGAAAAAAGAAAAAAAAATAAATAAATAAAAGATCACTTATTAAGCTGGGAAATTGTGCCTCAAGAAGCATGATGACTCACGCCTAACAGTGATCTCACTTATTAAGCTGGGTAATTGTGCCTCAAGAAGCATGATTATTCACGCCTAACGGTGATTAAGAATAATCCCCTTTAGTTTTGTGGCCTTTTCTACTCGAGACCTTAAACCTGAGGGATGTTTTCTCATCTGGTGCTCTAAGACCGTCTGGTTTGGGAGTCATCGGTTAAAGGCTCGCTACAAGGGTAGACTAGAAAGCCTAAACTAAGGGAAGAAAAAAAAAAAGCAGAAAAAAAAAAAAAAAAATATATATAATATATAAATAAATGGCTTTATGGTTGGAGTTGAAATCCCAGAAATTTTCACTGAGCACGGTGTGCATATTATCTAGGTTTTATGAAAGATAAAATATTCAATCCAATTTTGAATTCTTACCTTAATTAAAAACAAGATCTTGCATAGATACTAAGTTTAAGAAAGAATAATTATAGGTGGACTTATGACCTAGGATCACTTATATTTTTGCAAAAATAGTTTGTAAACTTGTCTCTTATTCAAAATGCGTTTTCAAAATACTAACATTTGTCTTCTTTCTTTATGGATTTTGTGGGTGTAATCCGCTGAAAACCCTCAGGAGACAACACTCCTCCTCTAGGGTAACCTAGAGGTTTAAAGGCTTGTTGCACATGCTCAGTGCAATCGCGTCACCTGCGAAAGTGGTGTAATAAATTGTTAGTTAGGATTTTATTTTCTTTTCTTTGTTTTTGCTCGGGACGAGCAAACGAATAAGTGTGGGGGTGTGATTAGTATCCAATATTGCATATTTTACATCATAACTCCCATGCATATTACAAATAAATATGTGATTTTTACTCCTCTTCTCTACATATTTGCAGGTACCCATTCTAATGGAGAGATATCCAAATAATCACTTAATTAGCACTAATTAAGTGATTAATCCAAGATTAAGGATAAAACCAAATTCAAATCCAGATCTAGAGAGATCCGCGCAACAAACGAAGATTCCAGATAGACCACGTGGCTAACAACCTCGTAACAAACTTGTAACAGAAATTTGGGATCAAACGGCCACAAAAGTGCCGCGTGTCCTTGCGGATCCACCGCAAAATCTGGGCCGTTCAGTCCCAGATTTCTGCCACGTGTCCACCTTCTGGAGAGTTCTCTCAGGGTCTATAAATATTGGATCTTCACCTGCGAGAAAGAGACGGATCAGAGAAGAGAGAGAGATTAGTGAATAGATTGTAATTTTGTTAGGTTTTGTTTAGGATTTTTAGTTCTCTCTAGGATCTTCTCCTCCCTAGATTTCATTGCAAGAGAGATTTGTATGAGAGAGAGAGCTTGTATCAACAAGGAGTGACAACTTGGAGCTATACAAGGATTGATCCATTCTCTACATATCTACTTGAGCTTGATTCTAGTTTGTCTTCTTCACTTGCTTTATTTTGCTTTGTTACTTGCTTTGTTAATTTCTAGCAATTCAATCATGCTTTGCTTTGCTTTTGTAAGGTCTAGTAGCTAATTTCTTGTTCCATATACTAGCTAACCACTACTCTTGCTAACTCCTAACTCATGGGTGATTGCTTTACTTCATCTTGCAATTTGTATGATCTTCTCTTCTCCGATGGGTTTTGTTTCATTTCTTGGCAAGAATCTTGTTGTAATTCTTCATATGATTCATGTGTGCCTCATGTAGAGCCTAGTCTTTGAACTAGTGCCTTGATGGAACATGGAGATGGAGCACCAATATGCTAATTGATGTACAACTTCACTACTTCCATTAGTGAAAGTTGTATGTTCTTCATTTGCATCCCTTGAGTGTATCTCTTGTGATTCCATTAGTGAAAGTCTATCTTGTAGGCCGATGACCATCTATGGAGGCTACAAGACAAGTCCAAGAATGAATCCCCATCATCTTAGTGGGAAAGTAATTAGATCACAAGCAAGACAAATACATGCCGATGAATCAACATGAGGCACGCATCACTATCACGGAGTTTAGTTAGTTTAGCAAGGTAGTTAAGGTTAGCTAGTCATGGATTTCTTGCATTCAAAGTTTTCTTGATTTTACTTTCTTTTTAGTTGTTAGTTCAAATCCATCTCAATCTTGATTTCTCCCGATTTCCACCATGAACATAGCCACTAATTCTTTTATTTGTTATTCTTTTGATTCTTTATTCTTGTAAACAAAGAAGAGTTCTCGTTTATCTTCTCACGTGTATCGTAACGTTTCTACACTAGCTCTCCCTGAGATCCGACTCGGTATAGCCTTATGCTATAGCGGAGACAAGAAAGGGTACATCAAATACATTCTATACACATAATAAGTACGCCCTTTCCCGTCTAATCACCATTTCAATAAGTCAATTTTTCAGCATTAGAGAAAGAAAAGAAACAGCTGAAAAAGGAGATTACATAGAGTGAACCTTATTTATTGCATTTTGATCCTCACACAAAACAATGTGAGTCATAAGTGCAAAAGATTATGCGTTTACAAGAAATAGTAAATCAATTTTCAGATGTGTTTACTGATACAAAAAGAGTGACTAAATCATACATACCAGCTGTAAAGACTCCTGCTTGGATTGAAATCCCAAAAGGACAATCTGAAATGAAGTCACTAATGAGTCTAAGACACGCATGAAGCGTGGTAAACCAATCAGTTCTAAAGATAAAAATCTTCAAAAAAGAAAAAGAGCAGATAAGCATGATGACCCCAATATGGAGGAATGTGTTCCCGAAAAAAACAAAATAAGATAAATTAAGAGATAGAAAATCCTGAAGGTATAAAAAATCATGAGATCTCTATTGATTATGTCAATATAAGAGGATTATGGAATCAAAATAAGTTAAAAAAATATACATGAAATATTTTTCTATTCCGTAGCATGTGATATTGTTAATAGAAGTTAGGATCTTGAACCAAGATCCGTTATTGAATGTCAAAATAGACATGATTGAATTAATGAAAAGACACTATACAAGCTGAATTGAATTCGCTTAATAAGCGAAAAGTATTTGGACCTATTGTCCTCACGCCTGAAACCGTGAGACCAGTACGATATAAATGGATTTTTGAAAGCGCAATGAAAAATGAGATTGTAAGGTACAAAGCTCAACTTGTTATTTAAGGTTTCTCACAAAGACCTAAAATTGATTATAAAGAAACGTATTCTCCAATAATGAATGCAATTACATTTAGATCTTAATCAACGTAGCAGTTTCTAAAAATTTAAAAATGCATCTTATGGATATTGTTACAGCTTATTTATATGGATTGCTTGATAGCAAAATTTATATGAAAATCTCTACAGAATTTAAGATGCTTGAAGCATCAAGTTCAAACCCAAAAGGTTATATTCAATCAAATTACAAAGATCGTTATAAGGGTTAAAGCAGTCAGGACGCATTTGGTATAATCGCTTAAGCGAGTATTTGTTAAAGGAAGGATATGTAAATGATCTTATATGCCCTTGTGTTTTTATAAAGAAAACAACATCCGAATTCATTATCGTTGATGTTTATGTTAATTTAAACATTATTGGGACTCATAAAGAAATCATAAAAGTAATGATGCACTTCAAAATGAATTTGAAATTAAAGATCTTGGAGAAACCAATTATTGTATTGGTTTACAGATTGAGTACCTTCAAAGTGGAATACTTTTGATTCAATCAAGTTATACTGAAAAGTCTTTAAATACTTTAGCATGGATAAAGCAAATCTTTTAAGCACTCCAATGGTTGTTAGATTATTGAATGTGAAAAAGGATCCATTTCATCCTCGCGAAGATAATAAAGAGGTTCTTACTAATTATGCCCGACCAGATATAGCATTTGCTACAATCTATTAGTAAGATTTAGCTCATCTCCTACACGGAGACATTGGAATGAAATTAAGCATATATTTTGTTATCTTCGAAGAGCAACTAATTTTATTTTATTTTATTCCAGATGATCAAAATAAGAAATGATTGGTTATGCAGATGCAGATTACTTGTAAGATCTACATAAGCCACGTCTCAAACATGATATGTGTTCATAGGTGAAGGTACGACAATCTCTTGGCGTTTACAAAAGCATATACTTATTGCCACTTCTTCTAATCATGCTGAAGTCATAGCACTCCATAAGCAAGTCGAGAATGTGTATGGTTAAGGTTTGTATCTTAACACATCCATGCAACTTATGAATTACCAGTCGATAGAGATCCAACAATACTGTTTGAAGACAATATGCATGCGTCGCTCAAATGAAGGAAGGATTCATCAAAAGCGACCGAAACAAGCACATACTCCCGAAGTTTTTCTTATTCAGCTAAGAGCTTGAAAAAGATAAGGAAATTAATATTCAATATATCTGATCAAGTGATAATGCGATATATCTCTTTACAAAGGCACTTCCCACTACAACTCTCAGAAAGTTTATTCGTGATATTGGGATGCGTCATCTGCGAGATTTGTGAAAAAGAACTACTCATGCCAAATTGAGGGGAGCTTACGTGGCTGTACTCTTTTTCCCGTATTATGATTTTGTCCCTCAGGATTTTCCTGGTAAGGTTTTTAATGAGGCAACATATAACATGTATACAAAAATGGTGTACTCTTTTTTCCTTCATTATAACTTTATCCCACTAGATTTTTCTAGTAAGATTTTTAATGAGATATCATGAATGATGGACAGTCAAGGGGGAGTGTTGTGATAGTCAAAGAAATTGGCTATCCACTAAAATATTTAACCATCCTTCACCCATCAACCGACATAATAAATGAAGTTAGTATTGACTTCATAGTAATTCAAAGTTTATTTATAAATAGGCACTTCCTGATTCATTTCAGGGCGTGTTTGGTTGCATGGAAGTGGGCGGAAGTAAGAAAATAGGGAAGTATAATTGCTCACTTCCCTATCCATCCAAACACCGGAAAAGAAAAATAAGAAAACTCATTTTCCTTTTCTCTTTTCTCTTTTACACAACCATTTTCTCTCTTCGAAAGTGTTACAGTTAAATTTTGTGATCATGTAAATCTCATTTGTAATAAGTTGTAGCACAAAACAGTTAATTTTTTGATCATGTAAATCTCACTTGCATTCTGATTATAATCCATTTTTTATTTTTATTAATTTATTTTATTTAATATTATTTTACGATCAACTTTGTGGTCAACTTTTTCACTTTCACTTCCACATTACCATCCAAACACCGAAAAATACATAACATTTATCAAACCACACTTTCCAACAACATTCAAACACCGGAAAACTTACTAACCAATTTTCAAGTTTCAAACGGAACTATTATCACTTTCTTACTTCTTCACTTCCTCACTTCTACCCTTAATCAAACAGGTCGTCAATGTACACTTCAGAAATTAATAAGAATTTTTTCTTTTACTATTTTCTTGAATTATGTCTCAGTGTTATAATTTCTCCCCTCTGTCCAAGAACCCGAGTGCAAGCCATGTCCTCCCTCT
Organism: Agave tequilana; assembly: GCA_038442645.1. NCBI lineage: Eukaryota > Viridiplantae > Streptophyta > Magnoliopsida > Asparagales > Asparagaceae > Agave > Agave tequilana. The sequence continues at coordinate 7,984 of JAVJIF010033064.1, read as the reverse complement.
TTTGGTCTGTGCTTTCCATCCCCCAATTAAATTATCTTATTATTTTAAGAAATGTTGACATTGGAAAGCATAAGTATTTGATCGGCCTGATCACCCTCACCCTCATCCTGCACGCAATACAATGAAAAGTAAAATATCATCAGGCATACAATTAAAAACTGCAAATGAATGAATACCTGCATTCGGTATGCGCGAGACAATAGCTTGTGGGATCATGTCGTCCACTGAGTTTCTATCTCCCCACAGCAATCGCTGCCTCGGACTGCGTCACTGGACCTCTTGAGGGTTTCCATCCATCGCGTCCTCTTCGGCCTCTTCCGGTAACTCTGAAGGTTGTGTTTTTGGGACGTCAGAATCGTCCCTAATATCTTCCAAGAGCAGTGTAGCCTTGTGTTCTTCGTCACAGTCCCCTTCGCCAAGCCCCCTGGTTCTACTGCCGAACGCCTTGGTCGGAGAAGAGGGTGTGGCCAGAGCAGCGGCGATAGCTCGGACTGAACCCTTGGCCAAAGCAGCGAGCTGTAGATGAAACCAGTCGTCCCATGGGTGGATCTGAACCCTTGGCCAAAGCAGCGAGTGTGGCCAGAGCAACCACTCCTGTGTTGTGTGCCGACAACAACCACACAGAGGAACCTTAGATCTCCAACGCACAAAGAACAGTACTATCACAAGCAGCACAAACAAACAATCCCAGAGAAAAGCACAAAACACAGATTTAACGAGGTTCGGCCTTGTCGCCTACGTCCTCGGGGCAAGAAAGGGGAGGGTTTTATTGATTTCAGCAAATCAATACACTTATAGCAATGGGGATCGGGAGAGTTCTACCTCTGCTCTACTCTCCTACACAATTGCACACAAACCCTACGATACAAACCCTAGAAATCCAACACAGCCTTTAAATAGGGTTCAAAATAACCCTTTCCGAAACAGGCAGACCCGATTGTCGGTCGACCGGCCCAACCGAGAGTTGGGGCACTTCAGTCGGTCGACCGCCCGGTCGACCGATCTCCTTCTGCGGTCGACCGGACCGGTCAACCGCTACCCTGTGCATGTCAGCGTGCACGTCGGTCGACCGGACCGGTCAACCGAGCCACTGCTTCTGCCGACGGTCGACCGGGCCGGTCGACCGTGCGCCTGTGCTGCTGCTGATTTCTGGTTCTCCATTCGTCAACTTCCCTCGACGATCTTCATTCGTCGACTTCCGACTTCCTCCCCCTACATCCTGCCCTCTTAGTTAGACTTGTTGATCTAGCACCATTGACTCAGAATGTACCAGACATTAAGACAACCACAATTTACTTTGGGTTTTCGATCCCAAAAATCTCTCCTCAAAAAGGGCAAGAAGCCCCATGAGTATCCACCTTGATTCAAGTTCCTTCATCTAAAATAAAAAGAACGGGGGAAACATTTGACTGAAAATATATTCTTCACAGACTTTAATATTGGAATTGTTAGCGCCATTGACTTCAAGAAAAAGATTGTCTAGTAGATCCGAGCATATAAAGGGACGCTTTAGTAAATATTCCATATACTGTCAGTGTGCCCTAAACCCAATTATATATAAACGTGTATGCATTTTTCTTATTAAGATGCAGCGATTGATACTATCATGGTATTGGAGCTGCGGTTCTCGATCTGCTGCTTCGTCCTCTATCTCTCATTTTTCAGTTCAATTGTAGTAAGTGGCGTTTTCTGATCCTAATTGAGCTGTTCATCTCAATGTCAATCGTGAATGAGGTCGACCTTGAGATATAGTTTGTGTTGGAAAGAGAGAAGTATTGCTGAGGAAGTTGACAAAGATCGTCGAGGGGTCGTCGAGTGATCGCCGAGGAAGTCGATGTCAAAAGACGAAGGAAGCAGCAGCCAGGAAATAGCCAAACAGCAGCAGAACAGGTGTTTCGGTCGACCGTCCGGTCGACCGCCCGCAGTAGCAGTTGCTCGGTCGACCGGCCCGGTCGACCGACGTGCACAACATGCACGAGGTTGGAGCTCGGTCGACCGCCCGGTCGACCGACTGAAAGTACCCAACTCTCTGTTGGGCACCCAATCGACCGCCCGGTCGACCGGTGGAAAGAGTCGGTCGACCGCCCGGTCGACCGACAAGCGGGTGCTGGCAGAAACTGCAGATTTAGAAACCGTGTTGTATAAATACGGATTTTTTCTAGGGTTTGGCTAATGCTGAAAATTCTGGAGCTCTCTTGAGATCAGAGAAGCTGCTAGCATTGTAATCTTCTTCCAAAGTAATAAACCTCTCTTTTGATTACCCCGGGGACGTAGGCATTGAGGCCGAACCTCGTTAGATTGTTTGTTTGCGTGTGCTTTCTCTGGTGTTTGGTATTTGTGCGATTTTGTGATTGTTCTTCGTGCTTGGGAGATTCAAGGATTCCTCATCAGGTTGTTGTCGTAGGTACAACAAGTGGTATCAGAGCATCCCAGGTTTCGCTTGGGATTTTTCTGGAGATTCGGAGGGCTCGGGATCTGATTCGGTGGAGATCGTGTGTTGATCTCAGATCAGAGGTATTCGTGTTCGTGGGATCGTGTGTCGATCTCAGGAGGACGCAAGGAGTGCTCTTTGGAATCTGTGGTGGAGTAGATCCGGTGAGAAACTCAATCTAGGGTTTCAGGAAAAGGTAAAAAAAAAAAATTCCAATTTTTTTATCGAAGTAGTGATCTATTTCCAGTTGGTTGATTTTTCGCATAGATAGAGGATCAAGTAATCTAGATGGCAGAAGAAATTGCTTCGGTTAAGACCATGAATCCTCATCCGAGGATTGATGTCGTTAAGTTTAATGGCACAAATAATTTCGGGATGTGGAGATGTGAGGTTATGGATGCCCTGAATGCATCGAACCTCGAAGATACACTCCTTCTGGAGAAGAAGAGGAGCACGACCACTGATGAAGAGTGGGCAAAGATGAACAGGTCAGCGTGTGGGTTGATTCGTTCATGTTTATCGCAAGACATAAAATATCTTGCGCAACATGAGACGTCGGCGAAGCATCTGTGGGAAACCTTGAGAAGAAATATCTGACGAAGAGTGTTGAGTCAAGGTTGCAACTTAAGAGTAAGTTGTACCGATTTTAGATGAAGAAGGGGAGCACAGTGAACGAGCACATCAACCGATACACGAAGCTTCTTACAGATTTGGTGAATGTGGATGTCATTGTAGAAGAGGAGGACAAGGCGATCATCTTCCTGAACTCACTCCCGGAGGAGGAGTATGAGACATTCACTCTGACCTTTATCAATGGTAGGCAGACTCTGGACTATCATGAGGTGTCGTCTGCACTGACAAGTTATGAGACAAGGAAGAAGGAGAGACATTCTTCTCAGTCAAGCTCATCGGTGGAGGCACTGGAAGTAAGAGGCAGGGGTTCATCGAGGAAGGGCAAGGAGGTTAGAGGAAGATCAAAGTCCAGGCCAGGGTTTAGGGATCTCAAAAGGAATCAGTGTGCTTTCTGCAGAGAGATTGGGCACCGGAAGGTGGACTGTCCGAAGTGTAAATCACCTAGAGGGGGGGTGAATAGGTGATGGCTAATCTAATGGTCACTAAATGCGGAATTAAAAACTATTATGACCTAAACTAAAAATCTTAAACTAAACACCACGTATAACACAAGAGTATAGCCGAATTCCCCGTGAAGGGCTCTGGACTAACTCCTCTAGATTCCCCTAGATAAGGGTTGAGGTGCCGCGTTGGCTCTCTTGGTTAAATACAAGTGTTAGCAAACAAACCCAAGCATATACAATAAGAGCACACAATATATCAAGCATATAAGTGTAATGACAATAATAGCATGCAAGATATAAACAAGAGACAAAGAGAGAGAGAGAGTGAGCAATCGCAAACACAAGGGATTTGTTTCGAGGTTCGAGCACACTTGCTCTACATCCCCGCCTTCGACACACGAAGGATTTCCACTATGGTTGATCCCAATGGATCACTCCTCGGTGCCGCAACACCTACAATCCCTCGGACTCCCTAGTCCCGTACACACCGCAAGCCCCACAAGCTTGCCGAGGCCGCACCTCAAACCAAGAGTTCACACACGAACTCTAAACAATGCGAACACAACCGTCCGCCTCCTCAAAGGAACAAAGTAGAACTTTGGTGATCACAACTATTGATCACCTAAAATCCTCTCACAACAAACTCCCTATAGAGTAGATATAGCAATGGATGGCTCAAGTGTTGTGTGAGAAAACAAGGATGGAAATGGTGGAGGAAAACTCAAAGAAAATCACTTTGAAACACTCTTGATAAAACTCCCCTTTTGATTGGAAGTATTAGCTCTCAATTTAGTGGAGAAAACTCTTTTAATGAAGTAGGAAAAACTGGCTCAAAGTCCACTAAAAATCTTGTTGAAAAACAATGCCCAAACCCCCAAATTTATAGGGCTAGAAAAACTAGCCGTTGGGGTCTGACAGAACTGTCAGTCGACCGCCCGGTCGACCGGCCAACGGTCATATTTCAGACCGTTGTGCCATCGGTCGACCGGTCGGTCGACCGAGGCCAGGATACAGAGAGCAAGTCTCTCTGTCCGGTCGACCGCTCGATCGACCGGGGCCTTTCTAGAGAGCAGAGCTCTCTGGACGGTCGACCGGGTCGGTCGACCGGCCCCTGCCAGAACTGGCGTGCACGTCTGTGCACGTCGGTCGACCGGCTCGGTCGACCGGCTGAAGCCAGGACAGAAAACTGGGATTTAAAACTTGATCTTTTTGATTGAAATAAAATCCCATAAAATACTGAAAAATCTACAAAAATAGTTTTACCAGTATACTTTGATAAACAAACATGCTTGCACAAAATCAAGACATGTTACAAATAATTTGGACTATTTTTGTAACTTGAAAATATTGGCTCAAATGAAAAAAACAGTATTTTCCAAAACTTGATTTTTCTAAAACTTGTTTTCCAAACTTCACCAAATACAAAAACAAGATATTTAAACTCATTTAAAAGCATAGTGTGTATGGATATGATCCACTACACATACATAGTGAAATATCTATGTTTTTGACATTATGCACTAAACATGATTTTGGATAAAACATGTAAACTTGAAAACCAAAAACAACTTAAACCGGTTTGGTTTTTGGTTAAAATTCTTTTCTAAAACAAACTAAATCAAGAGTGTGTGTGTGTATATATGATATACTTGAGCAATCCACCAACTATACTATCCTTTACATTTTATCTAAAACAAATCTTATAAAAAACAAACCTAGACACAAGTCTTCATCTTCTTGAAGTCTTCACTTGAAGTCTTCTCATCTTCTTGACTTGGTCCAAACACGATCCATAGAGCTAGACTCCTCTTGAGTACTTGATGTGGTCTTGATGCACAAGCTCTTGAATCAAACCGTGTAAGCTCCAAAACTTGACTTTAAATCCTTTGTTGAAGCTACACACCTACTAAGATCTTGATCATGAATCTGTCACTAGTTAAACACAAGATCATTAGTACAATAACTACATGAGTTGATCATCATCAAAACTAGAGTGATGGGCCTTTGGGCCAACAATCTCCCCCTTTTTGATGATGACAAAACTCATGAAGTTATATATGCATGGATTAAAGTAAAGCTCCAAAGAAGCTCCCCCTTAACTCATGCATAACACAAAATAATAAATATGCAATGAATGCTCATAAACATGTATGCAAATACTAGGAGATAAACATGCTAATCAAGCATAAAACGAATCAAATTCTTTTTCTCCTATTTGCAAAACAAAACATATATGCATAAATAATCCTTTTTCACAAAACATGCATATAAACCATATAAACTAAAATCTTTCTCACCCTTTTTGTCAATCATCAACAAAGGGGTAAAAACACAATCAACAAAATCTTTCTCCCCTTTTTGTCATAAATAAAGAGATCAATAAGGGGTCAAATCAAAACAATCAATAAAGAGTTATATGCGATATATATTCATGAAGAGGAAGACGCTAAGTTAGCTTCCCTACATATATGCATTACATGATGAAGGGATGACAAGCCCTAATTCACATAACACATAATATGCAATGCATAAGAGGAGATGTGAAGCTCACCCTACACACGTGTATCATATAAAGAAGAGTTGTCAAGCTCCTCAATACAAGATACACTCAACATGAATCTGTATGTAGAAGAGATGTTAAGCTCTCCTTGCATATAGGCAATACAAATCAAAAATATTTTTAATTTTTCTCAAACAATTTTAAGATATCTTAGTAAATCAAATTTTAAGATACCAAATGTAAATAAACAAATTGTAAATAAACATTACAAATTTTTAATTTTTCAAAAAGATAAAACATATTGGTATCAATAATTGAAAAAACATGCATAAGCTTTATAATAACTTAAGCTTAGCATAAACATACTATGTGCTTTAAAGATGTATACCAAATGTAAAGCAAGCACACGAAAATCATATATATGTATGAGAATTGATAATACCAATTGAAAATTAGAGCATACATATATAGAAAACAAAATATGAGTATATATAAAGATATCAATTTAGATACCAATTGAAAAGATCCAATGATACCAATTGAAATAACAATGTAAATCAAGTATATAATTCATAACCTACCACCCTTCATATGCTCAAGGTAAAAGATTTTCAATAAGCTTGCAAGGCATACACGCCCAGCCATCCGCCCATTGAAGGTAGGGGTTTTCAAAAATAATTTTGAAAATAGTTTAGCTTTGAAAATCACTACCAAATGAAGAATAATTAACTAGTTAAAAGTAATTTTTTAAAAAAAACTAGTTAAAGATCCTTCAAAACATGAAATCAAAACATATGTATTTCATGAATCATACCAAATACATAAAAATTTAAGCACTCATGGTTCATTAAGCTCAAAAAGATCATGAAACAAAGTCATAAATAAACAAATAAAAGTGTGAGTGATCAAAAATCATGTAAATAGCATTTTCATGAAAATAGTCAATGAAGCTCAAATCAAACATGAATATTATTTTATCAAACAAAACATGAAAAATTCATTTTTCATTAAAATAATAAACTTCTAGGTATATGTATGATCTATCCAATCCTAACAATACACATACATATCCCAAACATAAAAGAGTCTATTAAAGGTATTTGCATGAAGGTAAGAGACTCACGGGTATACATGTATATTTATTAGATTTGAATACAAAATACATATACATGAAGTAAAAACATGAAAATAGGCAAAACAAGTATAAATGAAAGAATCATCAAACTAGCCTATACATGTGCATATAGTGGGTACAAATGAGCATGAAGTGCAAACATATATAAATCAATTTGTTCTCACTATTTGTACATGTATAAATAAAAGTTTTGATAAAAACTACATTTAACCTAGTATTTACCACATGAAGCACAAAAACATATAAAACATGAACATGCTATATGATATCATGAAAATAAAAGCATGTACATAAATTGAGAGTTTAGAAATAGTTACCAACTAGGGAACTATGTTCCAAAACTCCAAACATGGTGGTTGACCCACCAAACCTCCTTGATAGCGATGCATCTATATATGTGTCCATCAAGTCCATGTGCATCCACCATCAAGGCACCATTTCTCTCACGTCGTGTGAGAGCCCTCACCTACATCAAAAACACAAGGTGGGAGTTTTGGTACCCATTTTCTTTTGGGTCCTTGGGGGTTAGCTTTATAAGGAACCCAAATTTTTTTATTAGCAAAATTAATATGATGTAACTTGTCAAAACAAAATTTTGCTAAATAGCCTTTGCGGCCACAATGTGTACATTTCTACACCTTAGGATGCATATGAGTGTGTGTGTGGTCATGGCGTGCAAAGTGTGCATATGCATGATGATGATGTGCATGAACATGTGGAGCTTGTTTCTTTGAAAACAAGGACTCCAATCTAGTGTGGTTAAATGCACATGTGCTCAAAGTTGAGCTCAAACAACTAATCCTATTTTTCAAAACAATTATCTCACTATCATTAATGGTGTC
>JAVJIF010033063.1:0-137688 GCA_038442645.1 Agave tequilana | reverse complement strand
TTATGTTGGGCTTAGAAGCCAACATTTTCCTCTGTCCTTAGCCGTCGGAGGCGTCGGATGTTAATAAAGATGCTCTCTTGTTTTGATCAAGGTGTACTTTTACTTGATCGGCGGAGGAGTACCATTAAGGATAGTACTTCTTCAGGAATCTGCCATTGATCGGCATCATGAGTGTATCGCCATGTGAGGTTATGGGGCGATATGATCCATTTGAGTAGACTGACTCTACTACAAATGGTCCTTCCCATTTGGGCTGAAATTTTTCCTTTGTCTTATGTGTCATCACCATAGGTCTTCTGACGGCTAAGACAAGATCGCTTTCTTGAAAGTTCGCACTTTAACTTTCTTGTTGAAGGCTCTGGTAATCCGGGCTTGGTAGAGCTCGATTTGTTGTTGGCCTTCAGACGTTTATCATCCAAGGCCTCCAATTCTTGGAGTCACTGTGATACTTCTCCTCTGTTGTCACCTCTCCCGCTGTCAGGCGATGCATAGAGACGAAATATGGATTTCCAGTGGAAGCACAGCTTCACACCCATATACGAAAGAAAATGGCGTAGCTTTAGTTGGGGTTCGAACAGTTGTTCGATAAGCCCATAAGCATTCACCCAGCTTGTCGTCCCAGTCACGTTGACTTTTGAGACGAAATTTCTTTGAAGCTTGCCAATGGTTTTGTTGAAAGCTTCTGCGAGACCATTAGCGACAGGGTAGTATGCCGTTGAGGATACACTCTGGATTCTGAATTTCGCACAGAATCTCTGGAAAGCCTGGCTGATGAACTGGGGTCCATTGTCATGGATGATTTGCTAAGGTACCCCAAAACGGTAAATGACGTGATGTTTAACAAATTTGATCACATTAGATGACTTCACCTCCTTCAAAGGGACGGCTTCAGCCCATTTGGAGAAGTAATCGGTTATGGCTAAGATAAACTGATGTCCTTTTGATGATGGTGGGCTAATATGGCCAACTACATCCATCCCCCACATCTCAAATGGCCTGGTAGGGGTCGTAGAGTGAAGGTATCTTGGTGCTTGATGGATAAAATCGCCGTGTACTTGGCAGGCGTGACATCTTTGGCATAAGTGATGGCATCATCAGCGACATCTTAGGCCAATAATATCCCAACCTTTGGAGTCGGTATGCAAGTTTTGGGCCAGGTTGATGGGCTCCACACATGCCGTCATGGGCTTCTTTCAACACCCCTGTGCCTCTTTTTGTGAAAGGCAGCGGAGCAAGATCCCGTCGTGCGATCGACGATACAGTGTTCGCGTAATCGCATTGTAGTAGAATTTGGGGGCTTTCCTTCGAATGGCAGCCGCTTCTTTGGTGTCCTCAGGCAGGATGCCATACAAGACATAATCAATATAAGGGAATCGCCAGTCTCTATGCTCTGGACCGGCTGACGACTCGAGAACTTCTTTGCCTCGACAATCTCCTGTTGGCTCCTAGTAGTCCCTCAAGAGCCAATCTCGGGCAATACAGGTCATGGCTGTGGACAAATATTTTCTCTACTGCTCCAGCTAGAAGAGCTAAAAGGCAGCGAGAGACGCCAGTGCATCTGCATGCGCATTTTGCTTGCGTGGCACATGGTCAATGTAAAAGTTGGTGAACCTTTCAGCCATGTGGACAGTTGCGTTGTAATAGGGTACTAGATCTTCATGTCTGACTTCGTACTTCCCACGAACCCTGGCTGACGATGAGCTTGGAGTCACCATATGCCTTGAGATTTTTAACACCAATCTCATCGGCGAGTCGCATCCCAATCAAAGAGCATTGTACTCCGCCACATTGTTGGAACAAGGCTCGGTTAATGAGACAGTTCGAGGAATACATAGTTCTGTGGGGAGACGAGTACTACTCCTACTCTGCCACTATATGTCCTTTTGGGCTTGTTCTCGATGCACCATCAAAGAAAAGTTGCCATACTTGTCCTTCAAAAGATGCTGAGTCTGGCAGGCTTCAGCAATCTCATCTGGAGATCCTCGTAAAGTTGGCTGCCCTCGGATCTGGATGCTCAGCCAGGAAATCCGCCACCGCTTGTCCCTTCACAGCTTTTTGTGGTAAAAAGTGCATTTCATATTGGGATAGCAATATGGCCCATTTTTCCAATCGGCCATTTAACGATGAAGGCTTTGTCATGAGTAACCTCAAGGGGTTGACTTTTGATATGACGTTTATTGTCTGGCCTACCACATAGTGTCGCATTTTCTGAATAGCAAACACCAATGCCAAATATTCCTTCTCGATCGGGTTGTAACCGATGTTCGGCTCCGATCATTGTTCTATACTCAAATAGTAGATTGCTTGCTCTCTCCTTGATCATCATTCTGAGCTAGTAGAGCTCCTAAAGAATGATCCATCGCTCGGACGTAGATCAGAAAGGTTTTCCGATACTAGAGCTACAAGGACTGGTGGTCGTGTGAGGTATTATTTAATTTCCTCAAATGCTTGTTGGCAAGCGTTATCCCAAATGAACGAAACACCCTTCTTCATTAATTTGGTGAAGGGTTGGCATCTTCCGGAGAGATTTGAGATAAACCTGCGGATGTACGCCAATCGTCCTTGCAATCCCCTGAGCTCTTTGAGATTTCTCGGAGGTTGCATCTCCTGGATAGCGCGAACCTTTTCTGGGTCCAAATGAATTCCTGTGGAAGTCACTACAACCCAAGGAACTTGCCACTGGCCACCCCCAGGAAGGACTTGGTGGGGTTCATCTTCAATTGATGGGTCCGTATGATGTCGAAGACAACCTTTAAATCAATTAAATGATCACCTTTAGCGCGACTTTTTACTGCGATGTCGTCAACATAGTATTCCACCGTTTTGGCGCATGTGTTTGTGGAAAATGGCATTCATGGCCCTTTGATATGTTGCCCCTGCATTCTTCAGTCCGAAGGGCATGACGGTGTGAACAGTATACCCCCAGTGGTGTCCTGAAAAGGTTATGCTTTCATCATCAGGATACATTTGATTTGATTATATCCTGAGAATCCATCCATGAAGGACATTCGCTCGAATCCACATGTGTTGTCAATCATGACATCTGTGATTGGCAGTGGGAATTCATCCTTGGGACAAGCCTCGTTTAGATCACGAAAATCGATACAGATTCGGATCTTCCCGTTCTTTTTAGCAACGGGGACGATGTTGGCTACCCAATCAGGATGTTGTTCTTCCCTAATGAAGCCAGAGTGTATAAGCTTTCTGAATTCTGATTGAATTGCCTCCATTATTTCTGGACGGAACCGTCGTTGTTGTTGCTTGATGGGCTTTTTGTCCGTATTAATGTTGAGGCGGTGCATAGCCACTCAAGGATCAAGTCCAGGCATATCCTCATAATTTCAGGCGAAGACGTCTATATATTCTTGTACAGAGATATTAGATGCTTTTTCTCAGAAGGTGACAGCCGTCACTTATGAAGATGGGCTTAGAATTAGTCTCATCTCCTAGATTGATCTGAACAACCTTATCTTCTGTGGGTGGCTCGCGCTGTTCAAAGCGGGTATCTCAAAGATTGTTTAAGTGTTGGATCTAAGGATCTATATCGGATTGGATTACCTCTTTATTTTTGTCTTCCAGGTGGCTTGTTGAAACCATATTCACTGAAAGTTCTCTGAAGATGTTGCTGACACTAGCATCTGACTCCCACGATGACGTGCCCGATGAGTAATCATGGCATAATGACTCTTCAGACTCAGAAGCTGATGGGATCGGAGTTGACACATAGCCCAACCCCCTGCGAGTCCGATGATAATAATCAGGGGTTTTCCCTTTCGGCACAAAAGATCGAAGTAGCGTTCTCCTTCCTTTGCCGAAATTCAACCCTGGTCCGCTTGTTAGATCATACCCCATGCTTTTCATCATTCTGAGTGCCTTTGGCTCATAATGACCGAACTGAGGGGATTCCTGCTCGCCTTCTGATTCTTCACGGGTCATCGGTTCGGATTCAATTCGTCCGAAAAGAATTGGTCTTTGGCCTTTCCGTCTCGCTGGAACCATGAATATTGATTCTTGCGCATCGCCGGCATCATGGTGCGTTTCGAAGGATGACTTCACTGGTACATACAATGATGTCAAAGCATCCATTGCCGACCAGAGATCATCATCCACCTCGGTACTAGTGTCCGACGACACTAAATCAGAAGCGAATACAGAGAAATACGCCAAATCTAATTCTTCATTAATATACCATCCGCCTACATCATCGGAGGTATTATCAACATCGAGCTTATTAATGCCCGTTACAAGTGGGTCTAGTTCCCAAATGCATTCTTCTTTCTCCGGCTCGGTGTCGGCTTCATTACCAGAGTCGGGCTCCTCTGGCTGCGGGATTTCATCTGTTTCCACAGATTCCTGATATAGGAGAGAATATGTGAAATAATTCTCAACTCCCTTGAATGGATGCCTTTCGGCAATCAGCGTTCGCACCTTTCCACTCCGTCGATGTATTTCATGACTTGGTGGAGAGTAGAAGGAACGATAGAATTGCGATGAATCAACGGTCGTCCTAACAGCAAGTTGTAGGAGGTGTCAGCATCTATCACGTAGCATGTCACCTCCGACTTTAGGTCCCCAATCTGGCATTTGAGCTTGACCTTCCCCATTGGACGGGTACTATTGGCATTGAACCCATAATAGTAGTCTGGGTGGCGCTCAAACGGTGAGTAGGAATCCCTAGATGTTGCATGACTCGGCGAGGCATAATGCTCAATGCGGACCCGGGATCTACCTGAATGCGGTTCACCTCAGATGATCCAATATACCCTGCGAAGTAAAGGGGTCGATCATGTTTCCCTTTGACTTGCATATCATCTGCCGTGAAGGTGATGCAGGGAACATTTTGGAGGTATGGAGGCAGTCCTCTACATCTTCCTCCTTTGGTCCGATCGACACCTGGGTCATGAAAACCTCAGCATTAGCCAAGGCCTCTTGTAAAGCTTCTCTGGTCGACTTCGATAGCCTAAGAAGCTCATAAAGAGTAATCCGGGCCGGGATGTTGGCCAGTTGAGTCAGGACATCAAAGCGGTAAGGTGTTGTGATCCTTCCGCTGTGTCTTTCGAAGAACTCTGGAATACCGAAGCTCTTTCTGTTTCTCCACTGATTGCTTGTGGAGGGCTTGGCTGGCTCTGCAGCGGGTCTTGGAGGAGTTACCGCCATTTTGTCATACTTTTTCAAATATGACTGCCCTGAACGGGTTTCCGCTACCAGTTGACTAGGTTCTGTGGCTAGAGCTATCGTCTCCTCTTCTGAATCGGTCAGTGAGGGAACATCAGTCTCCGCTTCCGAGAAGAGGCACATACCACATTACAGGATGAAGCCTTAGCTTTGTCTTTGGACTTCCTGCTGGTCACAGTGGTCCATTGCTGGCCATCCACAAGGTCGGGATGAACCCACATGACTTCTCCCTGAGGTGTGAAAACGGGTACTAGGCCCTTCTCTTGCTGTTGGTGAGGGTCTGTGTTGACCATTCCAGCTCTCCTCTTGGGACAGGGACTACTCCAGAGGGTGTTGGAGGTTGCCTTCCAAACTGGAGGAATGACGTCATATTGGCCGTCACCTTCTTCTGCTCTGGACGGAGTTTTAATACCTCCGCGTCAATCAGAGCCTGAAGGATGTCCTTGAAGACATAACAGCTCTTGGTGGGGTCTCCCAACATCCTGTGATACATGCAGTAGTTGGGATTATCGGTTTTACCGACTTCTTCAGGGCGCCTAACTTCAGGAAGTTTCAGTCTGTTGCTCTTGTTGAGTAATTTGAAGAGCGAGTCGACATGTTCATCCTTGAAGGAATACTGCTTGCTGGCGCGTGGTTGGCTTGAAGAGCCACTTCCCTTAACCGGTTGAGGTTTGAAAAGGGATTTGGTCTCTGCTGCCAAGTTATCCTTCTTTTTGTTTGGAGGATGTGTCTTGCGCACGCCTTGTTGTCCTCTCAGCTTTGGGTTTGTTTTCTTCTGCCCTGACCCGAGCGATGATTTCTTCAGCTTATTCACCTTGTTGGATCAACTGCTTCCAGGTGCGGCTTTCGGCAACTCCTATTTGGGCAAGGAGCGAAGTTTGGAGATTGTGGCGGCATGTTTCCACCAGGGTGACCTGGGTCATACCGCTTGGACATCGGAGTGCTACGTTCCGAAATCTTTCTACGAAAGACTTAACGGACTCTCCCTTTCGCTGCTTGGTGGCTAAAAGGGTAGGCATGTTGACCTCCGAGTTATCTTCAAAGAAGCGCGTTAAGAAGAGCTTCTCCAAGTCGCCCCAATTCTTGATGGAACCCTCTGGGAGCTTCATGAACCATTCAAAGGCAAGCCCTTTTAGGGTGCCGATGAAAAGCGTGCCAGAATGGCATCATTATCTACCACATTCCCTGTTTGAGATTTAAAGTAGTAGATATGTTAGTTCGGTGAACCTTTCCCATCAAATGCTTGGAGGGTTGGAGCCTTGAATTTGGGCGGGTATGGAACCAGGTCCCACTCGGCCGGATATGGCCGGACCACTCCTGCTTCTTGGAGGCCTTTTCGGTTGGTAAGGGCCTCAAGACGTTGCTCCAACTGATTCATTCTTTTAGAATGAACCTTTCCCTGGTCTCGGTCGTCCTTTTTCCTGCGACGAGGATTTAGACGAACCAGAAGTCAGTTGCTATTCCTCCTCTACGTGTATAGAAGATGAGCTTTTCCCCTCTTTTCGTTTGCCTTTAGACTTCTTAGAGGAGGCTTTGTTAGTTGATTTTCTCTTGTCTTCAAGCAACTGTGCGAGAATTTGCTTGAGGGAGTCGATAGATTCTTGCTGAGTGCGAATCATCTCGAATTGTTCCTTCTGGACCTGGGCTTGCTGCTCCAAGCGCCTGGCGGTCTCCTCAGGAGTGCTAGTCATGTATATAAAGGCCTCTTTCTCTATAGAAGAGTTTGAAGCCTGTGACTCTGCAATAGCGGAATGCGAGTCATTCACCTCAATGCCCCGGATTAGAGCATTGTAGTCAATCAGGGGAATTACCCCGGTCCGGGTGCGAGTGTGTCGGTACACTCCTTCTGGTTCTGTGTCAGACTCATCGGAGCTGATTGCAGGTTGTTTTCCCCTTACTTCTGCTTGCCATGTTTGCAGTGAGCTCAGGATATTCAATGTCAGAGAAGACCCTCCTCCTATGGGAATGACTTTTTTTAGCTGATCGGGAATCAGGGTCGCTGTCTGACTAGAGACTGCTGGTTTGCACCTGAATCGCAACGGCATTCGGAGAGCATTGTGATAAGCAGTTCGCAGCAACATGACGAAGTGATCCGGTTAGCACTTCTCTTCTTGGTTAAATAATCTCTCAGATCCGTGGGAGGAGGATCAAAGAGATTAGCCTCGCAATGTCGAGGGCGGGAAGCTTCCCTGCCCTGTACTGTTGGGATGCAGGGTTCAGCGATGTGGGGCGCATGAACGCAGCTCTTGCGTCGCGTCTTCAGGACACGCGTCTGGCGTCTCTACTGAGAAGAGACGCGACTATCGCGTTGCTAATTATTGCGCCGGGGCAGAGACGCTTGAGAGATACAGGGCTGCTGGGCCCCATGCCTAGAGGCGCGTGCCTCTTGCACTTGGCAAGGTGCGCGAGTTTCGCCTTGGCGTATGGGGAGTAGGGCTTCAGAGGAGCCAACTTGGTGAGCCTCACGTTTGGGCTGCCAAATGCGGATTTTACATGCTGGATGTGGTGTGTCAGAGACGCCAGTTTGAACTTTGCGTCCTGCCTCAGTTGGACTATCAGTTGTTCCAACTTGCAGTTGACGCGCACGCCTTCTCTGTCGGCGCTCAGTGTTCCGGTTACATTGTGGGGGTTGAGAGAAACCAACGACGGCCTGGTGTTGAGGAAGAGGATGGATTGGCTGGACACCAGAGAACTTGACCACGCGGGTCTCCTGAGAGACGTTGGCGCGGGTGTCACGTATGGCGTGATTGGCCACGACATCCCTCACAGCAGCTGCCTCTGAGAGAGGCTCAGAGCGAATTTCGGGGCAAGTCCCCGTAGAGACCCTGCGGTAGGTGCGGGCCTTTGGGCTCTTGGAGCCGTAAGAGAGGAACTCTTCATACTTTGCCTGGTCGAATTCTACGACGAGTGATTCGACCATTTTTCTTTGTAGAGGACGTCACCTTGTGCCACAACTTGTTCGTCAGTAACGAAAGAATTCCCCAGCGGAGTCGCAATCTCTTGTTTGGTACTGAGTAGAAAAATTCGGTGTAAAGTTTCCTTGAATCAATTAAAAGATTACAACGGACTAATGCTCCGACTACAAGGGAGGGAAGATGTTGAGTCTTGAATCTCTCCTTTGTTTAGTGCTGGGTTCTTTAAGTGGCGGTGGAAAGTGAATCTTGTTTTCCGTTGACCAGGTGAACGTCAGGAACTTCTGGGGATCTTCTCTTCGGTTGGCGGACGGAGTAACACAGCTCTGTCGACCAAAATCTCAAAGAGATTGTAGGCAAAGATTAACTTGTACGCAGCAAGTTAGTTGAAGAGTTGGACTCTCTTTCCTTCTCTGTAGAAGCTCTCAAGTCAAGCTCTTCTCTGATCTCTCTAAAAAAAATCCGACCCCTTCTCCATAGCAACAGGGCTATTTATAGAGGTTTCAGGAGCGAACGTGCCTCCTAAAAATACTCCATAATGGGGGTTAATTTTCCCCGTTATGTGGGCCGTGATTGACCCTATAACCAGGACGGTTACAACTAATACGCGGGTGTCGACCCACGCGCCTGGTGCTGCAGTGCTGGCTGAGACGCGGGTGTCGACCACGCGCCTTGGTGCTGCAGTGCTGGCTGAGATGCGAGTTTCGACCCTCGCGCCTTCGTGCTTCAGTGCTGGCTGAGACGCGGGTGTCGACCCTCGCGCCTTGGTGCTGCAGTGCTGGCTGAGACGCAGGTTTCGACCCTCGCGCCTTGGTCCTGCAGTGCGCTGCAGTGACGGCTATGATTTGCCCTGCGTCTGGAGTTTTGGGACTCTACTTTTGAAGACTTGTCTTCAATGATTTTTTAGACAGCCTACAACGGCCCGCAACGGTCCACACGCGGAGCCGAGTGGCAGATCGACCCCCTGAAGGGCACCCGACTCGCCGACAGCGCCTCGTGGTGCGGAAGGGTCCAGGCCGGACGGGGCTCTCACCCTCCCTGACGCTCCTTTCCATGGGACTTGGGCCGGTCCGTCACTGAGGACGCTTCTCCAGACTACTCTTCCTGGTTTACTCGCCGTTACTAGGGAATCCTCGTAAGTTTCTTTTCCTCCGCTTATTGATATGCTTAAACTCAGCGGGTGGCCCCGCCTAACCTGGGGTTATTGTCCGAGGGTACTCGCGAGCGCCAATTGGATTGGGATTCTTGCATGAGCCACTGGGGCCGGGGGCTTGGTTCGCGGCGTTCAGCATCGAGCGTGTCCGTTTACCATTCGCCGCGTCCAACCTGGCCAGCGGCCGCACTTCGACCCGCCGTCTCTGACCTCCGGAGAGGCCGAGCTACCCTCCGGAGGCTGGCGGCGACCTCCCGGTGGCTCAAAGAGATTTCGCAAAATTCTGACAATGTCCCGCACTAGCCGCGTCCTGTTCAACCATGCCCGGCCGCTGCGGGCACGGGCGCAAGCAGGCAAAGCAGAGCGCGACCCTATTCTGTCAGGCATCGCTCCTATTCCATTGGGCACCACGCCGCCCTTGGCCTCCGGAGAGGCCAAGCCAGCCTCCAGAAGTCGGCGATGGCCTCCTGGTGGCTCAAACAGCTTTCGCAAATTCTGACGATGCCCCCACATAGGTCGCGGCCCTGTATCACTATGCCCGCCGTTCCAGGCCCGAGTGCGAGCAGGCAAAGCAGAGTGCGGCCCTATTCCGTCGGGCACCGCTCCTATTCCTTGGGGCACCATGCGCCCCTGACTCCGGAGAGGCCGAGCCACCCTCCGGAGGCCGGCGGTAGCCTCCCAGCGGCTCGAAAAGATTTCACAAAATTCTGACGATGCCCCCGCACAAGCCGCGGCCCTGTTCCACTGTGCCTGGCCGTGGTGGTAATGGGCGCGAATGGGCAAAGCGGAGCGCGGCCTTATTCCATCAGGCACCGCTCCTATTTCATAGGGCACCACGTCGCCCCTGGCTTCCAGAGAGGCCGAGCCACCCTCCGGAGGCCGCCGGCGGCCTCCCGAGGCTCGAATAGCTTTCATAAAATTCTGACGATGCCCCAGCACAGGCTGCAACCCTATTCCACCATGCCCGGCCGCTGTGGGCACAGGCGTGAGCGAGTAAAGCAGAACGCGACCCTATTCCGTTAGGCACCGCTCCTATCCATGGGGCACCACGCCGCCACTGGCCTCCAAAGAGGTCGAGCCACCCTCCGGAGGCCGGTGGCAGCCACCCAGCGGCTCGAAGAACTTTTGTAGGATTCTGACGATGCCCTCACACAGGCCGCGCCCCTGTTCTACCATGCATGGCCGCTGGGGGCACGGGCGTGAGCAGGCAAAGCAGAGTGCGACCCTATTCTATCGGGCACTGCTCCTATTTCATGGGGCACCGCGCCGCCCATGGCCTCTAAAGAGGCCGAGCTAACCTCCGGAGGCCACTGGTGACCTTCTGGAGGCTCGGAGAACTTTCATAAAATTCTGACGATGCCCCACACAGGCCGCGGCCCTGTTCCATCATGCGTGGCCACTAAGGGCACGAGCGCGAGCAGGCAAAATAGGGCGCGACCCTATTCCGTCGGGCACCGCCCCTATTCTTCGCTGATTTAGCCAAGCCCGCTGATTCTGCCAAGCCTGTTCCCTTGGCTGTGGTTTTGCTAGACAGTAGACAGGGACAGTGGGAATCTCGTTAATCCATTCATGCGTGTCACTAATTAGATGTTGAGGCATTTGACTACCTTAAGAGAGTCATAGTTAGTCCTGCCGTTTACCCGTGCTTGGTTGAATTTCTTCACTTTAACATTCAGAGCACTGAGCAGAATGATATTGCGTGAGCATCCGCAGGGACCATCACAATGCTTTGTTTTAATTAAACAGTCGGATTCCCCTTGTCCGTACAAGTTCTGAGTCAACTGTTCGACGCCCAGGGAAGGCCCTCTGTGAGAGAGGGCTGTTCCTAGTCCGTCGCCCGGCCGGCACGCAGCGACCCGCTCTCGCCACGGGAGCGGCTCAGCAGTCCATCGACAGCTGACGGGTTCAGGGCTGGGACCCTTGTGCCCAGCCCTCAGAGCCAATCCTTTTCCTAAAATTATTGATCCGTATTCCCGACTTCCCTTACCTACATTGTTCCATTGGCCAGAGGCTGTTCACCTTGGAGACCTGATGGGTTATAAGTACGACCGGCGTGGGCGGCACTCGACCCTCTGAATTTTCAAAGGCCGCTGGGGGCGCACCGAACACCGCGCGACATGCGGTGCTCTTCCAGCCGCTGGACCCTACCACTGGTTGAGCCGTTTCCAGGGTGGGCGGGCTGTTAAGCAGAAAAGATAACTCTTCCTGAGGCCCCCGCTAGCGTCTTTGGACTCCCTAACGTTGTCGTCCACCGCCACGTCCGGCTCAAAAATTTTAACCCGATTCCCTCTTAGAGCTCACGCGATAAGGCGCTCTCTGACAGGCTTCCCCCATCCCTTGGGATCAACTAAGCCATGTGTAAGTGCCGTTCACATGGAACCTTTCCCCCCTTCGGCCTTCAAAGTTCTCAGTTAAATATTTGCTACTACCACCAAGATCCGGACCGACAGCCGCTCCGCCCAGGCTTGCGCCCCGGGTTTTGCGGCGGCTACCGCGCCTTCCTACTTATTGAGGCATGACGATCATCCCGATGGCCGGATGTGAGTCGCGCGCTTTAGCGCCATCCGTTTTTGGGGCTAGTTGATTTGGCAGGTGAGTTGTTACACACTCCTTAGCAAATTTCGACTTCCATGACCACCGTCTTGCTGTCTTAATCGACCAACACCCTTTGTGGGTTCTAGTTAGCACAGTTGGGCACTGTAACCAGCTTTCGGTTCATCCTGCATCGCCAGTTCTGGTTACCAAAAATGGCCACCTTTAGCTCTCTATTCCATGGCGTGGCTCATCGAAGAAGCCGCGCCATCCTACCTATTTAAAGTTTGAGAATAGGTCGAGGGCGTTGCGCCCTCGATGCCTTTAATCATTGGCTTTACCTAATAAAACTCGCGCGCGGGCTCCAGCTATCCTGAGGGAAACTTCAAAGGGACCAACTACTAGATGGTTCGATTAGTCTTTCGCCTATACCCAAGTCAGACGAATGATTTGTACGTCAGTATCATTGCGGACCTCCACCCGAGTTTCCTCCGGCTTCGCCCCGCTAAGGCATAGTTCACCATCTTTCGGGTCCCGACAGGCATGCTCCCAATCGAAACCTTCACAGAAGATTGGGGTCGGTCGACGGTGTACCCCACAAGGGGATCCTGTCCATTAGCTTCCTTGCGCCTTCCGGGTTTTCACGCCCGTCGGCTTGCACGCATGCCAGACTCCTTGGTCCGTGTTTCAAGGCGGGTTGGATGGGAAGCCCACGGGCCGATGCCAAGAGCACGCGAATGCCCTAAGGGGCACGCCGAGATGGCACACGCTGTTACCCCGCCGCACTGGCGGTGTATCCATGGGCGGGATCGACAACCCGGGCTTGGGCCACCTGCACGGCCCGCAACGGTCTGCACGCTGAGCCGAGCAGCGGACCGGTCCCCTGATGGGCCATTACACATCCGGCCGGCGCGCATCGCCGGCCCCCATTCGCTTCCCTCCTGACAATTTCAAGCACTCAAAGTCCTTTTAATCTTTCCCTCGTGGTACTTGTTCGCTATCGGTGTCTTGCCGCTATTTAGCCTTGGACAGAATTTATCGCCCGATTGGGGCTGCATTCCCAAGCAACCCGACTCGCTGAGCAGCGCCTTGTGATGCGGCAGGGTCCAGGCTGGACGGGGCTCTCACCCTGCCTGGCGCTCCTGTCCATGGGACTTGGGCCCTGTTCGTCCCTGAGGATGCTTCTCCAGACTACAATTCGGGCAGCGCGGCCGCCCGATTCCCAAGCCGGGCTCTTCTCGGTTCACTCGCTGTTACTAGGGGATCCTCGTAAGTTTCTTCTCCTCTGCTTATTGATATGCTTAAACTCAGCGGGTGGCCCCGCTGACCTGGGGTCGTTGTCCGAAGGCGCTCGTGAAAGCCAATTGGATTGGGTTTCTTACATGAGCTGCTGGGGTCGGGGGCTTGGTTCGCGGCGTTCAGTGTCGAGCGTATCCGTCCACCACTCGCCGCGTCCAACCCAGCCGGCGGCCACACTTCTACCCGTCACCTCTGACCTCCAGAGAGGCCGAGCCACCCTCCGGAGGCCAGCGGCGGCTCAAAAGGCGTTCATAAAATTCTAACGATGCCCCCGCACTAGCCG
The DNA here is from genome assembly GCA_038442645.1 of Agave tequilana. Lineage (NCBI taxonomy): Eukaryota > Viridiplantae > Streptophyta > Magnoliopsida > Asparagales > Asparagaceae > Agave > Agave tequilana. Next base: position 124,334 of record JAVJIF010033063.1, on the reverse strand, counting down.
CGACCCTGTTCCACCATGCCCGACCGCTGCGGGCACGAGCGCGAGTGGGCAAATCAGAGTGCAGCCCTATTTCGTCAGGCATCGCTCCTATTCCATGGGGAACCACGCCGCCCTTGGCCTCCGGAGAGGCTGAGCCACCCTCTGGAGGCCGGCGGTGGCCTCCCGGCTGATCGAAGAGCTTTCGTAGAATTCTGACGATGCCCCCGCATAGGCCGTGAACCTGTTTCACCGTGCCCAGCCGTTGAGGGAACGAGAGCGAGTGGGCAAAGCAGAGCCAGCCCTATTCCATTGGGCACCGCTCCTATTCTATCAGGCACCATGTCGCCCCTAGCCTCCGGAGAGGCTGAGCCACCATCTGGAGGCCGGCGGTAGCCTCCCGGCAGCTCAAAGAGCTTTCACAAAATTCTGATGATGCCCCCGCACAGGCCGCGGCCCTGTTCCATCGTGCTTGGCCGCCGCGGTAATGGGCGCGAGCGGGCAAAGCGACGCACCACCTTATTGTTGGCCCAGAGGCCTTCCACTCTAGTTTTGATGATGATTAACTCATGTAGTTATGTTTACTAATAATCTTATGATATTGAGTTTCAGATATTTAACCAAGATATTAGTAGGTGATTAGCTTCAACAAAGGTGTTTTGGAGCTTTTCACAAGGTGATTCAAGAGTCCGAGCGTCAAAGTTCATATCTAGCACTCGTTGGAGTCAAGCTTGGTGGATCACGTTTGGATTGAGTCGACTTGGAGACGGCGCTCTACAAGAAGACCTCGATACATAGTTTAGTTTATGTTTTAGATCTATTTGTAAAGATTAGATAGTGTGATATGCTCAAGTTCACAACACACACACTTGTTTAAGTTTCATGTTTTGATTTTCGGTTTTGGTTTAACCGATCTTGGTTTTCATGAATAGATAGTATCAAAACAAGTTTACATGGTTTTATGTATATTATAATTGATCTGTATACATGTATACTTCAACTATTTAAACAAACTTAGTTTGATAGTCTATTTCATGAGTTTGGTGTTTTGGTATTTTAACAAAACTTATTTTTGGATTTTAAGTCAAAACAATGATATATATATCTTTTATGTATATTGGATTATATCCATATACAACATGCCTAAAAGTTGTTTCATATCACGTTTTTGTATTTGGATGAGTTTTGGACAAAACGAATTTTCAATTCAAAAATCCTAGTTTTGGAAAATACGGAATTTGGTTTTCGGCAAAATTTCTTAGTCACAAAAATGGTTCAAATAGTTTGAAATATGAGTTGAATTTTTTCACACATGTTTGTATATCAAAGTATTATACTAAAACTATTTTTGTGAATTTTTAGAGATTTTATGGGATTTATTTGGTAATTAAAAACCTAATTTTCAAATCCCTTAAACAGTTCTGCCAGGCTCTGGCGGTCGACCGGACCGGTCGACCGGAACCAGAGTCAGTTGACCGGACCGGTCGACCGATATGCACAAGGATGTGCACGCAGGCCAGCCCTTTGGGCCGGTCGACCGAGCGGTCGACCGACTGAAGGCAACCCACTCTCGGGTTGCCCCGGTCGACTGGGCGGTCGATCGGCCAGAAAGCCGTTGCACTCTGGTTCAGGGCCCGGTCGACCGGGCGGTCGACTGGCAGGCTCAACGGTCAAATTTTTAACCGTTGGCCAGTCGACCGGAAGGCCAATCTGGGGCCTAGTCAGCAGCCAACGGACAAATTTTTAATGGGCCTATTTATACCCCATTTGAGTTGGTTTTTGTTAAGACTTCCAAGAGCAAAATTCTCCCATTCTCTAGTGTTTTATTTCAAGTTTTAAAAAGAGTTTTAGAGCTTCAAAGATTTGATCTTCATTTGTTTTCAAAGTGTTTTTATTTCAAAGAAAAAGTCTTTTTGGGAATTTATTTTTGGTCTAAAAATTCTATATCTTTTTGAAGATTTCCCAAGTGATTTTCTTTGTTCAAAACACTTTGTTTTCTCACACTTGAGCTTATCATTCTATCCTCTCTATAGGATCTTTGTTTTTGTGGGAAAAGAATCGGTTTGTGGTCTTTTGATCACCAAGTTATAAACCCTCATACTTTGTGTTATCCCTCTTATGTAGAGGTTGATTTTGGAGTGGTGGCTTTGTGCCCTATCCTTCTAGTGAGAGGTTGATTGGTTGTGTGGCTTTGTGCCCATCCCTCAAGTGTGAGGTGATTGATTTGTGGTGGCTTTGTGCCTTGCCTCTAAGTGTAGAGGTTGTGTTTGTAATTGAGAGAGGAGTTGTGTACTCCCGGTTGTATTGCCCCAAATCCTCAGTGGAGGTTCCCTGTGTGAGAGTCCTGTGTGGACAAGTTAGTGGAAATCCTTCTGTGTGAAGGCGGGGACGTAGAGCTGGGTGCTCGAACCTCGAAACAAATCTCGGTGTTTGCGTTTGATCCATTGACTCTAAACTCTCTCTTTTACTATTGTGCCTTGCATCATTCATATTGTCATATCACTCTCATATGCTTGGTTGTGTTTGTTTGTGTGCCTCACTTGTGTTTAACCACGAGAGCTTCATATAACACCTCAACTCTTATTCAGAGGAATCAAGAGGAGTTAGTCCAGAGCCCTTCACTGGGAATTCAGCTACACTCGTTGGTTACATTAAGTGTGTTGCATTTTTAGTTTTTAAATTCCGCATTTTGTTCATTAGATTAGCCGTACACCTATTCACCCCCCCTCTAGGTGTACTTATAATTGGTATCAGAGCCTACGCTCCTGATATTAGGTTTAACCACCTAGGAGTGTGATCTTAGTTTTGCTAATCTATCATTTGCATTTGTATTTGCACACATATGTTTGCACTCTGTTTTCCGTATAATTTGCAAAGGGAAAACTTACAATAAAAAGTGTTGAGGAGCTAAATTACAAGTATTCTAAAAGATTACAAGTAGATCTCCTCAGAGATTCTGGAGAAGTGTGCCGATAGGAGTCTGGTCAGCGCGCGACCACTTTGTCCCTTTGACGATGCGAGCGATGAGATTCCCTTCTTGCCTGGTTCGGGGAATCGGAGAACAGAAGGTTGGTAGAACCCTCTTACTACTTCTCAAAACCGCCTTCAATTAGGAATTCCTTCTCGCCTGGTTCCGGAGATTCCTTGAGAAGAAGGTATTAGGGTATCAGCACCCTGATTAGAGAAGCAATTCTCTAAAAGTCTCTGAATTCAAGAGCGCACGGTGCGTCGTGAAGAAGCCTCCGCTTGTGGAGTCCTCTTGTGCGTGTTGTCTCAGGAAAGCTTTATTTCTGGAGATATCCTTCCGCCTCTCTCCTTGTACCCCTGATGGGCTATTTATAGGGAGAGCAAGGGTATAATCGTCCCTTGAAGATATGGAAACAGATTGAATCAAATCTGTTTAAATCTGGAAAGTAGCCTTGCTGCGAGGCTAGGATCAGCTTCTGTGAAGCTAGAAATGGCAGGTCTGTTGATCTTCTTGATCTGTTTTGATTCTTTCCATATTGTTGAAAGATCTCTCCTGATCCTCTTACTCGTTTTAAGAGATTCAAGAGATCATGGCAATCAACCGTCGACTTTGATCTCCGATTTGATCTTAATTGGATTTGATCTGATTAGATCTGATCTCGTCTGGAGATTTGATTAGTCAAAGGTTGACCGTAGCGGACCAATAGTGGCACTGCCCGCCTTGAACTCGCAGCGGAGCTGGAGGCAGTTTCTGGCGAAGTCCGAAAGAAACTCTTCGGCGGAGCTAGAAGTCGTCTGTGGCGAGGCTATTATATACCCTTTCTGCGCAGTTGTGTATGACTTCAAGAGGAGTTAACTCTCTTTGGCGAAGCTATGAATTAGCTTCCTGGCGAGGCTTTGAATGGCTTCAAGGCGAAGTTGGATGATTTTAGCCTCTCAGGCGAGGCTATCCCTTTGGGTTCATGTGATGCTAAGTGCTAGCATCTTAGATCTGCTGAGGTTTGTTCAGAGACAATCCGGTTCACTATCTGCTTGCTGGATCAGTGGAGTCCAAGTTGCTTCCCTGTCCCTCGGAGATGGGTGAAAACTGGTCTTCAGCTCGTCTGTCACTTGTCTTTTGTAAATGTCAACAAGTTTAGACATTGTTCGGACCAATAAGAATCTTGTCTTTTTTAAGTGTCAACAAGACCCCCTTCAAAGTTTTCGAAAGTCTGCAATGGCTCAGACTTTGAAATACTTTGAACTGCTTTGATTGGTGGTGTGTGGAGGATGAACGTCGCCATGATGGTTGAGTTCAGCTTCGCTTTGGATCCTGCTTTGGGATGTAGATTCGCGGAGGAATCATGTAGACTCGCGTCTGGGTAGCTTCGCGGCTAGGTAGGTTCGCTCTGGAACATCTGTCGCTTTCCCGAGGCCAACTGTCGTGGGCTGGTTACGAGAAGGATTACTTCTTCTCTCGCACCGATCGAGGGAGATATTCTCCCCTCGCGCGTTTCCAAGGGAGGATATTCCTTTTCTTCAAGGCGCTATGAGTGCCTTTTATAAGGGAGACTTTTCTTCCTTTGCACGGTTCCAAGGGAAACCGTCCCTTTTCTCAAGGCCCAGTAAATGCCTTAAATGCGCTCGTGCTTCCACGCTTGAGGCGGCAACGCTCAGGCCATGAGGCCTATAAATAGGACACTTGAGGTCCTCTGAAGAGAAGTGATCTGCTCTTCTCCTCTTCTCTTGGTTGAGAGAGATACTCAGATCTCTGAAGTATTGGGAATGCCCACTCTGGTCATTATCCGGCCAAGGACTGGTAAGTCTTGATCATTCAACGACTTCACCAAGTTTAGGGAATTCATCTCCCTTAATTTAGCTTTAACAGCTGCTTCAGGGATTAGTTTCCCTTGTTCTTCATTTTGCAATTGGCTGATTGCATGTTAAGGATTTCAGCATAGCTTTCCAGCGAAGCTATCATCTTGACTTGATCAGAGAAAGATCACTGCATGTTAAGTCCGCTGCACAGGCAGAACTTGGGACTTAGTTTTTTCAAAGTTGAGCCAGTCTTTCCATATAGGTGGGGCTAAGACTGTGTTCCCCAGGATCAGTCTGGCTTAGCCATATAGGCGAGGCTAGGACTTGGCATTTGCTGAGCTAGCCTATCACTGTTGTGCAAGCGAGGCTTATCCTCTGTTTTGACTGAAATCGGATTGCTTCGCCCCAAAGAATCTGACTTAGTGTTTTTGCAGCTTCTCCCGTGTGTAACTGCTAATCTGTTCTGATTTGCATTGCAGTGAGCTATGTTCGCCAATCTTGTGACTTGATGAAAGAGACCGAAAAGTTGCCTTATGCTTCCCCGGTTGAAGCTTTACTTTTAAGCAGGAGGAACAAACTGGGGCAGCTGATGCGTGTCCCAGAGGCTGTTGGCAGTCGCTTATCCGAGATGATCCCTTTTGAGGTGAGGCTGGTGGTCGCTTATCCGAGATGATCCACTTTGGGAAAGCGGACGTCACCTGTGAGATCACTGACCTTGTCCTGGTGGCACCATCTGTCGTTATATGAAGGATTACGGCCTTGTGTAGGAGGAAGGCCTTTCGTGTCCAGTTGATCTGGCTTGGAAGCAGATAAAACCACTTGTATGCCTTTTGCGCAAATGACCTTGCTGAGCAACTGAATCTGTTGTACGAAACACAACCTTGATGTAATATCAATGTACCTTTCCTTTTAAATCAATGAAAGTTCATTTTCTGCTCATCTGGTTTTTGTTTTGCCTTCATCTTGAATTCGGCTATAATGGGGCTGAACTTCGTGCGGAGTTAAGGACAGGGTCCTTTTTGAATGAGCTTCGCGCAAAACTGGCATGTCGGCGAACTGTGCCTTTAGCGGGCTAAGGCAACCCTTTTGGCGAAATTCTGGATGAACTTGTGCGAAGTCCGCGTTTTGACTTGTAGCGAAGTTAGCCCTTAGTGGCTGAATCAGCACTTCTCGGGAAAGCGCTTTAGGCGGCGTTTCAAATTGAAACGAAACGACAGCCTGTACTCTTTTCGAGGCGTCGTTTCAGGCACTGATTGGCCTATAAAAGCTCGATCGGGCTGAGAAAGAGCAGATCTCTTTACTTGAAAATTTTAGAGACCTTTGACTCTTCTTCTTCCTTTTTCCTCTTTATTCAAGAGTTCAAGAACTTCCATAGTTCTTCAATGGCGCCCAAGAGACGAGCGGGGAAAGAAGTGGCAACTTCTGCAGCGGAGGGTCCTTCTCCTCCTCCGGTCATCGAACGACCAATCGCCGGTAGGGATCTTTCCCTTTCGATTAGAGACTGCCATCTCTCTTTTAAAGCCGATGTCTGGCTGTCTTTGGATGAACCCAAAAATGATCAATTATGATCTGGTATTGTTAGGGAATCCATTTCCCTGCATTTCCCTTATTTTCTCGAACGGGAATTGAAGAACTGAAGAGTTCTTCTTTAAGCTTCTAGGCGAAGCTATCCCTTAGACTGTCTTCATCCTGTTGAACAATAGGATATGGGTCTGTCCCCTCAATCATGGCCGCAAAGGACTAATGATAATTTTTGACCATAATGCCCTTTTGACGAAGTTAGTCCTCAGGACTGTGCCGCCTTCTGCTTAAGCTTTTCGAAGCGAAGCTAACACTTGGACATTTTCTGTGAAATGCGGACTTGTCTGTGAGGCTAAGCTTTGTTGAAGTTATCGCCTTGCTAGCTTCGCTCAAAGGGCGAGGTTATTCCTTGGTGAAACTTGTGTCTTTGCGTTCGCTTGGCTGATGAACTAATCATGATTCTTCTTTGCTTCTGCAGTGCACTACACTCCTGGTCTTTCGAACAATCTATTTGGGATGACCAGGGGATTGGACGGCAATATCAGCCTGCAATTTCAAGGGCAGGCTTCTCTGTTTAATGAGCGGAGTTCTCTTGTCCGAGACACGCTTATTTATGGTGGTGATCAATACACCACGAGGAGTATTTTGACTACGGCTCCCCTTGAAGATATTGACCGTCGAACTTATAGGAAGCTCGACTTCATGTTCGGGGATGCCGCACCAGACCCTGATCACCAACTACTGGCAGGAGAAGGGCAGTGGATTTTCCAGTTGGATGATGAGAAGTTTTACCTTCCGTCCAACAAGCGACATTTTTCTCTGTCTTCCTTCCAGTGTGTGACGCAGGCTCAGAAGATGTCGTGGGAAGTGAGCCGGAGCACTGACTCTGTCCACATAGGAAAATTGATGCTTCAGTCTCCTGGTTATGCAAGAGCGGGGCCTCCTTGTTGCATAATGGGTCTACATCCTGGGAATGTGTCGCGAGAGATCCCAGTGGGAGAAAATCCCGCAGTGGCGCTGACCTTTGGCAACCAATTCTGCAAGGTCAATGGGAACTACCCGGCCACTGACTTCAGGACTCCAGGCTGGATTCACCCTCCGAAGGCATGGTGGAGGGATTTAACTACATATATCCTCGCTCATTTCGAGGAGGATTTGGAGAGGCTGAACCTCTATGAGGCCGTCAGGGCGACCTGCTACGGTATTGAGATGAACGTGGCGTGCTTCTACGCCATCTTTGAATTGTATTGCCCAGCTTCGGGGACTTTCTTCACCCCTGTTGGTGAATTAGGTATGGCCTTGCATGAGATGTGGGAAGTCTCTGCTCTGCCTTTTGGGTCTCTTCCTATGAAGAATACTTCCCATGCGAGGCAGAATTGGCTCTTCTGGAGAAGCAGGAGCCTGCCTTGTTCAAGACCTACAGGGAGTTAATGTGCCACCTGTACATTTGCTCCAGTATGCATGGGGGCAAGAAAGGAACCTCCTGTAGCTTGAAGAGTTGGGGAGATTACTTGTTCCCAGATATGGAGAACACTCCTGAAGCGGCTCACAGACATCCTTGACCGGATGCAAAAGCACTTCCAAGGGGATCTGGTTGTGAAGGAAGATGATGGCCCTTATGAGAAGGGTGATGTCCTTCGGAGTTTCCATCATCAGGCTCGCCGGCCGATGTCCCGAAAGGCACTGCTGGCTGGTTTCTTAACAGTCTGACTGAAGAGGTGCGTGGTGCCGTCTTCTTCCGGTGACGTCGTTCATCCGAATGTTTTGCTGCCCGCTGTTCGTTTGGTTCATGGTTGTCCTCTGGGTCTTCTTCCAGCCATGGTTTGCTGTATCCAGAGAGGCCTTCGTGCATTGACGGAGGCTTTTTGTAGGCCGCCAGCAACGAAGCGTGGAAAGGGGGCCATTTCGCCTCGCGACGGTCCTAATCCCAGGATAGGTCTGCCGTACACTTACTTGATGGCGTGGTTCGCCCTGCATTGTCCTTCTTTGATTGAAGCTGGAGAGGATCCCCCGCAAGGTGTTCGAATGGCGCTCCTCTACCGATTCGAAAGGTGCTCATGGCAGAAGACTTACATGGCTGAGGCCCGTAAATTAGTGCGTCGCTATGACGTCTATAGTCTCTTCCGCTGTTTTCCCCGTATTCGGGGTGCAGGCTATGGGGAAGAGTTCAAAGATGCGGGGGAGGGGCAGTCGTCCCTGAGCCGGGGAGTTTTTGAGTGGCTGGTCAGCATCCGGCCCTCACATTTATTGTATAGAAGCGGGGACACCTGCTATTTGGAGCCCTATGTTCCAAGTCGGTTTGCTCGGCAGTTTGGATATGACCAACTGTATGTGGGCAACCCAAATCTCAATCTGGCTTTCATGGGGAGTCTCATTGATGGAGCCCGTGCTTGGCGATTCTTCATTACAGGCTGTACTGGGGCGCGGCTACGTACGCCGTTGAGGACTCCCAATCTTCTAATGACCCTGTGCTTCTGCCAGTGGTATGCCACTTCCAACTCCACACCCCTTGGATTCAATGCTAACAGTTCTGGTGTGAAGTTAATTTCTCAGCGGCTGAAGCGGAAGGTCTCTGAGAGAAGGGAAGGTAGGAGAGTTCGCGTCCCGGGCATAGAAGAATTCGTTGCTGTTGATGACAGCGAAGCCTCGGATGTGGAAAGTCCTCGCTTTGAAGCGGAGGCGGGTGCCGAGACTCTCGCAGCCGGTTCTGGCGTGATGGGGACAGTTCTCCCAAGACATGTAGAAGAAACCGAGGAGGAAGGCTCTGATGCCCCTCTCAAGCGCAAACGGACAGGTGTGTCTCGTAGGAAGGAGTTGGTGAAGAAGCCCTGTCGCCAATCTCCCACGGTCGTTGTAGAGGGCGAACCATCTGTGGCGGTTCCTCCTCTTGTCGCCTCAGTAGTTGAACCGTCGGTTGCTGAACCGACTACTGGTGAAGTTGCTCCGAACTTAGGTAAGATCAACTTCGTCTTTGTAATATATCTTCTATGTGTTCCGGATAGCTTGTTATTTGCTTCTTGATACAGGAGCTGAGGCTGTTGGAGAGCAAGGGGAAGATTATGATCCCCTATTTACTTATGGAACTGAGGCTGGTTCTTTTGCCCGCCCGGAGGAGTCCGGAGGTGATGCGGCCGGCATTGGTCCCTCGGGCGTTGGGACTTCGAAAGGAAGTCCTATAGCGTCCAGCTCTATTGGATGGTCCACGGGAGACTTGGCAAGCGAAAGAGGGTCGGCCATTCGTGTTGACTCTGGAAAGAATTTCCCGATGGAGCCCATGGAGATTGATGCGGCTGCCGAGATGTTTGAGGCGACGTCGTCTTTTGGTATTGTTCCGACTTTTGGCTTTTACTATTTATTGTGTCTTGCCTAAACACAATTTTGTTGCAGGTGTTCCGCCTCAAGGTGCATTAGCTTCAAGGGAACCGGCTGATCTTCCTGGGGAGTCCAGGGGTGATATGAGCACTTCGACCGTGGCGGATGCTGCTGTGTTGGATGCGCTATATGGCGACCTGCCCTCTTATCGGCCCAAGGCGGTTGAAAGACCAGAGGTTGAAGGGACGGCAGTCCGGAGGTGTCTTCACTCCCAACTATATCAACGAGTGAGGTGCCGACAGTTTTGCCAAGCGCGGAGCTGAGGGTGATTACCAGCCCTACTTCTCCAACCCTGGTGGTTGAACCTTTTGTTCAGGAGATGGTCACTAGTCCTACCTCCGCGGTGGCTAGTGTATTGATTTCCATTAAGACTCCGCTGAGATCACCAACGGCCTATCTTACTGCTGTTAGTGTTCCTGTTGCTCCTTCCACGGTGGTATCGACCGGGCTGGTGGACTTTTCTGAAGTTGCCCGTCTACCAGAGGTGGCCGAGGTTGAAAACGATTTATAGGCGACATAGTCGATAGTTTTTACAAAGGCTTAGGGCGAAGCATCGACCTGGTCTTGAAAGGTTCGACTATATCGTTCTCAACTTTGAAGGTGGTCCTCTTTCGCAATATTGAAAGTATTCGGGACCTTGAAGGGTACCACCAGGCCGCTGCCTTGGAGCTCATGGTAGATCAATTCAAGAGGGACGTAGAGGAATGGCGCCGTCTCAGCCGCTCGGACTTGGAGTCTTTGGTTGATGAGCGGTTTATGTGCCTTGTCGCTCAAAAGCATGAGGCCCGTCTTGTCGCTCAAGAAGCCGCTGAGGCTATTTCCTCTGATTTGAAATCCTTGGAAACAAGGCAAGCAGAGGTTGAAAATGCCATCGATGCCTCCACCAGTGCTCTTCTTGATGCTGAAGATAGGATTGCGAAGGCCAAGGAGATGATTAGGAAGGGAAACCTTCTCTTGTCCAAGGCTGAACCGGTGCGTCTTGAAGAAGCTGCGCGGCTTGAGCAGCTCAAGGCTCAAAGTGACGAACTCTCGCAGCAGGGATTGTCGCAGAGGGCAACTTTGGCGGAGGTCGAAGCTCGTTTGGCCCAGGCAATGGATTTCAATGAGGCTGAGCTGAAGTTACAAGCGCTTGCCCAGGCTGCTGATGACAGGAGGACGAGGCTGGCTTCCCTTGGAGAGCGGATCAGATCTTACAATGTATGCCTGTAGGTCGTTGTATATGTGCCTTCATGTATCTCATCCTTTTGGAATCAATGAAAATTCTTTCTTTTGTTTTGACTCCCTATCGAGTCTCCAACTCGTTTCACTTGCTGAATTGTCCTTTCAAAGTTGTACTGTAGCCACTCGAGAACATAATCCTTGTTGGATTGGATAATGAGACTTGGCCATCTACCGGTTCAGAGGTCGCAATGACATAACCGATTAAGAAGTCACCAACCTCAAGATTAGCCCTCACAGGACTAAAGGGGTAATACTTGCCTTTTGTAAATGTCAGCAAGTACGGTTGAGACCTGTCTTTTGTAAATGTCAACAGGCTCGAGGTTGAGACTTAGCTGTCTGCTGGTTCAGAGGTCGCAATGACATAACTGATTTGAGACGCCACCAAGCTCAAAGGTGGTGATACTTGTCTTTTGTAAATGTCAACAAGTATCGAGACCTGTCTTTTATAAATGTCAACAGGGCTCGGGTTGAGACTTGTCTTTTGTAAATGTCAACAAGCTCAAAATTGAGACTCGGCTGTCTGCTGGTTCAGAGGTCGCAATGACATAACCGATTTGAGACGCCACCAAGCTCAAAGGTGGTGATACTTGTCTTTTGTAAATGTCAACAAGTATCGAGACCTGTCTTTTGTAAATGTCAACAGGGCTCGGGGTTGAGACTTGTCTTTTGTAAATGTCAACAAGCTCAAAATTGAGACTCGGCTGTCCGCTGGTTCAGAGGTCGCAATGACATAACCGATTTGAGACGCCACCAAGCTCAAAGGTTGGTGATACTTGTCTTTTGTAAATGTCAACAAGTATCGAAACCAGTCTTTTGTAAATGTCAACAGGGCTCGGGGTTGAGACTTGTCTTTTGTAAATGTCAACAAGCTCAAAATTGAAACTCGGCTGTCTGCTGGTTCAGAGGTCGCAATGACATAACCGATTGAGACGCCACCAAGCTCAAAGGTTGGTGATACTTGTCTTTTGTAAATGTCAACAAGTATCGAGACCTGTCTTTTGTAAATGTCAACAGGGCTCGGGGTTGAGACTTGTCTTTTGTAAATGTCAACAAGCTCAAAATTGAGACTCGGCTATCTGCTGGTTCAGAGGTCGCAATGACATAACCGATTGAGACGCCACCAAACTCAAGGTTGGAATGAAATTTGGAAAAAGGTCTCGCTTTCACAAGGAGAAACGAGAGAATCACTGTCATAGGTTTAATGTTAACGTAACAGCGAAATGTATATGTGGTCTTACCATTCTATGGATGAGAATCGGTAAGTGATTTTGGAGGTCTCGTTCTCACAGGGAGAAACGAGAGAATTGCTGTCTTAGGTTTAATGTTAACGTAACAGCGGAATTTATATATGTGGTCTTACCATTCTATGGATGAGAATTGGTAAGTGATTTTGGAGGTCTCGTTCTCACAGGGAGAAACGAGGGAATTGCTGTCATAGGTTTAATGTTAACGTAACAGCAGAATTTATATATGTGGTCTTACCATTCTATGGATGAGAATTGGTAAGTGATTTTGGAGGTCTCGTTCTCACAGGGAGAAACGAGGGAATCGAATGGGAACAGGTCCCTTGGGATTTTTAGCAAACCCCCAGCTATCAACGGGTTTGATATGCCTTTACCAACTACCGTTTGGGTTGGGCTAGCCATGCTATTCCCCTCAGTATGATGAGTTGTCGAGGACTTATGTTGGGCTTACAGGCCAACATTTTCCTCTATCCTTAATCGTTAAGGATGTCGGATTATCTGGTTAATATATGCATAACCTCGATTCTCCTTCGGGATAGCCAATGCACGACCAGGTTCCTACTGGTTTACGGTTGTATTATCTCGCTTGGAGGAAGAGAAAGGCTCTCTTTGTGTGTACTTTGGACACGAAGATCTTGATCATAGGTGAAGTGTTAACTTGATCATGAGAAGGATCCTTGATTAAGGATAATACTTCTTTAAGAACTTGCCATTGATCGGCATCATGAGTAGGTCGCCATCTGAAGTCATAAGGCGGTATGCTCCGTTTGAATAAACTGTTTCTATTACGAACGGTCCTTCCCATTTAGGCTGAAATTTGCCTTTGGTCTTGTGCGTCATAATCATCGGTCGTCTGACGGCTAATACCAGGTCTCCTTTCTGGAAGACTCTCTGTCTGACCTTCTTATTGAAGGCTTTTGAGATTCGAGCTTGATATAGCTCAATATGTTGCTGGGCTTGAAGTCGCTTCTCATCTAGGGCTTCGAGCTCTTGAAGACGTAACTGATCATTGTCTTCTGATGTGATTTTAGTGGTCAGAGCTACTCGCAATGACGGCATCTGGATTTCCAATGGGATGACTGCTTCGCACCCATATACCAGGGAAAAAGGCGTATTGCCTGTCAGTGTCCGAACCGTGGTTCGATAGGCCCAGAGACATTCACCGAGCTTTTCGTCCCAATCTCGCTTGTTCGAGGAGACAAACTTCTTGAGTAGCTTGATGATCGTTTTGTTGAATGCTTCCGCCAAGCCATTGGCGGCAGGATTATAGGCAGTTGAAGCCACATTCTGAATTCGGTATTTATCGCAGAACCGATAGAACACTTGGCTTATGAATTGGGGACCGTTATCGTGGATGATCCGCCTAGGGACACAAATCGATGGATGACATGGTGTTTGATGAAGTTAACCACATTAGAGGTTTTGACTTCAGCTAATGGTATAGCTTCCGCCCATTTTGAAAAGTAATCGGTTATTGCGAGGATGAACCGGTGACCTTTTGTCGAAGAGGGGCTGATTGGTCCTACGACATCTATTCCCATGCTTCAAACGGCCATGAAGCAACAGTCGGGTAGAGCAACTCTGAAGGCTGGTGTATGAAGTCTGCATAGATCTGGCATGCTTTACACCTTCGTGCATATTGGATGGCGTCGGCTATCATAGTTGGCCAATAATATCCAAGCCTACGCAACCTGTCTTTAAGTTTCGGACCTGGCTGATGAGCTCCACAAATGCCGTCGTGCGCTTCTTTGAGCGCTTCCTGTGCCTCTGAATGAGAAAGGCAACGGAGGAGAACACCGTCATATGAACGACGGTAAAGTGTCTTCAAAGTTGGATCGTAGTAGAAACGGAGAGACCTTCGTCTGACGGACGCCGCTTCTTTAGGATCGTCTGGAAGCAGACCGTGCAAAGCATAGTCAATGAGAGGAAAGCGCCAGTCTTTTGGCTCAAGATCCGTGGAGACATTATAGACTTCTCGAGTTCTTAGCATGTGCATGGAGCATATAAGATGTCGAGTTGCGACTGTGAGGTGATACTCGGTGTCGGCTAGCAAGGCTAGTGTTGTTGCTAATGCAGCAAGAGCGTCCGCCTTGGTATTCTGGGATCGAGACACGTGCCCGATGTAGAAACCTTTAAATAGGTCAGCCAATTCAATGGCCGTGTGATAATAAGGCACCAAGTCCTCGTGGCGAACTTCGTATTCGCCTTTAACCTGATTGATGATCAATTTTGAATCGCCGTAAGCTTCGAGGTAGCGTACCCCCATTCCATGGCAAGCTGAAGACCAATGAGCAGGGCATTATATTCTGCTACATTGTTGGAGCATGATTCCGTCAGAGAAAATGCTCTGGGAAGGACATGATTCTGTGGGGAGATAAACACAACCCACACTACGACAATGATCTTGCCTTTAGGGCCTATTCGTGATGCTCCATCGAAGAACATCTGCCACACTTCATCCTCTGAAGTTACATTGGACTCGAAGACTTCATCTGGGATATCCTCGTGAAGTTTTGAATGTTCCAGAACTGGATGAGCAGCCAAGAACTCTGCCAGGGCCTGACCTTTAACCGCCTTCTAAGGGGTAAAGATCATGTCGTATTGAGACAAAAGAAGTGCCCATTTAGCCAATCTTGAATTCAGTGATCCTGGCTTTGTCATAAGGAGACGAAATGGGTTCACTCTGGAGATGACATGTATGGTTTGGCCGACCAAATAATGTCGTGTCTTCTGAACAGCGAAGACAAGAGCTACACTCCTTCTCGATAGGATTGTAGCGAGATTCTGCTCCTATGAGAGTCCTGCTCAGATAATAAATGGCTTGCTCGTGACCATTGTCGTCCTTTTGAGCGAGGAGGGCACCGAGAGAGTAGTCCATAGCTTTTACATAAAGCAAGAATGGTTTCCCTGATGTAGGGGCCACTAAGACTGGAGGCTTTGTGAGGTACCTCTTGATGTCTTCATAAGCTTCCTGACAAGCTTGATCCCATACAGAGGAAGCACCCTTTTTTATAAGTCGGGTGAACGGTTGACAGCGGCCTGAGAGATTTGCGATGAATCTTTTGATATAAGCCAGTCTACCTTGCAAGCCTCTAAGCTCTTTGAGATTCCTCGGTGGATGCATGCTCTGAATGGCTTTGACTTTGTCTGGGTCTAGATGAATCCCTTTTGATGTGACGATGAACCCAAGGAACTTGCCACTTGACACTCCCAAAAAGGATTTTGTTGGATTCATTTTCAATTGATGAACCCGCATTATGTCGAACATCGTTCTCAGGTCGCGAAGATGTTCATCCTTATTGCAGCTTTTGACAGCAATGTCGTCGACGTAGCATTCCACCGTTTTTCGAAGGTGATCGTGGAAGATTGTACTCATTGCCCGCTGATAGGTTGCTCCGGCGTTCTTTAGTCCAAAGGGCATTATAGTATAGCAGTATACCCCCAATGGCGTTCGGAACGAAGTATGTTTCTCGTCGTCGGGATACATCTTAATCTGGTTGTACCCTGAGAAGCCGTCCATGAAAGACATTTTTTCGAACCCGCATGTGTTGTCGATCATGACGTCGGTGATGGGTAATGGGAATTCGTCTTGGGACAGGCCGTATTGAGATCACGGTAGTCGATGTAGATCCGTATTTTTCCATTCTTTTTAAGGACGGGGACGATGTTGGCTACACAATCTGGATGTTGTTCCTCTCGGATGAAGCTACTGGCAATGAGCTTATGAACTTCAGCTTCAATAGCCTCCATAATGTTCGGGCGAAACCGACGTTGTTGCTGCTTGACTGGCTTGACGTCAGGCTTGATATTTAGATGGTGCACGGCTACTTGTGGATCAAGTTCGGGCATGTCTTCATAGCTCCATGCGAAGACGCCTATATACTCCTTTACGAGTGTAATCAATTCTTTCTTTTTGTAAGCGATAGGCTTTCACTTATAAAGATGGGTTTGGGATGATCTTGGCTACCCAAGTTGACCTGCACCACCTTATCTTCGATAGGTGGTTCGCGCAGCTCGAATCGCTTTTCCCACTGGAGGTCCAAATGCTGGGCCCATGGTTCCTCATCAACAGCTTCTGCGGGGTCCATTTGACTGCTTGAAGTCATATTAACAGTGAGGTTTTCGAACATCATTCCCACACTGACGTCTGAGTCCCACTCGGAGGAGGAGGCTGAATGTGATGGAATTGGTTCATCGTCTTTGAATTGAATCGTTGCTGACGATGTGGGTGTAACATATCCCAACCCCCTGCATGTACTATCATAGTAATTTGCAGGCTTCCCTTTAGGCACAAAGTTCCGCATCAAACCACGCCTTCCTTTTCCAAAATTCAGGCATTCTCCATCTTCAAGTTGTATCCCATTTTCTTCATAATATGACGCGCCGGCTGCGCGTAATGGAAGAACTGTGGAGTGTCTGACTCTGAACTTGAATCTGTAGCTATGGGTCCCCGTGGTTGGGTTCTACCGAAGATTATCGGTAACTGACCTTGTTTGGACGGAGGGATCACTAGCGTGGCCCCTTCTATAGCTTCCATAGGTGTGCTAGCCGCACTCGGCTTATGTAGGGCATGTGCAGAGAGCCATCCGTAATGGATTCAAATAGCCCAATACTCGCAGGATAATCGAAAGAAATATTATCATTAATTACCCATTCACCTTCATCTTCAGAAGGAGTGTTACATTGGGGATTATTGAGACATGCTATAATTGGTTCACCAATCAGAATGGCTGGCATGCCTGCTTCAGATTCTGAATCCGCCTCATTGCCACTTTCATCATCGTTCGGCAATGGTTCTTTAGGTGTTCCACCGGCCTCTTGATACAGGAGAGCGTCGGTGAAGTAATTCTCCACCCCTTTGAATGGTTGCTTCTCAGCAAAGACAGTTCGTACTGTCGCGTCATCTTCAACATATTTGAAGCATTGGTGCAGAGTAGAGGGAACGATCCAGTTGGCATGGATCCATGGTCGTCCTAGCAGCAGGTTATATGACGTGTCAGCGTCAATGACATAGCATGTCACTTCTGACTTCAGGCTCCCGATTCTGCAACGGAGCCGGATTTTCCCAAGTGGGTGACTGCTCTGGCATTGAAACCGTATATTGTAGTAGTGGTTGCGGACAACCTATACAGCGGTATGCCGAGGAAGTAGAGAAGCCTTTTGGGGATGATGCTGAGTGCGGACCCCGGATCGACTTGTATTCTTTCAATGCACGTTGAACCGATATATCCGGTGTAGTACAGAGGTCGATCGTGCTTGTTGTCTTTAAGAAGCATATCTTCAGCCATGAATGTAATAGCAGGCACCTTGGATTGTGTATGATGACATTCTGGGCAAGGAGACTGAACGTCATCGTTAGGGACCTCAGGCATGCATGTCAGAAAGGATTCTGAATTGGCTAGCGCATCCCTGAGTGCTTCTCTTGTCTCTTTTGAGAGGCGAAGGAGCTCGTGTATAGTGATACGAGCTGGGATATTGGCCAGTTGAGCCAATATGTCAAACCGAAAGGGCGTATCCAACCCTTGGCCTGATGGTTTCTTCAACACGTGGTCGAATAGTACCTCCTTAGGCCTCTCTTTTCCCTTGGTTGGAATTGGAGTGGATGCTGACATTGGTACTGACGTTGTTTGCTATTGTATCTCGTCAGTAGACTTTTCATACTGCCTCAAGTATGATTTTTCGAATCGGGTGCCCGTCTGTTGAGGCGTATCGGCTTGCGCCGTGCAAGCAAGCTTTTCTCCTTCTGAATCACTGAGGGAAGCCGATGTAAGATTGTCGTCGTCTGGCAGGATGGAGATGACATTGCAAGACTTGCCCTTTGAGTTGGGCTCCTTTGAATCCCGCTGTACGTCTTGGACGAGGTCTGGGTGTATCCACATGACTTCCCCTGTCTCCAATGTTAAGGGAACAAGACCCTTATTGTTTTGAGTTGTTGCTGAAGGATGCTTGACTTCCAACCGTGGCGCAGGGGCTGGATAGGTCCCGTCAAGAACTGTGACCTTTTGGGTGCTGCCGAACTCGAGAGTCACCATATTGGCAGTGACTTTCTTCTGCTCCGTCTTCAATGTCAGAACCCCGGCATCGATCAAGGCTTTAATTCTGTCCTTGAGGACATAGCACTTGTCAGTAGGATGGTGAATCATCCTGTGGTAGAGACAGTATTTGGGGTCATTTGTGCGTCCAATCTCATTAGGACGTCGAGCATCTGGCAGCTTCATTTTGTTCCCTTTGTGGAGCAAATGGAATATCGTGACCACCTGATCGTCTTTGAAGGAGTACTGTTTTGGGGGGAACTTAGGCTCCTGGCTGTTGAAGCCGCTCTTCTTGGCCTTCGACTGCACGTCCCCGGATAACTCCACAGACATAGTCTCTTTCCCTTTGGCTTGAGAAGACTGCGGTAGGTCGCTACGTCCTTTACTGTTCATACCCCATTTGCCTCTATGGGTGGATGGTTCAAACTTTTTAGCCGACTTTTCGGCTATCTCAGCTTGTTCGACCAATTCTTTCCAGGTGTGGGCCTTGACAGCTCCCATGCGAACCTCTACTTGGTCCAGGAAGTTGTGCCTGCACGTATGTAAGAGCATGGGTAGTGGCATCCCTGCTGGGCACATCAAGGATAAGTTTCTGAACCGTTCAATGTAGTCACGGACAGATTCTCCCTTCTTCTGTATGGTAGAGAGGAGCTTGTCCATGGTCACTTCGGTATCGTCCTCATAGAAACGAGAGAGGAACCGGGTTTCTAGGTCGATCCAGGAATTGACAGAGCCCGGAGGGAGACTTCGGAACCAGTCAAATGCCACCCCCTTTAAGGTGCCAATGAACAGCCTAGCCATGATGGCGTTGTTGCTTATAACATTACCAGTCTGAGACCGGAAGTAGTAGATGTGCTGATTTGGTGAACTTTTACCATCATACGTATGTAACGTTGGTGGTTTGAACTTCGGTGGATATGGCACCGAATCCCACTCCAATAGGTAGGGAGGACTGCCCCTACTTTCTTTAACTCATCCCTCTGAGCCAGGGATGCAATTTGGGCTTGGAGGTCTTTAAGGACTTCGGCGTCTAAGGAAGAGCCTTCCTTGGATTTCCCCGTCTTTGGCTGCTCATTGATGAAGTATTCCTCCTCGTCGTGATTGCTCCCGGCATCATTGTCATTCTGATTGCTGAGGAGTCGAGCAAGCATCTGTTGAATATTGTCCAGAGCTTCTTGCTGAGTCTTGGAAGTTTGCTCTTGAGCTTCCAAACGTCGACGAAGGTCGTCGTTAACATTATCAACCATATTAACTGATGCTCTGTCTGTTCGCACTGAGCTAACTGTCGCTGAAGAGGCGTACCCACTGTCTTCATCTTCTTCATCCGATGGTTGGAGTGCTCTTCTGGGCTGTGACGAGGTTAGGGCCGTCGGAGAGGAAGGCTGCTGATAATTATAGGATATTGCCACCCTAGATCTGGTGTTTCGGAAAACACCTTCTTCGCGCACCAAGACTTCACCTAAGCCTGGGCTGTAATCTGGATCTGGGGAGCTGTAGGGGGTGTCGTCAGATGCTTCTCTTCCCCTGCGTAACTCTCGTCCTCTTCCGGTCATGTTGACATATGCAGAGGGTGGATCCCGCGAGACGCTCCTTTTGCGATGCTTCATTAGGGCTTGTACCGACAGCCGATCAAAAACTGATCGCCGGCCTGGAGAAGTGGCGAAGATCGGTGTTATCCGGCAATGAGCTGAGTGAACCGTCACCAAATGGCATCCCCTTTGTTGACAACAGGGGAAAGCAGTTCGGAAAGACTCCAACTTCCGCTTGTTCGCCAAGAATTCCCACAAGTCAGTCCCATCGGAGCCTGAATAATCCCGCGTAGAGACCCTCTGGGAGTGTAAATAGGATGATGTTCCGTTCCTCTTATCCCTGCAGAAGGGATTAGCACTGAATAGTACTTCAGTTCTAGCTTTGCCAACAGGTGCGAGCTTAGTGCTTGACGAAGTGGAGAGCGGAGCACGCTGCGGTGCTTTACCCGCTATGCCGCTGCAAAGGGGATTAGCCTTATATAACACCTTGGTCTTAGCCTCGTGGCCATGGACCCAGTGAGTATGCTGTGGTACAGTAGCTTCGCTTGTGAAAATGAGGCTGGCACAAGGGATTGCTGCTCTCGAATTGGGCGACGGTATGATTGCCGTCGTAACTTCATGGTCGGCAGCATTGTTGGAGCAGACATGCATCTTGCCTTTTTCTTCGCGAAGGAGACGCGGTTTTGGCGTAGCTACGCCCGAAGCTTCGGCCAGAGTCTTCTGTTTAGGCCTCCACATCCGCTTTGGCAGAGGATACTTAAGTTCGCAAGGAACCTGATTAGCCACACGCGAGGCCGAAGGATGTTGGCAGATTTCTGCTTCTGGTTTCTGTTCCGAAACCTTAGCCGTGGAGACCGTCCTATGCTTCCGTGCTCAAAGCATTAGGCCACCCCCAGAGAAGACTTCTTCAAATCTTCCTTGGTCGAACTGGACAACCAAGTTCTCGAGAGTGTAGGACTTGGGCTGCGGGCGTGCTTCCTTGTTGCGCCAGAGAACCGCAGTAGGTTCGCAGAGAACCTTTTCCGTCTCCGCAGAGACTTTCCTTGAAGATTTAGCTAGAGAGGCTCTGGCTGCACCGGCTTTTCTGATTTCAGAGTTAGACCCGAAGGTCTGTTCGCCGCATTGCGACACTTGATTCTCGGCAGTGGAGAATACGTTGCCCAGCGGAGTCGCCATCTTGTTTTCCGTATAATTTGCAAAGGGGAAAACTTACAATAAAAAGTGTTGAGGAGCTAAATTACAAGTATTCTAAAAGATTACAAGTAGATCTCCTCAGAGATTCTAGAGAAGTGTGCCGATAGGAGTCTGGTCAGCGCGCGACCACTTTGTCCCTTTGACGATGAGAGCGATGAGATTCCCTTCTCGCCTGGTTCGGGGAATCGGAGAATAGAAGGTTAGTAGAACCCTCTTACTACTTCTCAAAACCGCCTTCAATTAGGAATTCCTTCTCGCCTGGTTCCGGAGATTCCTTGAGAAGAGGTATTAGGGTATCAGCACCCTGATTAGAGAAGCAATTCTCTAAAAGTTTCTGAATTCAAGAGCGCACGGTGCGTCGTGAAGAAGCCTCTGCTTGTAGAGTTCTCTTGTGCGTGTTGTCTCAGGAAAGCTTTGTTTCTGGAGATATCCTTCTGCCTCTCTCCTTGTACCCCTGATGGGCTATTTATAGGGAGAGCAAGGGTATAATCGTCCCTTGAAGATATGGAAATAGATTGAATCAAATCTGTTTAAATCTGGAAAATAGCCTTGCTGCGAGGCTAGGATCAGCTTCTGCGAAGCTAGAAATGGCAGTTGGTTGATCTTCTTGATCTGTTTTGATTCTTTCCATATTGTTGAAAGATCTCTCCTGATCCTCTTACTCGTTTTAAGAGATTCAAGGCGCTATGAGTGTCTCATATGTATGTTTATGAGTATTTGAGACACCTATGTTTATATGGATTTATATTTAGTGTTCTCACTTTAGTTTATCTAATGTGTATGTCCTAAATCTATGCATGTGCATGTACATAATAATCATATGTATGTTTATGAGTTTTGATTCTATGTTTCATGTTTTGTTTACATGTTTAGATGTTAATTTTCATTAAAACTAGGATATATACTTGTACAACTAGTGAGCCACAAATAGACTATTATATGTTTGTGCTTGAATGCTTATTTGTACCCATTAGATGTACTAGTATAGTCTAGTTTTGATGATTCATACATTTGACTTGTATTCCTATTTTGTACATGTTTTCTATGTTTATGTTTAACTTCATGTATATGTCCATTTGTTCAAACCATTAGATATACATATACATCCTTGAGTCACGTGCCTTCATGCATACACTTTTGTGGACTCGTTATGTTTGGATATGTATGTATACTTTAGTTTGTACAAAACATACATATGCCTTGAAGATTAAATTGTTTTGATGATTTTCATATTTTAAGGAATTTCTTATTGAGTTTGATTGCCTAGTTTCATGATAATGTGTTTCACATAACAATCTCGCACACTCACTTTATTTAATATTTTCTCTTGATTTTGTTTTCATGAGTACAATATGTGCTATATAGATTTTGAGTGTTTAGTGATCATGTGATTTACATGCTTTTCATGGAATATATTTTTGTTTTATTCCTTACTTGAAGGATTTCGTACTAGTTTTAAAATTTTTTCATATAACTAGTTCGTGTTCTTCATATGGTAGAGTTTTCAAATATGCTAAACCTATTTTCAAATTTATTTTTGAAAACCCCTACCCATTGAAGGGCGGTTGATTGGGCGACCATGCCTTGTATGCTTATTATTGAAAATCCTTTTAAACATGTGCATGAAATGGGTGGTAGGAAGTATGAGTTATACACTTGATTCTAATTATAGTTTCAATTGGTATCATTGGATCTTTTCAATTGGTATCAATATTGATATTCTTTTTGTATATTCATATATATGTTTTTATATATGTATGCTTACACTTCAAATAGAATCAATTTCGATTGGTATCTAATTTTTCTATACATATATATATGTCTTATTTGTGCTTACTATATCTCTCTATCTTTGAGCACAAATTTGGTTATGCTAAGCTTGATTTTTTTTAATTGATTATTTTTCAATTGGTATTTATACAAGCTTATGCATCGTTTTATTTGGTATTTCATAAAGGGGGAAAATTCGTATTTCATCTTTCAATTGGTTCTATTTACCTTTGGTATTCTACTCCCACACTTTATGATGAAAAATGATTGAAAAATTAATATTGATTTTAATTTGGTATCATATGCTCCAAATGAAAAATACTTACAATTGGTAAATGAAAAATATCTTACAATTGGTTTATGTTTTTCAAATTGATATCAAAAAGTGTATAATATTTTCAATTGGTACTAATTTTTACAATTGGTATCAAGATTTTTTTTATTTGTTTACTTACAATTGGTAATCAAGATTATCTATATGTTTGTATCTTTCATTTTGGCATCAAAATTTTGATTGGTTTCTTCAAGATTTGTTTTCAATGCCTTATTTATTTTCAATTGGTATTCCTCAAAATTTTGTTGGTTTACCTATTTGTTCACTTACAATTGGTATCATAATGCACTATATTGATATATTTTAATTGGTATCATGTTGGTTTTGATTTCACCCATTGAAGTATTTTTTTTGTTTAGGACAAAAAGGGGAAGAATATGTTTTTTATTGATTTTCTTTGACCCTTTGTTGATGATTGACAAAAAGAGAGAGAAGTATTTGAGTTTATATGCATGTTTTATGTTATGCATGTTTTTATATTGGTATCAAGAAAGTTTGTTTTATGTTTTATTGATATTGGTATCAAGAGCATGGATACTAGTATCTAGAAACATAGTTTGTTTTTTTATTGAAACATAGTTTGTTTTTTATTGGTATCAAAAGCATTATTTAAAGAACATGTTTTAAGTTTATATTTTCATTAGTATTTGAGAACATATTTATGAGAAGAAGAAATAATTTATTTGATATCAAGAGCATGTTCATGTTCATTGTTTTATGCATGTTGATGCATTTCATGATTGGTATCAAGAGCATGTTTTTTATTTGGTATCAAAAGCATGTTCATTTCATTATTTTATGCATGTTGATGCATTTTCATGTTTAATATTCATTGCATATATTTATTGTTTATTACTATGCATGAGTTAAGGGGGAGCTTCTTTGAAACTTAACTTTAATCCATGCATATATAACTCCATGAGTTTTGTCATCATCAAAAAGGGGGAGATTGTTTGCCTAGAGGCCTTCCACTCTAGTTTTGATGATGATTAACTCATATAGTTATGTTTACTAATAATCTTGTGATATTAAGTTTCAGATATTTAACCAAGATATTAGTAGGTGATTAGCTGCAACAAAGGTGTTTTGGAGCTTTTCACAAGGTGATTCAAGAGCTCGAGCGTTAAAGTTCATATCTAGCACTCGTTGGAGTCAAGCTCGGAGGATCACGTTTGGGTCGAGTCGACTTGGAGACGGTGCTCTACAAGAAGACCTCGGTACACTGTCTAGTTTATGTTTTAGATCCATTTGTAAAGATTAGATAGTGTGATATGCTCAAGTTCACAACACACACACTTGTTTAAGTTTCATGTTTTGGTTTTCGGTTTTGGTTTAACCGATCTTGGTTTTCATGAATAGATAGTATCAAAACAAGTTTACATGGTATTATGTATATTAGAATTGATCTATATACATGTATGCTTCAACTATTTAAACAAACTTAGTTTGATAGTCTATTTCATGAGTTTGGTGTTTTGGTATTTTAACAACACTTATTTTTGGATTTTAAGTCAAAAACAATGATATATATATCTTTTATGTATATTGGATTATATCCATTTACAACATGCCTAAAAGTTGTTTCATATCATGTTTTTGTATTTGGATGAGTTTTGGACAAAACGAATTTTCAATTCAAAAATCTTAGTTTTGGAAAATACGGAATTTGGTTTTCGGCAAAATTTCTTAGTCACAAAAATGGTTCAAATAGTTTGAAATATGTGTTGAATTTTTTCACACATGTTTTTATATCTATTATACTGAAACTATTTTTGTGGATTTTTAGTGATTTTATGGGATTTATTTGGTAATTAAAAACCTAGTTTTCAAATCCCTTAAACAGTTCTGCCAGGCTCTGGCGGTCGACCGGACCAGTCGACCGGACCGGTCGACCGGACCCAGAGTCGGTCGACCGGACCGGTCGACCGACGTGCATAAGGACGTGCACGCAGGCCAGCCCTTTGGGCCGGTCGACCGACTGAAGGCAACCCACTCTCGGGTTGCCACGGTCGACTGGGCGGTCGACCGGCCAGAGAGCCGTTACACTCTGGTTCAGGGCCCGGTCGACCGGGCGGTCGACCGGCAGGCTCAACGGTCAAATTTTTGACCGTTGGACCGGAAGGCCAATCTGGGGCCTAGTCAGCAGCCAACGGGCAAATTTTTATGGGGCCTATTTATACCCCATTTGAGGTTGGTTTTTGTTAAGATTTTCAAGACCAAAATTCTCCCATTCTCTCGTGTTTTATTTCAAGTTTTAAAAAGAGTTTTAGAGCTTCAAAGATTTGATCTTCATTTGTTTTCAAAGTGTTTTTATTTCAAAGAAAATAGTCTTTTTGGGAATTTGTTTTTGGTCTAAAAATTCTATATCTATTTGAAGATTTCCGAAGTGATTTTCTTTGTTCAAAACAATTTGTTTTCTCACACTTGAGCTTATCATTCTATCCTCTCTATAGGATCTTTGTTTTTGTGGAAAAAGAATTGGGTTGTGGTCTTTTGATCACTAAGTTGTAAACCCTCCTATTTGTGTTATCCCTCTTGTGTAGAGGTTGATTTGGAGTGGTGGCTTTGTGCCCTATCCCTCTAGTGAGAGGTTGATTGGTTGTGTGGCTTTGTGCCCATCCCTCAAGTATGAGCTCTCGATTCCGTGGCGTGTCTCATCAAAGCGGTCGCGCCGTCCTACCTATTTAAAGTTTGAGAATAGGTCAAGGGCGTTGCCCCCCGATGCCTCTAATCATTGGCTTTACCTGATAGAACTCACGCGCGGGCTCCAGCTTTCCTGAGGGAAACTTTAGAGGGAACCAGCTACTAGATGGTTCGATTAGCCTTTTGCCCCTATACCCAAGTCAGATGAACGATTTGCACGTCAGTATCACTGCGGGATCCACCAGAGTTTCCTTCGGCTTCGCCCTGCTCAGGTACAGTTCACCAACTTTCGGGTCCTGACAGGCATGCTCCCACTCGAACCCTTCACAGAAGATTGGGGTCGGCCGACGGTGCACCCTACAAGGGGATCCCGCCTATCAGCTTCCTTGCGCATTTTGGGTTTTCACGCCCATCGGCTCACACGCATGTCAGACTCCTTGGTTCGTGTTTCAAGACGGGTTGGATGGGGAGCCCACGGACCGGTGCCAAGAGCGCATGAGTGCCTTGAGGAGCGCGCCGAGATGGCGCACGCTGCTACCCCAGCCGTACCGGCGGTGTATCCACGGGTGGGATCGACCACCTGGGCTTGGGCCACCGACACGGCCCACAACGGTCCTCACGCTGAGCTGAGCGGCGGACCGGCCCATTGAAGGGCCGTTCCGCATCCGGCCGGCGCGCATCACCGGCCCCCATCCGCTTCCCTCTCGACAATTTCAAGCACTCTTTGACTCTCTTTTCAAAGTCCTTTTCATCTTTCCCTCATGGTACTTGTTCGTTATCGGTCTCTCGCCACTATTTAGCCTTGGATGGAATATACCGCCCAATTGGGGCTGTATTCCCAAACAACCTGACTCGCCAATAGCGCCTCGTCGTGCGGCAGGGTCCGAGCCGGACGGGGATCTTACCTTCCTTGCGCCCCTTTCTAGGGCACTTGGGCCTGGTCCGTCGCTGAGGACACTTCTTCAGACTATAATTCGGGCGGCGCGTGATTGATGAAAAGATAGTGTGATTTTGTGTGAAGTATTTGCACAGATATTAAATGAAAGAGAGAAGGTTTAGAATCAACCTCAAGTGCTTTGATCACTCCACAATGTATTTATATGATTAATGTATCCTTTCCAATCTCCGTTATAGCATGGGCTATACCGAGTCGATTCTCAGGGAGAGCTTGCGATGGAAGCGTTACGGTTCGTAGTTAAGAAAGAAAAACGAAGATTATTCTTTGTTTTTAAACAAATACAAAAAGCATGGAAAAGAAAATGAAAGAATTGGTGGATTTGTGCATGATGGAAAGGAAATCAAAAGAACTTTGGAAAAGTGTATTGCTAAGAGAGAAAGCTAGTAAAGAAAATGTTTAGGAAACTTTAGATGATAAAAGTCATGGCTAGCTAACTTTACTACTTTGCTAACTTACTAAACTCAAGGGTGATGCATGATTGTCTCATGTTGATTCATTGGCAAAAGAGATGACTTGCTTGTTTGGTCAAGTATTTTTCCCGTTTTGAAGATGAGTGTTCTTCTCGGTCTTAGCTTGTAGCCTCATATTGATTCATTGGCTCCCGAGATAGATTTTCTATGGTGGACTTCAAGGAGTGGTACTCAAGGGATGCTAAGGAAGAAGATACAACATTCATTAGTCATTCAAGGCATAACAACAAATTAGCTTGAAGTAAAGAAGTTGTTTTACAAATAGCATATGTTTGGTGATCCATCTCCATGTTCCATCAAGGCACTTGTTCTAGACAAGGCTCTAAATGAGGCACACATGAATCATATGGAGTATGAACAAGCATTTACCAAGTGAAAGCAACTCTACTTCCTTGGAAAGCAAAAGAGACTTTAACAATGCAAGTATAGAATTTAGCAATCACCCAAAGAGTTAGAAGTTAGCAATGAGAGTTGTTAGCTAGCCATGTAAGAGAGATTTAGCTATCCATTACAAAAGAAACTAAACAACAATTCATGATGAAAATAGAAATGCAATAGAAGTAAAGTAAGAAAGTAAAGCAAAGTAAAGCAAAGTACTAGAGATTGCAAAGAGAAGAATGAAGCTTTGATTAATCCTTGCTTACAAGTGATGTCACCTCCTTGCTTACAAGCTCTCAAAATCACTCTCTTTTCTCTCTTTAACAAAATCTCTAGGAGGAAGAAGAGGGAGAGCTAAAAACCTAAGAGAATACCAACACTCTCTCACAAAATACAAGCTTTTACCCTAATCTCTCTCTGTCTTGCTCATGCAGGCCTTGGTATTGTATTTATAGGGCTCAGAGAGAAAGCTCCAGAATCCCGTTTGTTGGAGAAAATCTCGGCCCAACGGCCTTGTAACCGCCGTGGACACGCGGCACATATCTGGAATGCGCGGCAAAATCAGGGCCGTTCAAGTGGATCTTTCTGTTACAGATTTGTTACAGGTTGTTAGCCACGTGGATCTTCTGGAAGCGTGAGCTGGCACGTAGAATTCTCCAGATCCTGGGCTCAACCTTGGGCTCACTTTTTGGGCTTTGAATTAATCTTTTAATTATTGCTAATTAAAGAAATTTTGGGCCTTTTCTCATTTCAAATGTGGACCTGCAAAAATAGAGAGAAAAGGATTAAAAATTACATTTTTATTTACAATATGCATGGTATGAAAGTGGTAAAATATGCAAATATGTATAACAATCACACCCCCATACCTAGCTTTTGCTCGTCCTCGAGCAAAAAGAAAGAAAAAGAAAGAAAATCCTAACTAGTTTATTACACCACTTTCGTAGGTGACACGATTGCACTGAGCACGTGCAACAAGCCGTTAAACCTCTAGGTTACCCTAGAGGAGGAGTGTTGTCTCTTGAGGGTTTTCAGCGGATTGCACCCACAAAATCCATAAAGAAAAATAAAAGGGTTAGTGAAAATTTTGATCCATGTTTTAAAGATTCTCACTTAAGTTATAGGTTTCAGGTTACCCTAAACTTGTCATTCCTCTTATAAGTGTCTATTTAGAGTTTTGTTTTCAATTTAGGTTAAGTTTTTAGGGAAAAGATCAAAAACTGGATTTTGCATCAATCCTAGGATATATACATCTTTAAATATGAAGGATCTTTCTTAGACTAAGTTCATTTATTTACTAATATATATAACATTTTTTTTTCTCTCTTTTTTTATAATATTTATTTATTTACATTTCCTTAGCATCCTTAGGCTTTCTAGTTTACCCTTGTAGCGAGTCTCTTACCGATGACTCCCAAACCAGACGGTCTTAGGGCACCAGATGAGAAAACATCCCTAGGGTTCGATGACTCGAGTAAAAAAGACCACGAAGGAATTTAAGGACTTAACCACCTTTAGGCGTGACTGGCCATGCTTCTTGAGGCACAGCTAACCAGCTTAATTAGTGGCTAAGTATTTATTATTTATTATTTATTTACACATTTTTTTTCTTTCTATTTTTTTATTATATATACATGTAAATAAAGTCACAAAGTCTTTGATTAATCCTTCAATATGTTTAATGTATATATCCTAAAGAAAGAATTAAAATCTAGTAATTTTTCTAATCCATTATTACTTAACCTAAAAATCTAACAAAACTCCTCTTTTCGACTTATAATTAGAAATCTTAGTTTAGAGTTTCCTTAATCCCTAAAGTTAAGTTTGATTCTTTAAACATGGATCAAAAATTTCCCTCTTTTTTTATTTATTTTTTTTTATTATTTTTTTCTTTTCTAAAAATAAAATCTAACAAGAAAATAAAAAATCTATAAAGAAAGGTAAAATCTAAAAGAAAATAAAAACCTAAAAAGAAAGTGAAAATCCTAAAAATAAAAATAAAAAGCCTAAAAAGAAAATGAAAAATCCTAGGTTAGCATCTACCCCCCCATACCTATCTCATGCATTGTCCCCAATGTATGCAAGATGAAATGATGCATGAAATAGGTAAAGGATAAAGATCATCCCCTTTGTCATTTTGGACCAGCGGTGGTGCTAGGTCCAGCCGACTGCGAACGTCTCAACGCTGCTTCCATACTATCCAATCGAGAGGATTGCTCCTCTACCTTCTTCCTGAGACGAACCTGCCCCCTAAAGATCTTCTTCATGCCCTTCCAGATGGTGGACATGAAGGCTCTTGATTCCGTTGGGGGGTCCTGCCTCCAAAATTGTGGCTCATCTATTTCCTCTAAGCTTTCCTCCGAACAGGACTCCACAGGTATATCCTCAGGCTGGGCACTGGGTGTCCAGAGTGCATGCAAGCAACCATTATATGAGCTGGTGGGTCTCTCTACTGTAACAAGCACTCAGCCGAAGGTATTAAAAATAGCGTCTGATATGAAATTCTTACACAGACGTGTGATTAAGATTGGATGGGAATGCTTGGCACCCCGAGTGCGGGAGGAATTGTCAAGAATAGCATGGAAGATGGCCCTATTCAAACAGACCGTGTGGTTTCGAGTCATTAAATCATGGATTATTTGTAACACGGGTCTGTTAAAGGACGTGGCATGATCAAGCCCAAAAATGTTGCGTTGGACCCAGCGTCCAATGCAATGCACATTTCTAAAGGTCGTGTTGGCTTTGAGCCCACGGTCCTGTGCTGTACAGCGAACCCCCATGATGGTCATGTAATCTATCAATGGCAAGGGGTCGCTATGGTGGGGGTGAATTGGGACATCAGTGATTTCAGTAATGAGTGGAATTGTGACAAAGATGTCACTAACGGCATATGAAAAACAAATTGATGCGTGTCATAATTCACAGATGCATGATCGATTGCATTATAAAATGTATTAACTAGTTCAGGACAGTAATATGCATCATTTTCACTGTTATCATAGACCAAAGAATACCAATTCCATGCACGTAATCTATCAACAAAGATGAGCCCATAACCCCCATTATCATTCAAAATTTGGAAAAGTCCCTTTCCACAAACAAATTCGGGGCCATGTATAATAATGGAATTAAAGAAAATGATTGTAGAGAGGAAAGATCAAACCACCCCGGAGATCGTGGGGGAAATCCAAAAGCAGGTGTGCAGAAGGCACCCAGGACAGAATCTGGAAGATTGGGTCTGGATCTGTCACCAGGGGAAGAAATCAGCCGGTCAGAAATTTGCAGAGCTCCAGATGTTGCAGGAGGGCGGCAGATCGGCGGCAGAACTGAGGACAATGCGGCAGAACAGAGAGCTCTGGGGAAGGAGAAAATTTTCAGAGGTCGGCTCAGGAAGAAAGGGTCCAGATCTGAGGGGACTTTGCGTTTGAGGGAAGAAGGGTAGGTGAAAAGAGTATTTATAGGAGGGAAATAGAAGGAAATTTTCAATTTTAACCCTAGGTTAAAAGTGTATTTACAAGCCTAGGGAAAGAGTTGGAAAATGAATTTGACCCTAGGGAAAGATGTAGAATCCTAGGAAAAATTGTGAAATTCTTTTAAGCACAAAAGTCCCTCATTTTTTTCTTTTTCTTTTTTTTTATTTGTTTTTATTTACAAAATTCTATGTACAAAAGTGGTCCCAAAATGATATGCAGGGAAATTCTCGGGAAACTTTACAAATGGAATGGTCACAGATAAACTGGGTCAAAAAGACCCAATTCATGAACTTCTTGTGACACGACATCGATGGTAAAGAATGGCTTTAAACGTTGACCATTTACAGTAAATGTGTTGCCATTATTAGGATCAAGAATCTCTATAGCACCGTGGGAAAAGACTTGATGCACTATGAATGGTCCTGACCACCTGGTTCTCAATTTACCAGGAAAGAGATGGAGTCTGGAGTTGTACAACAGAACCTTTTGTCCTGGGACAAAAATTTTCTGGTGAATGGAATTATCATGAAAGAGCTTGGTTCTGTGTTTTGTTATCCGAGCATTGTCATATGCTTCATTTCTTAGTTCCTCTAGCTCGGATATCTGCAACTTCCTCAAAGCACCAGTTTTATCCAAATCCAAATTCAGCTGCTTTAAAGCCCACATAGCTCGGTGTTCTAACTCCACAGGCAAGTGACAAGGTTTTCTAAATACAACTCGATATGGAGACATACCGAGGACAGTTTTGTAAGCGGTCCTGTATGCCCATAAGGCATCAGTGAGTTTGATGGACCAATCCTTACGGTTCTGTCCAACGGTTTTCTCCAAATGAGTTTTATTTGTCTATTCGTAACTTCTACTTGCCCGTTTGTCTGAGGATGATAAGCTGTGGATAATTTGTGAGAAATAGAGTATTTACGCATCAGGGCTTCAAAAGCCCTATTGCAAAAATGACTCCCATTATCGCTTATTATCGCACGGGGGGCTCCGAAGCGAGAGATGATGTGGTCTCGTAAAAACTTAATGACAACTTGGTTGTCATTTGTCTTTGTTGGAATTGCTTCAGCCCATTTGGAAACATAATCTACGGCTACCAAAATGTATTGGTTACCATAGGACAGAAGAAAGGGTCCCATAAAGTCGATGCCCCACAAGTCAAAAATTTCAACTTCCAAGATGGGTGTAAGGGGCATCATGTCTTTCTTTGTGATTCGACCCGTCATTTGACACCTATCACATAGCTTGCAAAAGAGATATGCATCCTTAAAGAGAGTGGGCCAGTAAAATCCACTCTGAAGTACTTTCTCAGCAGTTTTTCGTGGACCAAAATGTCCACCACAAGCTAGTTTGTGACAAAATGTCAAAACACTCTGATGTTCCTCCTCAGGAATACACCTTCGTATGATCTGGTCAGGACAATATTTGAATAAATACGGTTCATCCAAAAGAAGAACCGCATTTGACTCATAAAACGGTGTTTGACCTGACCTGACCAATTAGAAGGTATTTGCCCGGTAGCAAGGTAATTTGCTATGTCAGCATACCAGGGCTCTCCATGCATTGTGTGGATATGTTCGTCAGGAAAATTATCATTAATTGGTAATCTCTCCGTTGGTGCATTTGGGATTCTAGACAAGTGATCAGCTACCACATTCTCAACGCCCTTTTTATCCTTTATCTCCAAATCAAACTCTTTCAAAAGAAGTATCCATCGTATAAGTCTTGCCTTAGCATCCTTCTTTTGCATTAAAAACTTTAGGGCGGAGTGATCAGTGAAAATAATCGTCCTGGACCCCAGCAGATATTGGCGAAATTTCTCCAACGCAAAGACAACCGCTAAAAATTCCTTTCCAGTAGTTGTATAATTGAGTTGGGCTTCATTCAGTGTTCTGCTAGCATAATAGATTACGTGTTGCCTAGTATCAATACGCTGTCCTAAAACAGCGCCAATTGCAAAGTTTGAGGCATCACACATAATCTCAAAAGGCTTGGTCCAATCTGGTGCAGAAATGATCGGTGCTGAGACAAGTCTACACTTAAGCTCTCTCCAAGATTTTTGACATTCTTCATCAAATATAAAGGGTACATCCTTTCCTAAGAGATTTGTCAAAGGTCTTGCAATATTGCTAACCCTTGAATAAATCGTCTATAGAAGCCGGCGTGCCCTAAAAATGATCTAATGTCTTTTAAGCATGTTGGCTCAGGGAGCTTAGTTATGACTTCCACTTTTGACTTGTCAACCTCAATTCCCTTGTGTGAAACTTCGTGCCCTAGGACGATTCCTTGCTTGACCATAAAATGACACTTTTCCCAGTTAAGTGTCAAGTTTTCTCCATACAGCGTTGTAAAATCAGTTTCAAATGGTACAAGCATTGTTCAAAGGAATAACCATAAATGGAAAAATCATCCATAAAAATCTCCAGAAATTTCTCCACCATGTCCGAAAAAAGGCTCAGCATGCAACGTTGAAACGTTGCGGGAGCATTGCAAAGACCGAAGGGCATCCTTCGATATGCAAACGTTCCAAAAGGACAGGTGAAGGTGGTTTTGTCTTGATCCTCGGGAGCGATCGGGATTTGATTATATCCTGAATATCCATCCAGGAAACAGTAGTACTCATGTCCCGCTAATCTCTCAAGCATTTGGTCAATGAACGGAAGAGGAAAGTGGTCTTTACGTGTGGCAGTGTTCAACTTTCTGTAATCGATACAAACTCGAATCTTCGTTGGAAGACGTGTTTGTATCAATTCTTTCTTCTCATTTTCTACCACAGTAAATCCTGCTTTCTTGGGCACAGCGTGAACTGGACTTACCCACTGGCTATCGGATATGGGATAGATAATCCCGTTATCTAATAGTTTCAAGATCTCGGATCTAACGGCTTCCTGCATGATTGGGTTCAGTCTACGCTGTGGGTCTCATTTTGGCTTGGCATCTTCTGTCAAATGAATCCGATATTGAACTATGGAAGGACTAATCCCCTTGATGTCAGCCATGGTCAACCAATGGCTTCTCTATTTTCCCTTAACACAGTAAGAAGATCCTCTTCTTGTTGTTCAGTTAGATGGGATGCAATGATTACAGGAAAGGTTTCTTTCTCATCCAGGTACTTGTATTTGAGATGGTCGGGAAGAACCTTAAGCTCAGAAGAAGGGATCGGATCTATCACTGGCTGTTCTTGGTGTAAGGGAAGAATAGGGGTGCTATTAGTGGCCCATTCCACAGTCGACTCAACAATCTGATCAAGATTGAAATCATCAGACTCCAACTCAAATTCCTCTTCGGATTCATACTCAACTTCCTCATCGTGCTCACTAGTTACACCTTCTATCAAGTTGATTTCAAAAGAATCACTATCCAAATCCCGAGGTTGTTTTCCCAGGTGGAAAATATTCACCTTTTTTGTCATATCTCCAAAGGTCAGACGCATCGAGCCATTCCTACAGTTTATGATCGCATTGGCAGTGGCTAGAAAAGGGCGTCCAAGAATGACAGGTGTCTGTGCTCTGTGATTATGTACGGGCTGTGTCTCAAGAACAATGAAGTCTACGGGGTAAATGAATTCCCCGACCCGTATTAACACATCTGTAATCTCCCCCTTGGGAATCTTTACAGAGCGATCTGCCAACTGTATCGTCATTTGGGTCGGACGAAGGTCGCCTAACCCTAATTGCTGATACACTGAAAAGGGAAGAAGATTAATGCTAGCGCCCAAGTCAAGCAAAGCCCTATTAATGGTGGTCTGTCCTATGATGTGATTGGTAGTGAAAAATGCATTTTTATCATAACATTTACCATCACATTTTCATATTTATTCATTTAATTCTGCACATTTATTAATATTTTGTGATTTATTGTGTGCAGGCCTCGAGTTCTTATTTTATAAGAAATAAAGCTTAATGAAGCCCAAAAGCCCATATCCAAGCCCAAGTCCAAGCCCAGGTGTAAAAGTGCAAAAATCAAATGTCAAATGTGCAAATACACAAGGGCCAAAGTTGCAAATACAAAGAAGAGGGAAGGATAGACTTCTATTCAACCCTAAACACTTGCAGGATGAGGATAAAAGCTAAAAGAAGAGAAGGAAAATTCGTGGAAAAGATTTGGGATCTAGGTAACTTGATTCCCAAGTTATATCCAAATCCAAAGATTAAGAGCCAGGATGCAATTTCTAGAAGGAAACGCCCAGATGGACGGACCAGGAGAGGCCACGCGCCAAAGAGCGTGGCATTTGGCTACAAAAGTGCCGCGTTTCCGCGGCAAATTTCCCATTTCCGCGGCATTTCTGACGAGTCTGGGGATCAGCTTTCGTGGGAGAGTTGTAACTGGACTCTAACTCCTTCTGCACCTATAAATACCCCCTGCAGTGCAACGTACAGAGCGTCCAGAGGCGAGCCAAGGGCCAAAAGCTAGGGTTTTAGGTTTTAGGTTAGATTTTCTTTCCTCTGTAAATTTATATTTTCTTTTGTAAAAACTGAGAGGAGATGATGTATTCATGGAGGAAGGGATCTACTTGTACTGATGTGACAGTCGGTGTAAGTTCTATTTTTCCACCATTGTTTAATAATCAAATCGAGGTTTGCTTTTATTTTTGTATTGTTTCTTCTTATTTAATCTTGTGTATCTCAGTATTTACTTCCTTCTATTTGTTCTCTAATGTCTTGCCCACCATGAGATCCAACTGCTTCGAGAATACCTAGCCGAAGAAGGAACCTTGACGGCCCATGGCGATGAACAGGTCTTCATAGCTTGTTTTTCATTTCGTAGAGTAGATTAAGAAGGCGGACGATCCCATAAGCCGTGCTTGTACGCCTTCCAAGAAAAGGTAAATCATCGCAACGGTTCAAACGGTAAGCAGACTAAAGAGGTAAGTTTCTTTTCTTTTCTTTTCTTTTTGTAGATTAAATCCCAACTTCTCCATATTCTTTTCTACCACCCATTGTAAATACCACTGCTAATAATAAAAAGATAATTTTTAGAGTAAAACTTGCTTAACGCTTCCATCGCAGTCCCTCCCTGAGGATCACGACCCGCATAGCCTTGCTATAGCGGATTAGAATTGAGAACCTCGCACACCTTTAATTCTTAAATCTAAAATACTATATTTTTGTGTGCAAGAAATTTCAGTCAACAAATTGGCGCCGTTGCCGGGGAGGGACGGTAAGTTATTCTCTAATAAAAAAATATTTTTTATTAACTAATTCTTTATTCTTTTCTGTTTGCAGGTTTGGAGAACAGAAACAGAAAAACAGAAGCAGCAGTGGACATATAGCTATTCTGTGCCTCTGTCCTCGAAGGCAGAGCATCAGAATCTACTGTATTGCCGCAGATCCGCGGCCCTAGCCATGAAAACGCAGCTGCAGTAGTGAATTACTAACTGCAGTTTTTTGCAGGGTGCTTCAAATTAAAAATACTGCTTTCTGCTCTGTTCTGATTTGTTCTGTGATATACCTGTATACTGCTAATTAATTCAACAGTAAATTATTTGTTGTTAAAAATAAAAATTGATTAGACGTTTGCATATTAGGCACGTGTCTTTTCAATTACTTTATTTTACTGTTGAAGAGTGCTGGAGCAAGGTACGTACGCATTGCATGTAGAATAGGACTCATCTCTTGGTTGATTTTCTATTTTGAGTGAATTCTATCTATTTATCTTGTACACTTGCACTAATTCATCTTAAGGGCATAACCCATTAACAAGATAAGGTGGGGATTTCATCACCCTTCCTTAGCCCAAAAATCATATCCCAAGCACTCACTAACCCAAGCCTAACTAAAACTGAGTAGACGTTGGCCCTGGGGACACTCGGACTCAATCAGGAGATTATCCTAAGGGGGAACGGTGTTGGAAGTTGACTCCTGCCAAATCAGTGTCTAGGAAGGGGATTGAGGGCCGAAAGCCCGAAGTGTGGTGGTTATTTA
The DNA here is from genome assembly GCA_038442645.1 of Agave tequilana. NCBI lineage: Eukaryota > Viridiplantae > Streptophyta > Magnoliopsida > Asparagales > Asparagaceae > Agave > Agave tequilana. The sequence continues at coordinate 87,534 of JAVJIF010033063.1, read as the reverse complement.
ATTAAGGAACGTCTTTGACGGAAAACCTCCCACCACTCTTGCCCCGACCTGGCTGATTAACTTGTGGTCAAAGTCTACACCCTACCTCCCGTGGACAGTCTAACCAGTTAGGAGTCGTCTAGGTCTAGGTCTACCCTAACTTAGGTTAGAAATTTTTCTTTTTTGTTTTTTTTTCTTTCTTTTGTTTGCTTTGTGTGATATGGCCTATAACAATAATTTTTTCAATTTTAATGAGGGTCCATATTATACACCAACCTCTTTTTCGGATATTACCAACCCGGCATATCATAACTCTAACCAACCTAGTGTGCCAGATTGGTCTTATCCGAATCATTACATGCCCCAGTCCCAATACTATGAACAAGATTGGAATAATCATCACTACTCTTCACAGAGTCAATGGGGATTCAACACCCCTGAGCCATATGGTCAACCACCTGTTCAACCATTATCTTCATATACGTCTTTTCCCACATCACCAAGGTTTCAGTCCTCCATTGATCTATTCGATAGGTTAGAAGAAAAAGTGGATCGGTTGCAAGATACAATGAATGATCAAATTTCTAGACTTTCAAACATTCTTGAGCATCTTGATAGGAACCAAGAATCATTCTGTTTAGAAGACCTTGATCAAAATTCAATTTCATCACATCAATATGAACTTGCTCAATCCCAATCCTTGGACAAATTGGCTAGTTTTAATTTCAATGAGATTGAATTAGATTATGAATGTGAACCCGATCCCCAACTTTGCGATTCAGTTTCCATCTTCGAATCTATGTTGACTCCAGTATCCTTACCCAATTTGGACCAATTTTCTGAGCCAACATTTATTCCCATACCCATAGATCATGAAATTGAATCACCCATTTTTGATGATCATATTGAACTTGACCAATTGTGCAATTTTGAAAGTCCCATGAAAAAATTGGCAAGTTCCCATTTTTATGAGATTGAAACTAATGAGATATGTGACCTAAATTCCCAAATCTATGATCAAGTTCAAATTCCCGAATCATTATTGACTCCTGTTTTGTTACCCGACTTAGGTAATATTTTAGAGTCAGTTTTGATTCCCACACCTATCATTCCTGAACTTGAATCACCAACATTGAGTCACATTCCATTGTGGGAAAATGATTGTGGACTTGAGTTTTCATTTCTTGACTTGGACCCACTTCTTGAACCATGCTCGACTCCTGAACCCTTACTTGATTTAAGTTTCTTTCCTGAGTCGGTATTAGTTCCTGAACCTATCATTCTTGAGTCCAAGTCAACCATTCTACCAAGTCACATTCTTTTGTTGGACATAGGTATAGACCATGACTCTGTGATGATTTTCCAGGACTGGTCATGTAAAGGGAGTAAGTTTCACGAGAGGATCTTCCATGATCCTATTCATTCTGGGGACTGTAAATATGTAAATAAAAAAGAGGTCAATAAAGGTAGGTCCCGTGAACTACCACGTTATCTTGTTTGGGCCGCATTTCGTGGACCAATTAGACCACCTCCGGAACCATCACCCTAAGGTAACTTCCGCCTTCCCTTGTTCTGTTTCATGCATATATGCATTCATTCATACATTGAGGATAATGCATGAGATAAGTGTGGGGGTGGGCTTTACTAACATACTAACATAAGTAGACACTAACAAAATTTGCTAATAAACAAAAAATTTTTAAAAAAAAATGTTATAAAAAGGAAGTATTTTGACTTATTTTTTGAAAGAAATCTAAGTTAGTTTTAAGGATTAGGAAAATCATGATTAGGATTTCTAAAACTTGGTCAAAATAAATAAATTGTTGAAATTTTAGGTATAGGAGAGAAATTGAATATATAATTAGTCTTGATTTTTACCTTAATGAAATGTGCATATCTAATGCATATCTAGGATTCTAAGACAAAGACCTTTGTGCCTCATATATATATATATATATATAAAAAGAAAAGAGAAAATCACCAATTAAGCTGGATACATGTGCCTCAAGAAGCATAAGTATTCACGCCTAAAGGTGAATGCAAAAAATATAAAAATAATAAAACCTTAGTTTCGTGGCCTAATTCACTCGAATTTGAGTCCGCGGGGTGTTTTCTCACCTGGTGCCCTAAAGCCGACCGGTTTGGGAGTCATCGACTTTAAGTTCGCTACATGGGTGGATTAGAAAGCCTAAACTAAGAAAAATTACTTATATGTATTAACACATCTAATAATCAATTAGTTAGGTATTAGGGCCTCAAGAAGCCTTGATACTTACACAAAAGAAAATTAGATGAGTTATACATATTAAAAAAAAATTATTAACACATCTAATAATCAATTAGTTAGGTATTAGGGCCTCAAGAAGCCTTGATACTTACACGAAAGAAAATTAGATGAAGTTATAAAAATAATAAAGAGGCATGAGAGTCCAAGTTAAGGAATTCCTAGTAAAAACATAAGGATGCATATGATTTTTGGTAACGAAAAAGACTGTATTAGAAATTCAATTTTAATTCTTACCTAAAATGAAAAACAATTAATTTTATAAAGACTAAGTTTAAAGAATGAATAAAAATGAGGATCCTAAAACTTATAGATTACTTAATCTCTTCAATAATAATTCAAATATTTTTCTTTTATGGATTTTGTGGGTGCAATCCGCTGAAAACCCTCACGAGACAACACTCGTCCTCTAGGGTAACCTAGAGGTTTAACGGCTTGTTGCACGTGCTAAGTGCAATCGTGATTCCTACGAAAGTGAGTTAGGTTAGATTAATTTTTCTTTTTCTTTGTTTTTACTCGAGGACGAGCAAAAAGATAAGTGTGGGGGTGTGATTGGTAGTGAAAAATGCATTTTTATCATAACATTTATCATCACATTTTCATATTTATTCATTTAATTCTGCACATTTATTAATATTTTGTGATTTATTGTGTGCAGGCCTCGAGTTCTTATTTTTATAAGAAATAAAGCTTAATGAAGCCCAAAAGCCCATATCCAAGCCCAAGTCCAAGCCCAGGTGTAAAAGTGCAAAAACCAAATGTCAAATGTGCAAATACACAAGGGCCAAAGTTGCAAATACAAAGAAGAGGGAAGGATAGACTTCTATTCAACCCTAAACACTTGCAGGATGAGGATAAAAGCTAAAGAAGAGAAGGAAAATTCGTGGAAAAGATTTGGGATCTAGGTAACTTGATTCCCAAGTTATATCCAAATCCAAAGATTAAGAGCCAGGATGCAATTTCTAGAAGGAAACGCCCAGATGGACGGACCAGGAGAGGCCACGCGCCAAAGCGCGTGGCATTTGGCTACAAACGTGCCGCGTTTCCGCGGCAAATTTCCCATTTCCGCGGCATTTCTGACGAGTCTGGGGATCAGCTTTCGTGGGAGAGTTGTAACTGGACTCTAACTCCTTCTGCACCTATAAATACCCCCTGCAGTGCAACGTACAGAGCGTCCAGAGGCGAGCCAAGGGCCAAAAGCTAGGGTTTTAGGTTTTAGGTTAGATTTTCTTTCCTCTGTAAATTTCTATTTTCTTTTGTAAAAACTGAGAGGAGATGATGTATTCATGGAGGAAGGGATCTACTTGTACTGATGGTGACAGTCGGTGTAAGTTCTATTTTTCCACCATTGTTTAATAATCAAATCGAGGTTTGCTTTTATTTTTGTATTGTTTTCTTCTTATTTAATCTTGTGTATCTCAGTATTTACTTCCTTCTATTTGTTCTCTAATGTCTTGCCCACCATGAGATCCAACTGCTTCGAGAATACCTAGCCGAAGAAGGAACCTTGACGGCCCATGGCGATGAACAGGTCTTCATAGCTTGTTTTTCATTTCGTAGAGTAGATTAAGAAGGCGGACGATCCCATAAGCCGTGCTTGTACGCCTTCCAAGAAAAGGTAAATCATCGCAACGGTTCAAACGGTAAGCAGACTAAAGAGGTAAGTTTCTTTTCTTTTCTTTTCTTTTTGTAGATTAAATCCCAACTTCTCCATATTCTTTTCTACCACCCATTGTAAATACCACTGCTAATAATAAAAAGATAATTTTTAGAGTAAAACTTGCTTAACGCTTCCATCGCAGTCCCTCCCTAAGGATCACGACCCGCATAGCCTTGCTACAGCGGATTAGAATTGAGAACCTCGCACACCTTTAATTCTTAAATCTAAAATACTATATTTTTGTGTGCAGGAAATTTCAGTCAACATGATGCAAGAAATGGTTGGGCTCCCTGGGTCCTTGTATTTCACAGGGATAGGACCAGTGAGCAGCTCACTAATGTTTGAGGCAAGGAAGACCTTTTTAGGAACGTTTGCTTTTCTCTTCTTTGTGCACATTTCTTTTAGAAATTTGGCGTATGATGGAACTTGTTGAATGGCATCTAGAAGAGGGATATTGATTTGGACTTGGTTAAACATTTCTCTTATCTTCTCCATGTGAGCATTCATCTTTTGACTTGCTAGCCTATTTGGAAAGGGAACAACAGGCTTGTATGTTTGCTCATCAACCTTTTCTTTTCCTTTGGACTGGGAAGTGGATGATTGTGTACTTGAAGAAGGAGTATCTTGAATGGGTTGGACTGGAACAGAGGATGTTGGCTTTGACACAGATTTGGTAGGTGGATTTGAAACCTTGTTATCTACATGTTTCCCAGATCTAAGGACTTGTATAGCTTGGCATTGGCTGGGGCCTAAGTCTTCAACTTCGTGCAGGGAAAATGAGTTTTTAGATTGGGCACTGGTTGACTAGGTAGCATTCCTTTTTGTCGTTCATTCAGAGAGTTAGCCAACTGCCCTATTTGGATTTGCAATTTGTTCATGTCCTGCTGTTGATTGTTCATCATTGAAGCTTGGGTCTTAGATAAGGTCTCTATCATTTTCTCCAAATCAGAAAGTCTCTTGTCTGAAGGATTTGGTGGTGGATGATGCTGATACTGGGGCTGGAAGTTTGACTGGTATTGTGGTGGATGATACTGATACTAGGGCTGGAATTGTTGTGGATTCTGATATGTGTGGAAATTGGGTTGATGTGATTGAGCAAGATGATGATGTGAAAATGATGACCTAGACTGCTCAGGACCAGACTGACTCCAAGAAAAATTTGGATGGTTTCGCCATCCCGGATTGTAAGTTTTGGAGTACGGGTTGTAGTTGGCTCTAGTATATGCAGCATTCGAGTTCTCCTGAAAAGTCTGAGAGTGGTATACCGGACACTCTTCGAACACATGATTCAGATCATGGCAATAGGTACAACCCGGGTTGACCACTGGTGATGGACTGGCCACAGGGGATGGGTTGACCTGATTAACAGCAGAATTCTCCCTAGACTCAAGCAATTCTATCCTCTTCATCAGTTGTGTTATTTTAGCTTCTGCAGCTATCGAGGATTCTATGGAGTGTAAACCGGTTCTGGAAGTTGTGGGTGTGGGTTTCTCAGAACATGACTCCCACTGGATAGTTTTTTCAGCTAACGCTTCAAAAAGATCCCAACCCTGATCTTCATCCTTCTTTAGAAATTCTCCTTGGCACATGGTTTCAAGGAGTGTCTTAGTCTGATAATCGAGTCCATCATAGATAATTTGGCACTGACGCCATTTTTCTATACCGTGATGGGGATACAGGGCTATTAGGTCTTTGAAGCGCTCAAAGTACTTCCAGAATGGTTCATTGGCTTCTTGCTTGAATTGCATTATATTTTCCTCATGAGGGCTGTCTTATGGATAGGATAAAACTTTTTAAGAAAGACTTTAACGAAATCATCCCATGAAGAAATTGAGCTGACAGGAAGATTGTACAGCCACTTCTTAGCAATATCCTTAAGTGCGAAGGGAATGAATCTAAGTCTCACAGCGTCCTCTGTTAACTGGGAAATTCTCATCATAAGGCATACTTCTTCAAACTCTCGGATGAAGAAGTACGCATCCTCAGATTCTAAGCCATGGAATCGGGGAAAAGTGTTTATGAACTGCGGCTTTAACTCAAAGTTATTTCCATTGGTGTTTGGGAGAAGAATGCAAGATGGAAGTGAGGTGCGAATCGGGTAGAACTTGTCTTGCAACGAAACGTTGTTTGTCATGACTGGGATTGTGTCAAGTGGTGTATGTGCTAGTGTAGAAATTCTCACAAGCCTAGCAAAATCTGGATCACGAAACCACTGTTGCATACATAATCAACATGCACCGATCACACAAGCGAAAGAAAGTGAAGAATAACAAACAAGAAAAAAAAATCAATCCAAGCTATCTAGGTTCCCTGGACCTGGACGACTCCTAACTGTTTAGAGTGTCCACAGGAGGTTTAGTGTAGACTTTGACTATAAGCGAATCAGCCAGGAAAGGGCAAAGTTGGTGGGAGGTTTTCCGTCAAAGACGTTCCTTAATTAAGTAACCAGCAACTTTCGGGCTTTTGGCCCTTAATCCCTTTCCTAGACACTGATTTTATAAAAGTCAATTTCCAACACTTTTCCCCCTTAGGATAATCTCCTAAGTGAGTCCGGATGTCCCTAGGGCCAACGTCTATCAAATTTTATTACAAGCTTGGGTTTGTGAGTGCTGGAATGGTGGTTTTCGGGCTAAGGAAAGGGTGATAAAATCCCCCACCTTATCTTATTTATGGGTGGTGCCCTTAAAATCAGTTTTGGTGCAAGTGTACGATATTAACAAACAAGGTTCACTCAATGCGTTTTTAAATCAAACAAAGAGTGAGTCCTAGTCAATATGCAATGCGCACGTACCTTGCCTCCAGCACTCTTCAACAGTAAAAGTAAATGAATTGAAAAGACACGTGCCTAGAATGCAAATGTCTAGTCAAATTTTAACTTTGCAACAAAATTTTTTACTGTTGATTATTAGCAGATATAAGGTGAAGCATACAAGAATTTAAGTATTGCAGCAGCTGTATTTAGCAGAGCAAGCAACCCTGCAGAAAACTTGTCAGTAGTTCACTCTTCCTTGCCGCAGAACTGCGGCTTTTGCCCAGATTCTGCGGCAATTCAGAGGGCAACTAGTCTCTGCTTTCGAGAGCAGAGGCCCAGAGCCACTTATATGTTTCTGCAATGCAAATTTTTCTGTTTTCTTCACCTGTAACCTGCAACAGAGAAGAAGATTCGTTTAATTTCTCACTTTAAAACAAAAACCGTTGCTCTCCCCGGCAACGGCGCCAAAAATTGATTGATGAAAAGATAGTGTGTTGTGTGAAGTATTTGCACAGATATTAAATGAAAGAGAGAAGGTTTAGAATCAACCTCAAGTGCTTTGATCACTCCACAATGTATTTATATGATTAATGTATCCTTTCCAATCTCCGTTATAGCATGGGCTATACCGAGTCGATTCTCAGGGAGAGCTTGCGATGGAAGCGTTACGGTTCGTAGTGAAGAAAGAAAAACGAAGATTCTTCTTTGTTTTAAACAAATACAAAAAGCATGGAAAAGAAAATGAAAGAATTGGTAGATTTGTGCATGATGGAAAGGAAATCAAAAGAACTTTGGAAAAGTGTATTGCTAAGAGAGAAAGCTAGTAAAGAAAATGTTTAGGAAACTTTAGATGATAAAAGCCATGGCTAGCTAACTTTACTACTTTGCTAACTTACTAAACTCAAGGGTGATGCATGATTGCCTCATGTTGATTCATTGGCAATAGAGATGACTTGCTTGTTTGGTCAAGTATTTTTCCCGTTTTGAAGATGAGTGTTCTTCTCGGTCTTAGCTTGTAGCCTCATATTGATTCATTGGCTCCCGAGATAAATTTTCTATGGTAGACTTCAAGGAGTGGTACTCAAGGGATGCTAAGGAAGAAGATACAACATTCATTAGTCATTCAAGGCATAACAACAAATTAGCTTGAAGTAAAGAAGTTGTTCTACAAATAGCATATGTTTGGTGATCCATCTCCATGTTCCATCAAGGCACTTGTTCTAGACAAGGCTCTAAATGAGGCACACATGAATCATATGGAGTATGAACAAGCATTTACCAAGTGAAAGCAACTCTACTTCCTTGGAAAGCAAAAGAGACTTTAACAATGCAAGTATAGAATTTAGCAATCACCCAAAGAGTTAGAAGTTAGCAATGAGAGTTGTTAGCTAGCCATGTAAGAGAGATTTAGCTATCCATTACAAAAGAAACTAAACAACAATTCATGATGAAAATAGAAATGCAATAGAAGTAAAGCAAGAAAGTAAAGCAAAGTAAAGCAAAGTACTAGAGATTGCAAAGAGAAGAATGAAGCTTTGATTAATCCTTGCTTACAAGTGATGTCACCTCCTTGCTTACAAGCTCTCAAAAACACTCTCTTTTCTCTCTTTAACAAAATCTCTAGGAGGAAGAAGAGGGAGAGCTAAAAACCTAAGAGAATACCAACACTCTCTCACAAAATACAAGCTTTTACCTAATCTCTCTCTGTCTTGCTCATGCAGGCCTTGGTACTGTATTTATAGGGCTCAGAGAGAAGGCTCCAAAATCCGTTTGTTGGAGAAAATCTCAGCCCCAACGGCCTTGTAACCGCCGTGGACACGCGGCACATATCTGGAATGCGCGGCAAAATCAGGGCCGTTCAAGTGGATCTTTCTGTTACAGATTTGTTACAGGTTGTTAGCCACGTGGATCTTCTGGAAGCGTGAGCTGGCACATAGAATTCTCCAGATCCTAGGCTCAACCTTGGGCTCACTTTTTGGGCTTTGAATTAATCTTTTTAATTATTGCTAATTAAAGAAATTTTGGGCCTTTTCTCATTTCAAATGTGGACCTGCAAAAAATAGAGAGAAAAGGATTAAAAATTACATTTTATTTACAATATGCATGGTATGGAAGTGGTAAAATATGCAAATATGTATAACAATCAGCGCGGCCGCCCGATTCCCAAGCTGGGCTCTTCCCGGTTCGCTTGCCGTTACTAGGGGAATCCTCGTAAGTTTCTTCTCCTCCGTTTATTGATATGCTTAAACTCAGTGGGTGGCCCCGCCTGACCTGGGGTGTTGTCCGAGGGTGCTCGCTAGCGCCAATCGGATTGAATTCTTTGCATGAGTCATGGGGCTAGGGGCTTGGTTCGTGGCGTTCAGCGTCGAGCGTGTCCGTCCACCACTCGCCGCATCTAACACGACCGGTGGCCCGCACTTTGACCCGCCGCACCGCAAGGCATGGGGGCTAATATCCACATCCACGCCCACATCTGCCCATTCTTGAGTGGGGGCAGGTTGCGCGGAGCGACGCGAAGCGTGACGCCCAGGAAGGCGTGCGCTCGGTCGGATAGCCTCGAGTACAACTTGCGTTAAAAGACTCGATGGTTCACAGGATTTTGCAATTCACACCAAGTATCGCATTTCGCTACGTTCTTCATCGATGCGAAAGCCAAGATATCCATTGTCGAGAGTCGTAAAGTTAACGATATTGCAGGATCGCATCGTGCGCCTTTCCTACCTCGGTGGTCCGACGCATGCTGATCTCCAGAAGAATTGTTCCTTGGCGCCCACCGCGCCCGATGTTGTTCACGGCCCCCACCCCGCTGCAAGGCAAGGCGGGGGCAGCCAGGTTGCCCAGAGGAGGCGTGTGGCAGGCGGTAAATATCGCCCCCACTCGCTCCATCGGATGCGTTAACGGGTTCACAATCATCCTTTTGGGCCTCAATAATGATCCTTCCACAGGTTCACCTACAGAAACCTTATTACGACTTCTCCTTTCTCTAAATGATAAGGTTCAGTGGCTTCTCGCGACATCACGGGTGGCGAACCGCACTTGTCGTCGCGATTTGAACACTTCACCGGACCATTCAATCGGTAGGAGTGACGGGCGGTGTGTGTAAAGGGCAGGGACGTAGTCAGCGCGAGCTGATGACTCGCGCTTACTAGGAATTCCTCGTTGAAGACCAACAATTGCAATGATCTATCCCCATCATGATGAAATTTTCAAAGATGACCAGGGCCTGTCGGCCAAGGCTTTAGACTCATCGAAGACATCAGTGCAGCGTAACATCTAAGGGCATCACAGACCTGTTATTGCCTCAAACATCCGTGGCCTAAAAGTCCATAGTCCCTCTAAGAAGCTGGCCGCAGAGGGATGCCTCTGCGTAGCTAGTTAGCAGGCTGAGGTCTCATTGTTAACGAAATTAACCAGACAAATTGCTCCACCAACTAAGAGCGGCCATGCACCACCACCTATAGAATCAATAAAGAGCTCTCAGTCTGTCAATCCTTACTATGTCTGGACCTAGTAAGCTTCCCCGTGTTGAGTCAAATTAAGCCGCAGGCTCCACTCCTGGTGGTACCCTTCTATCAATTCCTTTAAGTTTCAGCTTGCGACCATGCTCTCCTTGGAGCCCAAAAACTTTGATTTCTCATAAGGTGCCGGCAAAGTCCTAAAAGCAACATCCGCCGCCCGGTCGACATCGTTTATGGTTGAGACTAGGATGGTATCTGATCGTCTTCGAGCCCACATCTTTCATTCTTGATTAATGAAAACATCCTTGGAAAATGCTTTCACAGTTGTTTGTCATTCATAAATCCAAGAATTACACCTTTGACTATGAAATACGAATGCTCCCGAGTGTCCCTCTTAATCATTACTCTGATCTCGAAGGCCAACACAATAGGATCGAAATCCTGTGATGTTATCCCATGCTAATGTATACAGAGAGTGGGCTTGCTTTGAGCACTCTAATTTCTTCAAAGTAATGGCGCCGGAGGCACGACCGGGCCAGTTAAGGCCAGGAGCGCATCGCAGGCAGAAGGGACGGGACGGCAGGTGCACACCAGAGGCGGACCGGCCAGCCCAGCCCAAAGTCCAACTACGAGCTTTTTAACTGCAACAACTTAAATATACGCTATTACAGATGGAATTACCGTTGCTGCCCGCACCGGACTTGCCCTCTAATGGATCCTCATTAAGGGATTTAGATTGTACTCATTCCAATTACCAGACACATACGAGCCCGGTATTGTTATTTATTGTCACTACCTCCCCGTGTCAGGATTGGGTAATTTGCGTGCCTGCTGCCTTCCTTGGATGTGGTAGCCGTATCTCAGGCTCCCTCTCCAAAATCGAACCCTAATTCTCCGTCACCCATCACCATCATGGTAGGCCTCTATCCTACCATCGAAAGTTGATAGGGAAGAAATTTGAATGATGCGTTACCGGCACGAGGGCCGTACGATCCGTCGAGTGAATCATCAGAGCAGCGGGCAAAGCCTGCGTCAGTCTTTTATCTAATAAATGCATCCCTTCCAGAAGTCGGGTTTTGTTGCACGTATTAGCTCTAGAATTACTATGGTTATCCAAGTAGCAAGTACCATCAAACAAACTATAACTGATTTAATGAGCCATTCACAATTTCACAGTCTGAATTTGTTTATACTTACACATGCATGGCTTAATCTTTGAGACAAGCATATGACTACTGGCAGGATCAAGCAGGTAGCACGTCCTCGGCAACATCAGCATTGTCAGACCACCCCTGAGCCCAGCCCACTATCAGGGGTGAGGAAGGGGGCCATCAGCAGGTAGATAGTCATTCATTCCGTTGATTTATTGGAAGCCGTATCGCAATCAAGAGGGGGACAGGGCTGGAGCCCAAAACCCTTCACATCCATAGCATCCGTGAGCCCTAGCTAGTCCTCATCGAATGGTCGAATGGATGCCATGTGGCCACCATACGAGGGTCGGCGAGGACTGCCTTCACTTGCTGGCCCTCTGCCTCAGGAGGTGGAAGGACAACAACCAAGCGCATAAGCCACTCGGGGGTTCCGTACGAGTACGGTTTGCTGCACAGGCAACTGGACGGATCACCGACACCCAAGGTCATTGGTGGATAAAGATGAAGGGACATTTCAGCCCCGACGGTTGACTGCACAGAGGCAGGAAGCCCGCCAGGGCATGAAGAACCAAAGCCACTCACGTGCCAATGATCGGGCGAAACTAGCACTCAAAAAATGTGTGTTTTGTAAAATCAATGAAAAGCTCGTATATGTGCTAATGTGCCCTCGATACTTCCGTTGTAGCATTGGCTCAACGGGTCGAATCCACAGGGACGGGAGGCGATAGAAGTATTAACAGTCTCTATTCACGTTGTATGTTAACAATTCTTCTTTGTTAAAAAATTAGAAAAAGAAAAAGAAAAGAAAAGAAAAGGAAAACAAGCATGTGATAGGTGGAGAAGGCGATGAAAACGGCGATATGAAAACAAAGAGAAGTGGTTTGGAAAACAAAATAGAAAAGAAGATGAAACAAAGGGCCTGTTTGGTTCGTTGCAAAACGTCGCAAGTCGTAAGTTGTAAAATGAGAATGGAAAAAGTGAACTGTAGCAGTGAAAATATATTGTGTTTTACGGTGTTTGGTTGATAAAGTGATGTGTAAATGGAAAAGTATATTGTGTTTTACGGTGTTTGGTTGGTAAAGTGAAAGTGTAAATGATAAAGTATTTTGTGTTTTACGGTGTTTGGTTGGTAATGTAAAAGTGAAAGTGGAAAAGTTGACCACAAAATTAACTGTAGCAGTGATTTAAATAATATAAATATTATTAAATTAAATCTAATATTGCAAATTAAATTGTATTAATAAATTTGAGATAAAAAATTAATAATCTTAATATTTTATTTATAATAATAATATTAATAAAATATTAATTAAATAAATGATATAAAATCTTAAGAAAATCTAAAGAACATTAATAAAATTTTAAGAATACTAATAAAATATAAATATTAAAAAATGTTAAAAGAAATAAAATATAGTAAAAATATAGTAATAATATTAAAAATACTTGAAAATTATTATAGTATAAATTTTATTATAATATTATTGTAATATTATAGAAATATAAAAATAACAAAGTAAAATATAATTATAATTTAATAATAAATTATCATTAAAGTATTATTATACTGAATTATTATTACAATATTAACATAATAAAATATTAATATAATAATAAAAATTATTATGATATTAATAAAGTAATTTTTATATTAAAAATTAAATAACTAAATATATAGTAATTTTATATTATAGTATAATATTGTTATATTAATAAAATATTTACTCTAAATAAAATAATAAAAAATGGAATAAGTATTAATAAAATAATAAAATATTAAATAAAATATTAAATAAAAATAGTAAATTATAATAGTAAAATATTAAATATTAAAACAATATTAAAAACAATAAAAAATTAAAGATTAAAAATATAAAATAATTAAATACTTAAATAAGAAATTGAACACTATTTAAAATATTAAATTTAAAAATATTAAATTATATATTGATTATCAAGTAACTGTTTTGAATTGGTGTACTACAAGTGAGAGTTACATGACCACAAAATTAACTGTAGCAACTGCAAGTGAGAAAATATGAGTGTAAAAGTGAGAATTAAATGACCACAAATTTAACTGTAGCAACTGTAAAGTGGAAAAAGTTTTTGCATTTTGCAAATGGAAACAAACAAGTGTAAATGGTAAAGTTGCAAAACTTTTTGCATTTTGCAAAGTTTTGCAACCAACCAAACAGGCCCAAAGGTGAACTAAGAAGGATGGTAAAAACAACGATAAGAAAATGATAACAAGTTTTTGGAAATGATTCTTGAAACAAAGTAAAAGCGAGAAGAAAACTATAAAAGAAGTCTCATGGTTTCTAACTACTAATTACTCCACTAACATGCTAACCTCTTAGTGATAGTTGCCTCACATGGATCCTTGGCTATCACTAATCCTTGGCTTCAAGAGACGATACAAAGCATGGCAAATAAGATGGTTCTTCACATTCAAACTTGCATCAAGAGCAAGCTAATACAAACATTAGATCATCAAACCATTAGAAGAAAGCATGAAATAAGAGAGAGTTAGCTTGATTAGAAAGTTGGCAAGTTAGATGTTAGAATCCATCATCATAAGCCATCAATGGCTCTTGCAAGAGCAAGGCCTTGTAGAGGCTACTAGATTCATGTGGATTATCAAGTAAGTGGTTAGCTAGTTAGTGGTTAGTAGTTAGTCACCATGAGAGAAAAATCTAGCTAAGCATCATGTAGAAGATGGAGAAGATTACATTGGAGAAGAAAGGAGGCACATTTACATAGATTGTCACCATTTATTACTTCAATCCCTCTCTATCTCTCTCTGAATCTCTCAGCCCTACTACAAGATCTAAAAATGAAATACAAATACAAAAGAAAAGAAATGAAGAACACCTACACTAAAACATAGAAAACCTAGCCTAAAATCAAAAACTGCTCCTAAAAAATAAAAAACTGCTTCGTTCTGGACCTCTACAGGGGTATTTATAGGCATAGGAGCCTTCTAGAAGACGAGACGGGGCCACGCGTCGAAGATCGACGCGTGGCCCCACTACAGGGCCGCGGATCCGCGGCCAATCCAGGGAGTTAGCTCCCTGGTTTTGGTGCGGGGATGCGTCATGCTTCTAGGAGTTTCCTGGTATATCCTAATTCTGGTATTTTCGCCCGAATATTCATCTGACGTGCGCAAGAGTCTAGGTTCGACATATCTTCTAGAAGATCCCTTACTTGGCCTCCAAGAATTGCGAATTTAATTACCCTAAAATTGGTTTAATTAAGCTCTTATTACTCCTTTGCCCTTAAACTCTTGATTTACCTACAAGAGAGACCAAAACACGGTTTAGACCGATATTTTATTCATAAATCGGTGGGAAAATGCGATATAATAATGCAGAATTGTAGACTAATCACACCCCCACACTTATCTTTTGCTCGTCCCGAGCAAAAAAAGAAAAACTATACTACAAAGGTTATTACACCACTTTCGCAGGTGACGCGATTGCACTGAGCGTATGCAATAAGCCGTTAAACCTCTAGGTTACCCCTAGAGGAGGAGTTTTGTCTCCTGAGGGTTTTCAGTGGATTGCACCCACAATATCCATAAAGAAAGAAGACAAATGTTAGTTTTTGAAAACACATTTTGAAAGAGAGACAAGTTTTCAAAATATTTTTGCAAAAATATAAGCGATCTAAGGTCATAAGTCCACCAAAAATCATTCTTCCTTAAACTTAGTCTCTATGCAAGATCTTGTCTTCAATTAATGTAAGAATTCAAAATTGAATTGAATATTTTATCTTTCATAAAACCTAGATAATATGCACTTTGTGATAGTGAAAATTTCTGGGATTTCAACTCTAACCATCAAGCCCTTTATTTTTTATATATATATATATATTTTTTTTTTCTTCTTCCTTAGTTTTCTTAGGCTTTCTAGTTCACCCGTTTTGCGAGCCTATAACTGATGACTCCCAAACCAGATGGTCCTAGGGCACCAGATGAGAAAACATCCCTCGGGTTTAAGGACTCGAGTAAATAAGGCCACAAAACTAAGAGGGATTTATTTGTTTCTTTTGACCACCGTTAGGCGTGAATAATCATGCATCTTGAGGCATAGTTATCCAGCTTAATAAGTTATGATTTTTTTTCTTTTTATTTATGGCATTTTAGGTCTTTGTTTTCATCCCAAAAATGTGTAAGTGTGATGTGCATACTATCTAAGGCAAAAAATTCAAGATAAAACTATCTCTCCAATTTATCTTACTTAGCCTATAATTTTAAACAAGATCCATTATTTCGACTAGGTTTAAGATGTCATAATTAATGTTTTCTTAATTTTTAAGGTCATCTTAATTTTCTAAAAAATAGATCAAAACTTTGTCTCTTATTTAAAAAGTTTTAAAGAAAGAGAAAATTCCTATACAAAAGGGAAGATTTCTAAAAGTATCCTAAAAGAAGTGTAAAAGAAAGAAAATCTAAAAACTCTATGTTAGTAAACCCTCCCCCACACTTATCTCATGCATTGTCCCCAATGCATCGTGATGTATGTATGCATGAAACAAATAGAGAGGGAAGGAAAAATTCACCTCAAGGTGGTGGTTCCGGTGGTGGTCTGATTGGTCCACGAAATGCGGCCCAATCCAATTTACGTGGAATCCGGAGGAACCCACTAGAGACCTCTAGAATACAAACCACTAAAATGATGTATATATTTATGATTTTTATTAAAAATTTAACCCTGTCTAATTTCTAAATTTTCAAAATAATTTCAGAGTCAAATTTATCAAGACCCTTGTCCCAGAATTGAATGATTGATTTGGCTCAGGAAATACAGGAACCAATACCGATTCAGGAAAAAGACTTAAGTCAAGTAAAGGTTCGGGAGTCGAGATTGGTTCAGGAAGTGGGTCCAAACCAAGAAGATGAAATTCAAGTCCACATTCATTTCCCCATGACGGAATGTGACTTTCTAGGATTGGTGGTTCAAGTTCAAGAATGAAAGGTATGGGAATCAAAACTGACTCTAAAATGTTGCTCAAATTGGGTAGCATAACAGGAGTCAATATTGATTCAGGAATTTGAACTGGATCATAAATTTGAGGATCAGAGTCACATTCCTCATTGAGTTCAATTCCATAAAAATGAGAACTTGCCAATTTGTCAATGGGACTTTCAAAAGTATGAAATTGGTCAAGTTCAATTTGATGATCATAAAAGATTGGAGATTCAATTTCACAATGGACTGGTACAGGATCCAATACTGACTCGGAAAAAGGCCTGAATTCAGGTAAAAACACCTCAGTCAATATTGAATCAGGAAGTGAAATTAAATTACCAAGTTGAAGTTCAGGATCATATTCATGCTCAAGTTCAATCTCAGGAAAAGGATAACTTGCCAAACTGTCAATAGGATCTTAACATTTGAAGTTTGGACAAGTTCAGATGGGTGTGCTGAAATTGAATCTTGATTTTCAAAATGACAAGAGTCCTGGGTCAGATCAATAGAGTTTGGGCTAGCTGAATTGGTCAAAGGTTGATAAGATAGAGTTTCCTCGTTCCTATAAGTGCTAACCAATTGACTCAATTGTGTTTCCAACCTATTGATAGACTCGGTAGAAGATTTTTGAAATTTTAGCGCGGACTCTTGTAAGACTTCTATACTCTTTTCTAAATGTGATGTATCTTCAAATGGTTGTTCTAGAAAAGAAGTGTAGGAATCTTGATTTCTAAAACAACAAGAGTCATGGGTCAAATTGATAGAGTTAGAGATATTTAGATTGGTCAAAGGTGGAGAAGAGAGAGTTTCTTTATTCTTACAAATGTTGACCAATTTACTCAATTGTGATTCCAACCTATCAATAGACTGAGAAGAAGATTTTTGAAATTGTAACGCAGACTCCTGTAAGATTTCTATACTCTTTTCTAGACTTGATTTTTCGGCAAGTGGATGTTCTAGAATGGGAGTATAAGAATCTTGGTTTTGAAAATTTAGTGAAGAATGTGAGTCCAAAATATTTTGAGATTGAAGCTTGGACTCACACAAGAGTTCCTTACTCGTTTCCAGGGCAGATGGTTGTTCATTATGAGGAGGTGGAACTGAGTAAGACTCTTGAAAATACTGTGGAATTGGAGAGGCCATCATTTTCTGAAGTTGTCGCTCGACCTCTTGTAAATTGGCTTCTATACTATTTTCTAACTCAGATTTTTCTTCAATTGGTGGTTCCAGAAAAGGAGTATAGGAATCGAAATTGGGGAATGAGATTTATGGATATGGTGAACAAGGAGGTTGAAAATTTAACTCGGGGGAGGTGAATCCCCATTGACTCTGTGAAGAGTTAAAATTATTTTGGAAATTATAGTTTTAAGATTGGGGGTATGGGTTGTATTGATTCGGATAAGGCCAACCCGGTGTATTTGGTTGGTTCATATGTGAAAAATCGGGTTGTAATTATCCGAATTGAATGGGGTAGGTGTGAAATATGGATTCATATTAGGATTGAAAGAATTGTTATTGTTGAAATCCATTTCACAAACAATTTCAAACAAAAAAGAAAAATCAAACAACAAAAAAAAAGAAAAAAATCAAAATCAAAACCAAGCCTATAGTAAGGTTGACCTAGACCTAGACGACTCCTAACTGGTCGATTACCCGGGGGAGGTTGTTGCTTGAATCCGACCACAAGCTAATCAGCCAGGTAGGGGCAAAATACGGTGGGAGGTATCCGTGCGTAAGCAACGGGCCTTAATTACGCCAAACCATGGTATCTTCGAGGCGTAACCTCTTAATCCCCAACCTTAGACACCGATTTCACAAGAGTAAGATTCAAAACAAGTTCCACCCTCGGTCAATCTCTTAATGAGTCCGAGATGTCCCTAGGGGCCAACGTCTATCAATTTTTATTAGGGCTTGGGTTGTGTGAGCGGGGAGGTGATTTTTGGGCAAAGGAAGGGTGATGAAATCCCCACCTTATCTTGTATTGGGTTATGCCTTTAAGTTCAATTCGTGTAAGTGTGCAATATAGACAAGAGTATAACACAAAGCGATAAATCACCCACGTGTTTGTCCTACGCTATATGCAATGCCATATGTACACCTCAGTCTAGATCACAACAACAGAACAAAAAGACAGTATATTGAAAATGAATTGACGCGTGCCTAAATGCAAATGTCTAAAACGTTTTAAAAGTGTCCAAATACCGTATTTTAGTTCTTTAGTTTATTGTGGTGTGTAGGCAATCAAAGCAGGAAAGTAATAATATAGATCCACTAGCTATTACAATGAACACATCCCAGCACAACAAGATATACAATTATCACAACATGGCCGCGTTTTCGCGGCAAAAGTCGTGTTTGCGCGACGGTTCTTTAGAAGCTGGATCCCTGCTTTCGAGAGTAGGGGGATGCAAAGCTAGTGTTTATTCTGCTTATGTTAAGCACCTGTAAAGATTGTCCTGCACACCAAAACAGAGAAGAAAATGTTAACAAAAACGTGAGTTCAAAACCATTCCCGTCCCCGGCAACGGCGTCAAAAATTTGATCGGGGCGAAACTAGCACTCAAAAAATGTGTGTTTTGTAAAATCAATGAAAAGCTCGTATATGTGCTAATGTGCCCTCGATACTTCCGTTATTGCATTGGCTCAACGGGTTTAATCCACAGGGATGAGAGGAGATAGAAGCATTAACAGTCTCTATTCACGTTGTATGTTAACAATTCTTCTTTGTTTAAAAAATTAGAAAAAGAAAAAGGAAAGAAAAGAAAAGAAAAACAAGCATGTGATAGGTGGAGAAGGCGATGAAAACGGTGATATGAAAACAAAATAGAAAAGAAGATGAAACAAAGGTGAACTAAGAAGGATGGTAAAACAACGATAAGAAAATGATAAAATGTTTTTGGAAATAGTTCTTGAAACAAAGTAAAAGAGAGAAGAAAACTATGAAAGAAGTCTCATGGTTTCTAACTACTAATTACTCCACTAACATGCTAACCTCTTAGTGATAGTTGCCTCACATGGATCCTTGGCCATCACTAATCCTTGGCTTCAAGAGACGATACAAAGCATGGCAAATAAGATGGTTCTTCACATTCAAACTTACATCAAGAGCAAGCTAATACAAACATTAGATCATCAAACCATTAGAAGCAAGCATGAAATAAGAGAGAGTTAGCTTGGTTAGCAAGTTAGCAAGTTAGATGTTAGAATCCATCATCATGAGTCATCAATGACTCTTGCAAGAGCAAGGCCTTGTAGAGACTACTAGATTCATGTGGATTATCAAGTAAGTAGTTAGCTAGTTAGTGGTTAGTAGTTAGTCACCATGAGAGAAAAATCTAGCTAAGCATCATGTAGAAGATGGAGAAGATTACATTGGAGAAGAAAGGAGGCACATTTACATAGATTGTCACCATCTATTACATCAATCCCTCTCTATCTGTCTCTGAATCTCTCAGCCCTACTACAAGATCTAAAAACGAAATACAAATACAAAAGAAATGAAATGAAGAACACCTACACTAAAACATAGAAAACCTAGCCTAAAATCAAAAACTGCTCCTAAAAAATAAAAAACTGCTTCGTTCTGGACCTCTACAGGGGTATTTATAGGCATAGGAGCCTTCTAGATGACGAGACGGGGCCACACGTCGAAGATCGACGCGTGGCCCCACCACAGGGCCGCGGATCCGCGGCTATAACCGCGGATCCGCGGCCAAACCAGGGAGTTAGCTCCCTGGTTTTGGTGCGGGGATGCGTCATGCTTCTAGGAGTTTCCTGGTATATCCCAATTCTGGTATTTTCGCCCGAATATTCGTCTGACGTGCGCAAGAGTCTAGATTCGACGTATCTTCTAGAAGATCCCTTACTTGGCCTCCAAGAATTGCGGATTTAATTACCCTAAAATTGGTTTAATTAAGCTCTTATTACTCCATTGCCCTTAAACTCTTGATTTACCTGCAAGAGAGACCAAAACACGGCTTAGACCGACATTTTATTCATAAATCGGTGGGGAAATGTGATATAATAATGCAGAATTGTAGACTAATCACCTAGTCTTCCTCTCTTCAGCAGCCCTGATAAGCGCCTGCGACCTCAACTCCGCCTCATTAAAGCTCGCTGTTTGGGCCAAGCGAGCTTCAATCTCAACCAAGGTTGCCCTCTGTGCTAGCTCCTGCTGCAAGACTTCGTCATTCTGGGCCTTAAGCTGCTCAAGCCGGGCAGTCTCTTCAAGACGCACTGGTTCAGCCTTGAACAAAAGAAGATTAGCCTTCCAGATCATTTCCTTGGCCTTTTCAATTTTATCCTCAGCGTCAAGAAGAGCACTACTAGAAGCGTTTATGGCATCCCCGAGCTCTACTTTCCTTATCTCCAAGGATTTCAAATCAGAAGAAATGGCCTTAGCAACTTCTTGAGCGGCGAGATGAGCTTCATGCATCTGAGCAGCAAGATGCGCAAGCTATTCATTAACTGAAGACTCCAGATCTGAATGGCTAAGACGGCGCCATTCGTCCACATCCCTCTCGAGTCTGTCCACCAAAAGCTCCAATATGGCGGCTTGGTTATCCCCTTCAAAGTCTCAGATACTGTAATACCCCGTTCCCGGAATACGTACTTAGTTGCGTATTCAGATTTTCCGATCGTATTTTTTGATTTACTTCCTGTATTTATTTTGTATTATGAATTATTTGTACGATTATTTGTTTTGGATCTGGATCCCCGGATCCGGAGTCAGGCCTGATCTGAACCGAAGACCCGATCCTAGTATATTATTCAATTTAGTCCTTCCGGTATTCTGATTTGACCAATTTTAATTTTAAATATCATTTTTCAATATATTAGATTTTCTGTGATTTTCTGGATTTTTCTCGGATTAAAATGAATTTCTCCAAAACCGGCGTCGGCCAGTACCGCTGACCGATCCCCGGATTTTTAATTCTCAAACTGTTTAGAATTTCATGATAGTCCTTTAGACTTTATTGCTTAGAATCTTATTTCTTACTTATACACTTTTTCTGGAGATTTTACGAATTTATGGATTTTCCGCTGGAGTCGGTAGGAGGCTGATTCCAGTATTTTTAGTTTCCAAACAGTTAGGAGTTTCATGATGGTTCTTTAGACTTTATTTCTCGGAATCATATTTTCTGTCTATATTCTTTTTCTGAGAATTTTATGATTTTATGGAAATTCTTTCGGAGTCGGTAAATCTCAGATTCCGGGATTTTTAACTTTAAAACTATACAGTATTTCTTCGAACGGATTTCACTATTGGTCTTTATATATTATTCTTGATTTTTGGTAAAATTTTCAGATCATTTAGAGATACTTGAATTTCGGGCATTTTTTTCAATATTTGCATAATTCATATTTTCCACCTCATGTGCCACCTCATTTCCCACTCACCATTCTCACCTAACCCCACTAACTCTCTCTCCTTCCCTTAGCAAGCCAAGTGGCCTAGTGGAGGGACACCTCATCCTCCCTTTTGCAAGAAAGCCCTTGCATCTATTCAAATCCCACTCACTTCACAAAATCCCTACCTATTAATATGTTTTCATTTGCAATTAACCTCTTTCTTCCTCCTTCACTTCATCAAGAGAGAAAAGCTCTCTCCAAAATCCCCTTTCTCCTCCACACAAACCCTAGCACCTAGGAACCCTAATCTCTTCACATCCATCTCCTCCTCCAACTTCAAGAGATCATCAAAGGCATCATCTCCAACCTCCAATACTCCCAAGGACAACACCAAGAGGAGTTTCTCCATCTCAAGCTTCAACTTGTGGATTCAAGCCATCATCTCCATTGGATCAAGCCCCAAATCCAACCCACCCCAGGTGAGTTTCTTACTCACCAAGACCTAGTTAATACTCCCTATGATTGTGGTAGAAATCCATGCATACTTGTATTGTAAAAATCCTATTTTTAGGTCTCCAACACTTAAATCCAATCTTTCCATATGTATATCCCCACTCCTAAAGGTTAGACCTCCTTTTGTGTACTTGTGTGGGCAGATCAGGTCCCTCTATAATATAAAAACCCCATCTTTAGCTATTAAAACCAACCCTTAACAAAATCTGATTTTTCTGACCTGGTATCAGCATATTCCAGAGGACCGGTCGACTGGCAGTCGACCGGGACTCTACCGGTGTGCACAGCGTGCACGTTTTTGAACTGGCGGTCGACCGCCAGTCGACCGCCAGGCTACCGGCCAAAACCTGGAGCTCTCGGCATCTGTCCGGTTGACCGGCGGTCGACCGGGACTCGACCGTTAGTTCAATCCCCAGTCGACCGGCAGTCGACCGGAGGTCGACCGCTAGGCCAATTCTGGGCCAGATTTTCTGTCTCTTTCCATTCCTGATTTTGACCTTACCCTGATACCTGTAGGATATATTAGGCTTGTTTATGCTTCATCATTGATACTACCTAATCTGACACTAGATGGATCTCCCCACTTACACCCCATGATTTGTTATCATGTACCCCCATGTTAGGACTTGTTGATTGATGCATATAGGATATTTTAGTCTTGTTTTATGCTTCATACTTACACTGCATGATATATTACGCAACAAATCTTAGGCTTAGTTCATGTGAATATACCTTGTACTTAGGAACCTATTACTTGTAGCACGTCACCTCTAGTCACTTCATACTATCATGTTTCTGTATTGCCATGCTTATACTTATGCCTTGTCCGTAGTATTCCTGCTTCTTGTTATATGCATGCGTGGCAGACCCTTCGAGGTCGTTGAACCCTAAGTTGTGTTTATGTTTCCACATGCCTTGCCCTATTATAGTCTTGCCAGTTATATATTTTCTTTTAACACATGTACATCACACAATACTTTATATGTGATCACTTGACCCACTGACATGCTACCACCTTATTTGACCTCTAGTTATGTCATGATTGACCCGGCCCATTATACATTTATCTTTATGTTTTATTGCTTGCTATACATCACCACCTTATCATGCTATCCCTTAAACCAAGCATGATACACTTGACCGGCGATTGTCATCCTTACGGGAATTTAACTTGTTATTTTATATCATGATCAGTGACCTGTTTTCCTGCTTAATATGCAGTGACCTGATTGTTCAGTACATGTGTACTTCTGATT
Source organism: Agave tequilana (assembly GCA_038442645.1). Lineage (NCBI taxonomy): Eukaryota > Viridiplantae > Streptophyta > Magnoliopsida > Asparagales > Asparagaceae > Agave > Agave tequilana. The sequence goes on along the minus strand of JAVJIF010033063.1, from coordinate 64,159 downwards.
CCTGATCATGTCTATTTCCTGCTTTTCCCGTAAACTGATAATCCTTAATAAGCTACAACTTGTATTGGGTATGGGAGGAAGCGATGGACACCGGAATGATACCTTACTTATAGTGATATTCATGTATGGGGGATTTTGAGCCCCAGGCCGGTCCCAGGCGGTGGGAACCGTTGGACTCTTGGTCCCCGGTGTACGTGTACTATTATCATGCCTGTTAGCCGGTCCCAGGCGGTGGGAACCGTTGGACCACATTTGCCTATCAAATTGGTCCCCGGTATATATGTGTTGGGGGTATCACTTATCACTATAAGAAGCTCTGTTAGTCCTCCATCTACTTCTGATAACAAACCTCGAATAGCTTATATGTGGATGTATGTGAGTTGGGATCGATACCGAGACACATACCTAGACATATGAGTTAGGCGAGTAATAATAATAATAATAAGTTCAGTTATAGTTATTGTTATACACTTATTGTTATGTTTATTGTTTCATGTTATAGTCCCCGTCATGACTCAGGTTATATTGTGACTCCTATCTTTCTTATGGTGATTCCAGTGATGAATCCGGCTTAACCTATTACTCGTTCCTATTAGGATGACTGTTAGGATTTTCTGCATGTATTCCTGTCATACCTATTACTTGCTCCGGCATTGGATTTATGTTGCTCTTGTTATGCATTTCCGTTTGATCATCGTATGTTATGCAACTCTGATTTTATATGCTTGGGATTGCTGTGGTATGAGACAAGGGTATATTTATGAGGGTTTCCTTGTTTGGATTATTCCCTCGACGTATTAGTCTCATAGGACAGTAACTTAAGCATATACAATCACTTTTGCTCGTAGCTAGCATTTCATTGGATTCCCGTTTCATGATTATTATATTATACTGTCCTTATATTCTATACTTGTGTTCTGACCTCATTCATGTTCCTTAGCCACTTGGCAGTATTTCATTTATTTATTATTATATGTCTTGACCCTTGGATTTGCACATTCAGGTTCTGTAGCTAGATCGGGGTGGAGTTGTCCACCGTAGCTCGAGCTCTTCTTGCGAGCGGGCATCCTAGCTTCAGCTCCTTGTGCCTGACTTCTCTTGACTCACGAGATCTCCATCCTACTCGTGAGCTCTTTCGTATTTTTGCTGTACCTTTTTCTTTTGGACTGGGTTGTGATAAAAGACATATGTATTATGTAACGTTTATCATATATTGTGATGACTTTGTATTGTACTTTGTATTGGCATATATGTGTATACCATGCTTTGCGGTGCACTCTGATCCTTTCTTGTTGTACTTTATGCTTAGCGTATATGCGTGGGGGCACTTTTAGACCTGCGTATATACGTCGCAGTGACGTCCCCGTATCTGCAGAATCGGGGCGTTACAGGTTGGTATCAGAGCCTAGGCTCTTACCTCCATAGTACAAACAAGTAGCAAATTCTTGTAATTTGCGGATGCCAACATCAATGTACAAAGTTATCTAGTCCTTTTGATTTATCTAGTTCTCCTTGATTCCATCCTTCATATCCTGAAATCCTTCCATTCCATGTTCCAGCTCCTTCCAGTCTATCCCTACCTAGTATCGATGGAGAGGAGATCGGGTCGCAGCAACTCCGGATCAACATCGGATGGGGCAGCGGGAGAGAACGTGGATGTATTGAGGGTTATCCAGACCATGATGGAGAACCAGCAACAGCAGATGGGTAACCAACAGCAGCAGACCGAGCTTCTCCGGCAAGAGGTAGCAGCACCTAAGGAACAGAGACCGGGGAATATATCAGACTTCAGGAGGCTACGGCCAGCTACATTCACGGGTGGAGAGAAACCCTTGGATGCTGAGCAATGGCTGACAGACACTTCAGATTTATTGAATGCAGCCAGGATTCCACAGGAGAACCAAGTGGAAGTTGCCAAGATTCAGCTAAAGGACATAGCCAGGACTTGGTGGCTAGCAGAGGAGGCCAGATTGGAGAAGCCTGTCACTTGGGACACCTTCTCCAAGAGTTTCTACAGCAGATTCTTCCCTGTCACAGCTCAGAAGGACATGGAAGAACAATTCATCAGACTTCGACAGGGGAGTAGATCCGTGGATGAGTATGCCGCGGAGTTTCTCAGATTGAGTCGCTTTGCCCCGTACATGGTGACGGATGAAGAGAAGCGGGCAAGCAGATTTCAGCAAGGCCTGCAGATGGACCTACAAGTATACTTGATACCCCAGCAGTTGAAGACATATTCTGAGATTCTCTCCATAGCTCGGGAAGTAGAGCGTGGACTGGAGAAGAAGAAGGAGAATCAGAGGAGGAATCAGGCCAAGAAGAGGCCTTTTGAGTTGATGGGTGAGGAGGATACAGATAGGACAACCCAGGGCCCGATGATGGAGAGGCCATTCCAACCTCCCTTGTCTCAGATTGTGTGTAATTACTGCCACCGACCCGGACATTATAAGAGAGATTGTCGAGTGGCTAAGGGATTGTGTTTAGAGTGTGGATCAGGGAGGCATAAGCTAAGGGATTGCCCACGCAGGACGTTTGGACATGTGGCACCAGTCAGACCAGCTCTTCCAGCTACAGCACATCCGGCCCCAGCACTTCCAGCGCCGCCACTGAGGAGGTACCCAGAGCCCGTTGACCGGAGAGCTCCATTCCCACCCCAGCAGTATGGTCATCAGCAGAGAGAGATGAGAGCCAGAACAGATCAGGACAGAGGCCAAGTTCATGCCATGGCAGCAGAGGCTTCAGGCGTCGCAGCAGAGTGGGAAGATCAGTATCCAGATCAGGAGCCTTAGGATTTCGTGGTAACCACTACCCCTTTTTTTTCTTGTATTTGAGTTGGTTATCATTCTGCATACATTCCCTTGTCATTTTATCATTGTTCATTCTGGTCCTTCTTGTATTTATCTCCCTCCCTGTTTTGGTTTTATGATGCCTTTAATCGTGCCTTCGTCCTCCTTGTATTCAATTTACCCCTTAACGAAATTGCGAGGACGCAATTTTTTTGTAAGGTGGGTAGATTGTAATACCCCGTTCCCGGAATACGTACTTAGTTGCGTATTCAGATTTTCCGATCGTATTTTTTGATTTACTTCCTGTATTTATTTTGTATTATGAATTATTTGTACGATTATTTGTTTTGGATCTGGATCCCCGGATCCGGAGTCAGGCCTGATCTGAACCGAAGACCCGATCCTAGTATATTATTCAATTTAGTCCTTCCGGTATTCTGATTTGACCAATTTTAATTTTAAATATCATTTTTCAATATATTAGATTTTCTGTGATTTTCTGGATTTTTCTCGGATTAAAATGAATTTCTCCAAAACCGGCGTCGGCCAGTACCGCTGACCGATCCCCGGATTTTTAATTCTCAAACTGTTTAGAATTTCATGATAGTCCTTTAGACTTTATTGCTTAGAATCTTATTTCTTACTTATACACTTTTTCTGGAGATTTTACGAATTTATGGATTTTCCGCTGGAGTCGGTAGGAGGCTGATTCCAGTATTTTTAGTTTCCAAACAGTTAGGAGTTTCATGATGGTTCTTTAGACTTTATTTCTCGGAATCATATTTTCTGTCTATATTCTTTTTCTGAGAATTTTATGATTTTATGGAAATTCTTTCGGAGTCGGTAAATCTCAGATTCCGGGATTTTTAACTTTAAAACTATACAGTATTTCTTCGAACGGATTTCACTATTGGTCTTTATATATTATTCTTGATTTTTGGTAAAATTTTCAGATCATTTAGAGATACTTGAATTTCGGGCATTTTTTTCAATATTTGCATAATTCATATTTTCCACCTCATGTGCCACCTCATTTCCCACTCACCATTCTCACCTAACCCCACTAACTCTCTCTCCTTCCCTTAGCAAGCCAAGTGGCCTAGTGGAGGGACACCTCATCCTCCCTTTTGCAAGAAAGCCCTTGCATCTATTCAAATCCCACTCACTTCACAAAATCCCTACCTATTAATATGTTTTCATTTGCAATTAACCTCTTTCTTCCTCCTTCACTTCATCAAGAGAGAAAAGCTCTCTCCAAAATCCCCTTTCTCCTCCACACAAACCCTAGCACCTAGGAACCCTAATCTCTTCACATCCATCTCCTCCTCCAACTTCAAGAGATCATCAAAGGCATCATCTCCAACCTCCAATACTCCCAAGGACAACACCAAGAGGAGTTTCTCCATCTCAAGCTTCAACTTGTGGATTCAAGCCATCATCTCCATTGGATCAAGCCCCAAATCCAACCCACCCCAGGTGAGTTTCTTACTCACCAAGACCTAGTTAATACTCCCTATGATTGTGGTAGAAATCCATGCATACTTGTATTGTAAAAATCCTATTTTTAGGTCTCCAACACTTAAATCCAATCTTTCCATATGTATATCCCCACTCCTAAAGGTTAGACCTCCTTTTGTGTACTTGTGTGGGCAGATCAGGTCCCTCTATAATATAAAAACCCCATCTTTAGCTATTAAAACCAACCCTTAACAAAATCTGATTTTTCTGACCTGGTATCAGCATATTCCAGAGGACCGGTCGACTGGCAGTCGACCGGGACTCTACCGGTGTGCACAGCGTGCACGTTTTTGAACTGGCGGTCGACCGCCAGTCGACCGCCAGGCTACCGGCCAAAACCTGGAGCTCTCGGCATCTGTCCGGTTGACCGGCGGTCGACCGGGACTCGACCGTTAGTTCAATCCCCAGTCGACCGGCAGTCGACCGGAGGTCGACCGCTAGGCCAATTCTGGGCCAGATTTTCTGTCTCTTTCCATTCCTGATTTTGACCTTACCCTGATACCTGTAGGATATATTAGGCTTGTTTATGCTTCATCATTGATACTACCTAATCTGACACTAGATGGATCTCCCCACTTACACCCCATGATTTGTTATCATGTACCCCCATGTTAGGACTTGTTGATTGATGCATATAGGATATTTTAGTCTTGTTTTATGCTTCATACTTACACTGCATGATATATTACGCAACAAATCTTAGGCTTAGTTCATGTGAATATACCTTGTACTTAGGAACCTATTACTTGTAGCACGTCACCTCTAGTCACTTCATACTATCATGTTTCTGTATTGCCATGCTTATACTTATGCCTTGTCCGTAGTATTCCTGCTTCTTGTTATATGCATGCGTGGCAGACCCTTCGAGGTCGTTGAACCCTAAGTTGTGTTTATGTTTCCACATGCCTTGCCCTATTATAGTCTTGCCAGTTATATATTTTCTTTTAACACATGTACATCACACAATACTTTATATGTGATCACTTGACCCACTGACATGCTACCACCTTATTTGACCTCTAGTTATGTCATGATTGACCCGGCCCATTATACATTTATCTTTATGTTTTATTGCTTGCTATACATCACCACCTTATCATGCTATCCCTTAAACCAAGCATGATACACTTGACCGGCGATTGTCATCCTTACGGGAATTTAACTTGTTATTTTATATCATGATCAGTGACCTGTTTTCCTGCTTAATATGCAGTGACCTGATTGTTCAGTACATGTGTACTTCTGATTCCTGATCATGTCTATTTCCTGCTTTTCCCGTAAACTGATAATCCTTAATAAGCTACAACTTGTATTGGGTATGGGAGGAAGCGATGGACACCGGAATGATACCTTACTTATAGTGATATTCATGTATGGGGGATTTTGAGCCCCAGGCCGGTCCCAGGCGGTGGGAACCGTTGGACTCTTGGTCCCCGGTGTACGTGTACTATTATCATGCCTGTTAGCCGGTCCCAGGCGGTGGGAACCGTTGGACCACATTTGCCTATCAAATTGGTCCCCGGTATATATGTGTTGGGGGTATCACTTATCACTATAAGAAGCTCTGTTAGTCCTCCATCTACTTCTGATAACAAACCTCGAATAGCTTATATGTGGATGTATGTGAGTTGGGATCGATACCGAGACACATACCTAGACATATGAGTTAGGCGAGTAATAATAATAATAATAAGTTCAGTTATAGTTATTGTTATACACTTATTGTTATGTTTATTGTTTCATGTTATAGTCCCCGTCATGACTCAGGTTATATTGTGACTCCTATCTTTCTTATGGTGATTCCAGTGATGAATCCGGCTTAACCTATTACTCGTTCCTATTAGGATGACTGTTAGGATTTTCTGCATGTATTCCTGTCATACCTATTACTTGCTCCGGCATTGGATTTATGTTGCTCTTGTTATGCATTTCCGTTTGATCATCGTATGTTATGCAACTCTGATTTTATATGCTTGGGATTGCTGTGGTATGAGACAAGGGTATATTTATGAGGGTTTCCTTGTTTGGATTATTCCCTCGACGTATTAGTCTCATAGGACAGTAACTTAAGCATATACAATCACTTTTGCTCGTAGCTAGCATTTCATTGGATTCCCGTTTCATGATTATTATATTATACTGTCCTTATATTCTATACTTGTGTTCTGACCTCATTCATGTTCCTTAGCCACTTGGCAGTATTTCATTTATTTATTATTATATGTCTTGACCCTTGGATTTGCACATTCAGGTTCTGTAGCTAGATCGGGGTGGAGTTGTCCACCGTAGCTCGAGCTCTTCTTGCGAGCGGGCATCCTAGCTTCAGCTCCTTGTGCCTGACTTCTCTTGACTCACGAGATCTCCATCCTACTCGTGAGCTCTTTCGTATTTTTGCTGTACCTTTTTCTTTTGGACTGGGTTGTGATAAAAGACATATGTATTATGTAACGTTTATCATATATTGTGATGACTTTGTATTGTACTTTGTATTGGCATATATGTGTATACCATGCTTTGCGGTGCACTCTGATCCTTTCTTGTTGTACTTTATGCTTAGCGTATATGCGTGGGGGCACTTTTAGACCTGCGTATATACGTCGCAGTGACGTCCCCGTATCTGCAGAATCGGGGCGTTACAGATACTGTCAATGCTTCGGGAGAGGACCACCTTTAAAGCAGAGAACGAGGTAGTCGAGCCCTTCAAGACCAAAGCAATGGATCGCTTCAAGCTCTTATAAAAGCTGTCGACTAACTCAGCCACGAAATCGTTCTCGGCCTCAATTACTCCTAGCAAACGAGCAGCCCCTAAAGATAGAGTTTCCACTGGCTTCATCGGTGTAACTATGGAGGAAATAATAGAAGCACTAGCTGCAGCAACATGAAGGGTCGTCGGTGATCTCGGAGGAGTTCTCATTAAAACTAGTACACTAGCCACAACCGAGGTAGGACTAGTGACTATTTCCGAGAGAGCTGGCTCAACCACCAATGTTGGAGAAGTAGGACTGGTAATCACCTTCAGCTCCGTGCCTGGCAAGATAGGCGGCACTGGCGAAATCGATGGCATCTCACTCACCGATATAGTTGGAAGTGAGGTTGGTCCATGACTACCGTTCCCTTAATTTCATTTCCTCTCGCTGGTTCAGGCTGATAAGAGGGTAATCCGTGATACAAAGCATCCAACTCGGCAGCATCCGCCGCGGTCGAAGTACTTACTTCACCCCTAGTTCCCTCAGGAAGATTGGTTGGCTCTCTTAAAGTCGATGCACCCAGAGGCGGAACACCTACAACAAGACTTTGTTTAAGCAAGGCATAATAAATAGCAGGAGTCAAAAGGTCAAAACACTACCAAAAGATAATGTCGCCTCAATCGTCATGACGGCTGCATCAGTCCCTGCAGGCTCCATTGGAAAATCTTTAGCAGAATCAATACGAATGGTCGGCCCACCTTCACTTGCCGAACCCTCCGTGGTCCACCCAAAAGAGCTAGAAGCTACAGGACTTCCTTTTGAAGTCCCAGCACCTGAAGGACCTACATCGGCCGCATCACCTCCAGACTCTTCCGAGACGGCGAAATAGCTAGCCTCATCGCCTTCTCTATAAGTGAACAGGGGATCATAATATTCCCCCTGTTCTCCCGCAGCCTCAGCTCTCGGGTCTCTCACCGCCTCAGTTCCTGAATCATGAAGTAAACAATGAGCTATATGGAACACATAAGAAGTATATTACAAGAACAAAGCTGATTTTACCTGGGTCTGGAGCAGCTTTACCAGTAGTCTGCCTCGGAGCCGACAACCTAATGATTAATGGAGCAGGAGGAGGAGGCAGTGCAGATGATTCACCCTCTGCAATAACCGTAGGAGCGTAGCGACGATGCTTCTTCACTACCCTCTTCCTACGAGATCCACCTTCCCGCTTTCGTTTGAAGTAGACGTCAGGATCTTCTTCCTCTACTTCTTCCACATTAACATGTTCCATGGGGGCCGTGCCTACCCCACCAGAAGCAGCCGCTGGGGCCTCAGCACCTGTATCCACTTCAAAGCGAGGACTTCCTGCATCCGAGGCTTCGCTATCATCAACGGTAATAAATTCCCCGAGGCCTGGAACGCGGACCCTCTTACCCTCGCTCTTCTCAGTGGCCTTCCGCTTCAGCCGCTGAGAGATTAACTTCACACCAAAGGAATTAATAGAAAATCCAGTGGGCGGGGAGTTTGAAGCTCTATACCACTGGCAGAATCCCAGGGTCGTCAGAAGGTTCGGAGTCCTTAGCGGCGTGCACAGTCGCGCCTCAGTACAGCCAGCAATGAAGAACCGCCAGGTACGAGCTCCATCGATGAGACTCCCCATAAAGGCCAGACTACTATTTGGATTGCCTATATATAGTTGGTCATACCCAAACTGACGGGAAAATCGACTCGGAACATAGGGCTCTAAGTAACAGGTGTCCCCGCTTCTATACATTAAGTGTGATGGCCGGATGCTAACCAGCCACTCGAAGACTCCCCGACTCAATGACGTCTGCCCTTCCCCTACATCCTTGAATTCTTCATCATAGCCTGCATCACGAATGTAGGGAAAGCATCAAAAAAGGCTATAGACGTCATGACGGCACAACAGTTTACGGACTGTAGCCACATAAGTCTTTGACCTCGAACACCCCTCGAATCGACGGAGAAGTGCCATTCGAACACCTTCTGGGGGCTCCTCACCGGCTTGGATGATAGAAAGGCAGTGAAGGGCAAACCAAGCCATCAAATAAGTATATGGCAAACCTATTCTGGGGTTTGGTCCGTCACGAGGCAAGATCGTCCCCTTTCCCCGCTTCGTTGTTGGTGGCCTACAGAAAGCCTCCGTCAATCCACAATGGTCACTTTGAATACAGCACACCATGGCTGGAAGAAGTCCAAGAGAACGACCATGGACTAGACAAACAGCAGGCAATAAGACAGTCGGATGAATGACATCGCCAGACGAAGACGGCATCACACATCTCTTCAACCAAACCGTTAGAAAATCAGCCAGAAGTGCCTTCCGGGACGTCGGTCGACGAGCCTGGTGGTGGAAACTCTGAAGAATATCGCCTTTCTCATAGGGTCCGTCATCTTCTTCCAGAATTAAATCTCCTTGAGAGTGCTCTTGCATTCGACGAAAGATGTCTTCATCTGTAACTCCACAGTGAGCCGCTTCAGGAGTACCTTCCAGGTCGGGGAACAAATAATTTCCCCAGCTTTTCAAACTGCATGAAGCTCCCTTATTGCTCCTATGCATGCTAGAGCAAATGTAAAGGTGGCACATCAATTCTCGGTAAGTCTCAAATAAGGCGGGCTCCTTCTTCTCCAGAAGTGCCAATTCCGCCTCACATGGGAAATATTCTTCATATGGGAGAGACCCCAAAGGCAGAGCAGAGATTTTTCACATCTCGTACAAAGCCATGCCCAATTCGCCAACAGGAGTGAAGAAGGTCCTTGTAGCCGGGTAGTATAACTCAAAGATGGCGTAGAAGTTTGCTACGCTCATCTGAATGCCATAACAGGTCGCCCTGACGGCCTCATAAAGTCTCAGCCTCTCCAGATCCTCCTCAAAATGAGCAAGGACATATAGAGTCAAGTCACTCCACCATGCCTTGGGAGGGTGAATCCACCCCAGAGTCCTGAAATCAGTGGCTGGATAATTGCCACAAACCTTAAAGAATTGATTTCCAAAGGTCTGAGCCACCGCGGGATTTTCTCCCACTGGGATGTCTGGAAGCACATTCCCAGGGTGGAGACCCAATATGCAGCGAGGAGGACCCGCCCTTGTGTAACCAGGGGACAAAATTATCAACTTCCCTACGTGAACGGAGTCAGTAGTCCGAGTCACTTGCCACTGCATCTTTCGAGCCCTCGTCACACATTGAAAGAAGGATAAGGGAAAATGTCGCTTGCTAGATGGGAGATAGTACTTCTCACCATCTAATTTGAAAATCCACTGCCCCTCTCCGGCTAGCAGCTAGTGATCGTTGTCGGGTGCTGCATCTCCGAACATGAAGCCGGGCTTTTGATAGATTCTTCGGTCGGAATCTTCAAGGGGAGCAGTAGTTAAGATGCTCCTCATGGTGCGCTAATCCCCAGTATGAATAAGTGCATCCCGAGCAGGAGTGCTTCTTTCGCTGAATAATAAAGCCTACCCTTGAAACTGCAGGCTGACGTTGCCATCTAGCCCTCTGGCTGTGCCAAAGAGACTGTTTAGAGGACCAGGAGTATAGTGCACTGCAAAAACAAGGAGAAACTATGATTAGTTCATCAGCCAAACGAGAGCTAAAATAAGAATATAATTTTTATTAAGGCATAGCTTCGCTCTCCGAGCGAAGCTGACCTAACAATAGCTTCACCCAGAAGCTTAGCTTCGCAGCTGCAGCGTAACTCCGCACTCCACACGAAGGCAGGATGCAGGAAAATATCCAAGTGTTAGCTTCGCTCTGGAAGCTTGACCTCGAACAACAGAACGCGATGAAGCCCCAGGGGCTAACTTCGCCAGAAAGGTACTATTGCCTAAAAATTATTTTAAGGGCACTAAGGTCCTTTTCAGTTACACTCCAAAGGTTAGCTTCGTAGCCTATTATTCAATAGGATGTGAACCGCCTAAGGGATAGCTTCGCCTGGAAGCTTGAAGAAGAGACCCTTCGGTTCTAAGATTCCCAATCAAGCAAAGGAAATTCAGGGAATTGAACTCCCTAAGAACACCAGATCATGATTGATCGCTCTGGATTCATCGGAAGATAGCCAGAAATTGGTTTTAAAAGAGAGATGAAAAATCTCTGATCAAAAGGGAAAGATCTCTACCCGCGATAGGTCGTTCGATGACCGGAGGAGGAGAAGGACCCTCTGTCGTAGAGGTTGCTACCTCTTTTCCTGCCCGTCTTTTGGGAGCCATCGGAGAACTGAAGAAGAAGTTCTTGAAATTCCAAACGAAGGAGGAAGAAGAAGAAAAGAGTCAAGAGTGCTCTGAAAATTCAAAGAGAAGTGGTGCCTTCTCTTTCAGCCCGATCAGGCTTTTATAGGCTGATGATTGCCTAAAACTCCGCCTCCTCGAAAGGAGCGCAGGCAATCGTTTCAAATTAATTTGAAACGGCGCCTAAAGCGCCTTCCCAAGAAGCGTTACTTTAGCCCCGCTAAGGGCTAACTCCGCCGTGAGTCCAGTGTTGACTTAGCGTGACGCTTGAATAACTTCGTTGAGAAACATGCTTTAGCTCCGCTAAAAGCACATCTCTAGCTTCGCGGAAATTTCGTGCTAGCTTCGCCAGAAACTGGCTCCTGACTTATTTGAAAATCTGTCTTCAGCTTCGCCGGAAGCTTAGCTCGGCTAAGAGTTCTCATTTCCTCCTAGGAAAAGACTTGCCTAAGTTGGTCCATCTCAGGTGTTCTCGATTCAAAAAGAGAGAAACAAAGCAGATAAATAGCACAAAATAAACTTTTATTGATTCAAAAGGGAAAATACATTGACGCTACATCAAGATGGTTCGTACAACCGAATCATTGGTACAAAGGCATACAAGAGGCCCTATCTACTTCCAAGCTAAACCAACTGGACACGAAAGGCCTTCCTCCTGCACAAGGTCATAGTCCTTCGTATAATGGCAGATTTTGCCATTAAGAAGCTGGACCTTCTTTGATGAAAATTGGCAAAAGACCGGTTGCTACCAGAAAGCTGGATCTTCTTTGATCAAAATTGGCAAAAGAAGGATCCGAGACCTTACAGGTGACGTCCGCTTTTCCGAAGTGGATCATCTCGGATAAGCGACTACCAACCCCTTCACGAAGAGGATCATCTTTGGTAAGCGACTGCCAACCTCTTCTAGGAGCACCCATCAGCTGCCCCAGTTTGTTTCTCCTGCTTAGGATTAAAGTTTCAACCAGAAGATCAAGAGGCAAGTCTCTGATCTCTTTCATCAAATCGAAAGACTGGCGGGCACAGTTCACTGCAATACAAACTAGAAACAAGTTAGCAGTAAATCAAAGGAAAATGCAATCGTGATACGCTAAGTCAAGTTCCTTGGGCGAAGCAATTTATATCCGATCCAGTTGCGCTTTAAGGATGGATTTTAATTAAGCAGAAGATAGCCTCGCTTTCACAGTGATGATGGGCTAGCTTAGCATAAGCCAAGTCATAGCGCCGCCTAAGGCAGTTATACTGAAGGAGTGTCAAAAAGAGCTAAGTCCTAACCTCGCCTATATGGCTAAGCCAGACTGATCCAAGAGGGACGCAGTCTTGACCCCATCTATATGGCAAGACTGGCTCAACCTTGAAGAGATTAAGTCCCAATTCTTGCCTATATGGCGAACTTAACAGGCAGATTCAATAGACCAAGGCCAGTCAGATACAAAATGAAGAACAAGGGAAATCAATCCCTGAGGCAGCTGATAAAGCTAAATTACGGGAGATAAACTCCCTAAAGTCATTAGTCTATTGGTAAAGTCTCTGGATGACCGAGACTCACCAGTTCTTGGCCGATTAATGACCAGAGTGGGCACCCCATTATTTCAGAGATCTAAGTATACTTCTCTGAACAACCAGGAGATGTCATTAACAGACTACTTCTCTGCAGAGAACTTCAAGTGTCCTATTCATAGGCCTCATGGCCTGGTCGCACCGCTGCTGCTTCAAACTTAGAAGCGCGAGCGAATCTAAGGCATTTATTGAGCCTTGAGAAAGGGAATAGTCTCCCTCAGAAATGCACGCAGAAGCAATAATCTTCCTCGTTAATGCAAGAGAGGTTATTCTAACCTCGAAAAAGGGGCAATCCTTCTCGTAACTAGCCAAAAGCAGTTAGTCTCGGGAAAGAAACGACGTTCCAAGACCAATTTGAAGCGAATCTACTCCGATAGGCTAGAACGCGGAGCTACCCAGACGTGAAGCTACTCAGACGTGAAGCTACCCAGAATCACGAATCTACACGATTCCTCGGCAAACTTATTCTAATCCAGAAGCAAGATCGAAAGTGAAGCTGAACTCAACCACCATGGCGACGTTCGTACTTCACATACCATCAATCAAAGCAATTCAAAGTATTTCAAAGTCTGAACCATTCCATTGCAGACTTTCAAAAACTTTGAAGGGGGTCTTGTTGACACTCTAAAAAAGACAAGATTCCTGACTGGCCTGAACAATATCTAAACTTGTTGACATTTACAAAAGACAAGTGACAAACAAGCTGACGACCAGTTCTGTACCCATCTCTGAGGGACAAATCAGCAACTTGGACTCTACTGATCCAGTGAAGCAGACAGTGAGCCCGGATTGTCTTTGAAGAGACCTAAGCAGGTCTAAGATGCTAAGTTAGCTCAACACTTAGCATCACATGAGCCCGAGGGGATAGCCTCACCTGAGAGCCTAAGTTTGTCCAACTTCGCCTTGAAGTTGTTCAAAGCTCTATCAGTGAGCTAACTTACAGCTTCGCCTGAAGCGATCAGTTAACTCCGCAGAGAGTTAGCTTCGCTCGAAGCCACACGCAACCGCGCAGAAGGATAGTAGCTTCGCCATAGATGTTTATCCAGCTTCGCTGAAGAGCTTTCTTCTAACTCGCCAGATGTTCCTTCCAGCTCCGCTGTGAGCTCGACGCGACAGCTCCGCTGCGGGTCTTTTATGGTCACCTTTGACCGATTAAATCTCTAGATGAGATCAAATCTATTCAAGATCAAATCTAATCGAGATCAAATCTGAGATCAAATTTGGTAGTTGTTTACCATAATCTCTTGACTCTCTTAAAACAAGTAAGAAAATCAGTGGATATCTTTCAGTTATTTGGAAAGAATCAAAACAGATCAGGAGATTGACGCTACCTGCTATTCCTAACTTCGCAGAAGCTGATTCTAGCCTCGCAGCAAGGCTACTTTCCATATTTAAACAGATTGACTTAATCTGTTTCTAGACTTTCAAGGGACGATTATACCTCTGCTCTCCCTATAAATAGCCCACCAGAGGCACAAGAGGAAACACACGCACAACGGGCAGAGGCTGAAAAACAGAGAGAGAGAGAACACACGCGCACAGGCAAGGAGACGCACAGAGAGAGACGGCTAAACAGAGATCTATTCTCTTGCTTCTAAGAATTCAGAGAACTGCTTCTCTAATCAGGGTGCTGATACCCTAAGATCTTCCTCTCAAGGAATCTCTGAAACCAGGCGAGAAGGAATTCTCAAGTGGAGGCAGTTTTGAGAAGTAACAAGAGGGTTCTACCAACCTTCTGTTCTCCGATTCCCCGAACCAGGCGAGAAGGGAATCCCATCGATCGCATCGTCAAAGGGACAAAGTGATCGCGCGCTGACCAGACTCCTATCGGCACACTTTTCCAGAATCTCAGAGGAGATCTACTTGTAATCTTTTGTGTTACTTGTAATTTAGCTCCTTGACCCTTTTTTGTATGTTCCCCCCTTTGCAAAATCAATGGAAAACAGCTGCCACAAGCTAGTTATTCCTATGTTAACTTTTCTGACACCTCTAGCTTCAAATTCCGAAGGTCTAAAGGATCGATAGGCCACGCTTTCACGGTTCATATTTGTACTGGAAATCAGAATCAAACGAGCTTTTACCCTTTTGCTCCACACGAGATTTATGTTCTCGTTGAGTTCATCTTAGGACACCTGCGTTATCTTTTAACAGATGTGCCGCCCTAGCCAAACTCCCCACTTGACAATGTCTTCCGCTCGGATTAGCCCGCGAGTGCGGGCCTTGGAACCAAAAGGAGGGGCTGGGCCCCGCCTCCGTCTCATAGAATAAGTAAAATAATGTTAAAAGTAGGTGGTATTTCACTTTTGAAAATCACCTAGAGGGGGGGTGAATAGGTGATAATGCTAATCAATGCACAATTTAAAAATATGATGCAACAATCGCCCAAAACAAGACTAAGAGCCGAATGCCCCGTGAAGGGTTCTGAACTCCTTCCTCCTGATTCCTCGTAAAATGAGTTGGAGGTGCACAATGCAACCTTGTTGTATGGGACAAAGATTGACAAGATGAATGACAACAAGTGAATATAGCAATGACAATCAAAAGCAAGTAGTAATAGCAATGAAGGTAGAGCAAGAACAAGGAAAAGTAAACCAAACGCAAACACAAAGATTTGTTATCGAGGTTCGAGCACCCAGCTCTACTTCCCCGCCTTCCCCAGAAGGATTCCAACCACTTTCACTATCACAAAGATGTCACAAATACACCAGAGTACCCAACTCCACAATCTCAAGTACAAGTTCTCTCTTGGTAGTCAAAAGACCACAAACTTTCTCTTTCAAAATTCTCTTCCCTTACAAAGGTCCTTAGAGAACAATGAGTAGGAATGAAGCTCTTGTGTGCAAAGTGAAAAGAAAATGAAATCAGAGAATTCTTGAAAGCACTTCAGAAAATGAGAGAGAATTTCAGCACAAAAACCAAGAAACCAAGTCTTTTTGAAAGCCTTAAACTTGTGGAAATTTTGATAATTTTTCTAGTAACCAAACTCTCCCTAAACACCCCTATTTATAGGAGAGGGCTAGGGTTTAAAGATAAAACATTTTTAAGGCTAATCAGAATGTATTAAAACCAAAACATGTCACTTAAACACACTTAAGTGAGAAAAGGACAAAAATAAATCTGCTCAGAAAACTAGCCGTTACTGTTCAAACGGCTTGTCCGGTCGACCGGCCCGGTCGACCGCTAGTACAAAAAAAT
This sequence comes from Agave tequilana, assembly GCA_038442645.1. NCBI lineage: Eukaryota > Viridiplantae > Streptophyta > Magnoliopsida > Asparagales > Asparagaceae > Agave > Agave tequilana. Next base: position 48,176 of record JAVJIF010033063.1, on the reverse strand, counting down.
ATCCGTTGCAGGCTGCGGTCGACCGACCCGGTCGACCCAAACAAACAGAGAGCAAAGTGTTACAGTCATGCAGGCCTCGGTCGACCGTCACGGTCGACCGTGAAACGTGCATACTGATACGTGCATTTGCCAGAACCACGGTCGACTCGGGCGGTCGACCGGCAAAACCTGACACAGGCACGGTCGACCGGGGAGGTCGACCGGCTCAGGCCAAAACACAAGTTTCAAACAGATCTTTGAGGAGATAAATATTTTTATCAAAAGATATTTTAAATAGGAATAAGTATAAAACATAAATATGGATTTGTAGGCAGAGGATTTTGTATCAAAATATTTTTGTATAATTTATATGAATTAAGCTTAGAAATAAGATGTGCGTAAAAACGTGTGTGATGGAGCTTCAAACCTATTCACTATTCTTTAACAAAAACTCTAAACTAAAAACAATCTAATAAATTATCTTGAGCAATCTTGAAGTCTTGAGCCATGCAATGCCTTGCTAGAGCCTTCTCTTCTATGTTCCTTCCTTGATGTGCAATAAGCCTTCTTTGCTTCATGAACCTAGAAATTCTTGCAATAGCTAAGCAATGGCCTCCAAATATGGTACAAACCTGAAACTTATCTTAACAAACTGATTAGTACCATATAGCACATATTTGGTTTGTTATCATCAAAACTCTAAACAAGTGGAGAGTGTAACCTTATGGGCCAACAATCTCCCCCTTTTTGATGATGACAAAACAAATAGGCTATAAACAAAAATATAGGAGAGGAGAAAGCTCCCCCTCAAATTATGCTATATTAAACAAAGAAAAATAATGAAACCAAAAAAAAATATAAAACGATATAAAACGTTTGCAAAACACTTAAACTCAAATTACAAGTATGTATTCATGAAAACACATCAAAAACTAAAAACATATATGAACTCACATGGAACCAAAACCATATGAACTCATATAATTCTATCATAAAAACTCATTCTCCCCCTTTTTGTCATACATCAAAAGGGTTATGAAAACATTTTTATTCAATAACACAAACATTAAGTTCACCACAAATGAAAGAAAATCTAGCAAAATCAAGTGGTTTAGTGAAAATATCGGCTAGTTGCAAATCCGTAGAAACATAATCAATATCTATATCTCCTTTCTCAAAATGATCTCTAAGAAAGTGATATCTAATCTCAATGTGCTTGGTCTTATTGATTTGCATTCTTTGTCATATGTATAGTACTAGTATTATCACAAAATATTTTAATATGGTCAAAATGCAAATCATAATCAAGGAGAGTATGTTTCATCCAAAGGACTTGTGCACAACAAGCCCCCGCGGCAACATACTCCGCCTCGGCGGTTGAGAGAGCTACGGAATTTTGTTTCCTGGAGGACCATGAAACAAGACAATTTCCAAGAAATTGACATGTCCCACTAGTACTCTTTCTATCTACTCTACACTCGCATAGTCGGCATCCGAATAACTCGTCATTGAGAAATCTCCGATTTTCGGATACCATAGACCCATTCCAATCGTTCCCTTAATATAACGAATAATGCGTTTTACCGCAATAAGATGAGACTCTTTGGGACACGATTGAAATCTAGCACAAAGACACACACTAAACATGATATCCGACCTACTTGCCATCAAATACAAAAGACTACCTATCATGCTTCTATATAATTTAATATCAACATTTTTACCTTGGTCATCCTTATCAAGCTTGGTGGTAGTTGCCATGGGAGTGTTGCAAACCTTTGAGTCTTCAAGTCCAAACCTCTTTACGAGTTCCTTTGCGTATTTGGCTTGACATACAAAGTTTTCATCTTGCAATTGCTTGATTTAGAGTCCAAGAAAGAAATTAAGCTCACCCATTGAAGACATTTCAAACTCACATTGCATAACCTTTTCAAATTCCTTGCATAAAAGCTCATTAGTAGAACCAAAAAATATATCATCAACATAAATTTGCACAATTAAAATGTCATTATCAACATGCTTAGTGAATAGTGTTGTATCTACTTTGCCTTTAATAAAATCATTTGAAATGAGGAAACTAGAAAGCCTTTCATACCAAGCTCTTGGAGCTTGTTTCAATCCATACAAAGCTTTATCAAGTTTAAAAACAAAATCGGGATGAACATGATCAACAAAACCGGGAGGTTGAGCAACATAAACTTCTTCATTTATAAAACCATTCAAAAATGCACTTTTTATATCCATTTGAAAAAGTTTAAAATTTTTGAAAGATGCAAAAGCTAGTGTCATCCGTATGGCTTCAAGCCGTGCTACGGGTGCAAAGGTCTACTCAAAGTCAATTCCCTCAACTTGAGTGTAACCTTGGGCCACTAACCTAGCCTTATTCCTAATCACATTTCCGGACTCATCCATCTTGTTTCTAAAGATCCACTTAGTACCAATTATTGGTCTATCGTGGGGCCTAGGAACAAGGTGTCAAACTTGGTTGCGCTCAAATTGATTGAGTTCCTCTTGCATGGCTAGCAACCAATATGAGTCCGCCTCGGCTTCGAGGATGCTTTTGGGTTCAAAATGAGAAATGAAAGCAAAGTTACCACATAAGTCATGGAGTTTGGAGCGAGTTGTTACCCCTTTAGAAGCATCACCTAAGATGAGCTCCTTGGGATGATTTGTGGCATATCTCCAAGCTTTAGGAAGCGGTTGAGAGCTTTCCTCTTTATCCTCTTGAACGTCACCAATTGGTTCTTGCTTATCATCTTGAGCGGGTGAGTCCTTCAAGGATAGTCTCTCCATGTCTTCACCTAATGGTTCAATCTCTACAACATTCTCAACAAACACATTAGATTCTTCAAATTTAACATGCATGGATTCTTCAATGGTAAGGGAAGATCTATTGAATACTCTATAAGCTTTACTAGTAGTAGAGTATCCAACAAAGATAGCTTCATAAGCCTTAGCATCAAATTTACCCAAGTTATCTTTAGTGTTCAAAACAAAACACTTGCATCCAAAAACTTTGAAATATGAAACATTTGGTTTTCCAGAATGATATATTTCAAAAGATGTTTTGGAAGAATTTTTACATAAATAAATACGATTTGATATATAGCATGCGGTGTTTACGGCCTAGGCCCATAGATATTGAGGGAGGTCATACTCACTTATCATTGTCCTAGCCATCTCTTAAAGTGTTCTATTTTTCCTTTCTACAACTCCATTTTGTTGTGGAGTTCTAGGACAAGATATTTCATGCTTAATTCCCTTTTCATCACAATAAGTCATGAAGAGTTGGTTAACAAACTCACCACCTCTATCACTCCTTATTCTCAAAATCGAAAAACCCTTTTCTTTTTCAACTCTTTTTCGAAAAATCTTAAAACGAGAAAAAGTTTGATCTTTGTGTTCCAAGAAGAAAACCCAAGTGAAACGAGAAAAATCATCAACTAAAACAAATGCAAATCTACTACCATTTAAGCTCTTAGTTTTAGTAGGTCCAAAAAGATCCATATGAATTAATTCTAAAGGCCTAGTTGACATGATATCCTTGATTGGTTTGAAGGAAGACTTGGTTGTTTCCCAAGTTGGCACGCACCACAAATGCGGTCTTTCTCAAACTTCAAGCAAGGTATACCCTTCACCAATTCCTTTGAATTAATCCTAGAAAGATGGTCAAAAGATGCATGTCCTAATCTTCTATGCCAAAGCCAAGAATTTTCATCAAAAGCATTTAAGCATTTAGTAGAACATTCCACATTTAGCATGTCAATAATATAAACATTATCATCATGAAAACCGGTAAGAATACAATCATTGAATTTAATATCAAAAATCTTGCAAGAAGTATCATCAAAAACAACTTTAAGTCCACGATCACAAAATTGACTAATACTAAGCAAATTATGTTTCAAACCATCAACAAGTACAACATTTTCTATAATGGGAGATGCACTAATTTGAATGTTACCTATACCGATGATAGTGCCTTTGGAGTCATCCCTGAAGGTGACGGAGCCACCTTCCTCGTACCTAGATAGGGTTGTAAAGTTATTGATATCCCACGTCATATGTCTTGAACAACCACTATCAAGGTACCACCGCTCCCTACGTCTTGGAGCCTTGGTGTGTACCTACATCAAATAATTTAGGACTTGATTTTGGTACCCACATTTTCTTGGGTCCTAAAGGGTTAGTTTCATTAACCCAAATAAGATTATTTGATCTATTAACTTGGTCATAGCAAAATTTAGCTAAATGTCCATTCTTACCACAATATGTGCATCTATATACTCTACCATATTTAAAAGCATAGTGAGTGTGTGATTTGTGAGCATGAGAGTTGTGAGCATGAAAAGATTTAGCATGAGAAGTGTTATGTGTAGTGTGAGCATGTGAATTTTTAGCATGAGAGGTGTGCTTTTTGGAAAACTTTTCTTCAAGTTTCATAGTGTTAAAAGCACAATCTTTCAAAACTTTTTCAAAATCAACCATTTTAGTCCTTAGAGAGGAAATTTCTTTTTCATCAACAATAGGAGATTTTCCTTTACAAGTAACCTTGTAGGCATTAAACTCATTTTGAAAAGAAATAAGATTAGAAGAAATATCATCCTTTTCTTTAGAAACCATAGCAAGTTGATTTTTGAGAAAAGCAACTTCTTTTTGCAATTTAAAACATTCAATCTTCTTATTATCATAAGTTTCGAAAAGTTCAACAAAGGCATGAACAAGAACTTCCTTACTTAATTCATCATCTTCATCATCATGAGGTTGAGGGGTTACCTTTGGTGTGTTTGCCATGAAACACATATTCGCTATATCCGCCTCTTCCTCGGACTCGCTTTCCGAATCCCAAGTTGCCTTGTACGCTTTCTTTTCTTCCGGTTTCTTTGGCTTGAAGGAGGAGGTCATCTTCTTCTTGAACTCCGGGCAATCCGCCATGATGTGTCCGGGCTTTCGGCAATTGTAGCATATAATTCTCCTCTCCTCTTTGCCTTCAAATTTCCTTCGGAAGTTGAGCTTGTTCCTCCGGTACATTCTCTTCACATTGCGAACAAGTAGTGATAGCTCCTCATCTTCTTCTTCATCTTCTTCATCGTCTTCAAGGGTGGATGAAGACTTGAAGGCTATAGATTTCTTCTTTAGTGGAGCGGCCTCTTCTCTTGCTTTCTTTTCCATCTCATGGGTCTTTAAGTTCCCAATGAGACTAATGAGGTCCATCTCGTCCTTGTCGTTTAATTCCTTCAAGGTGGTGGCCTTTATCTCCCATGATGTAGGAAGAGCCCGAATCACTTTCCGCACCTTTTGATCATTGGAAATATCATCACCTAAAGAAGAAAGACCATTGGTGATTTTAGTAAATCGAGTAATCATACAATCAATAGATTCATCATCAATCATTTTAAAAGACTCATATTGGGACCTCAAGAGATCTATCTTAGCTCTCTTGACTTGTGAAGTCCCTTCGTGTGTGACCAATAAATATTGCAAAATCTCATAGGCGGATTGGCAATGAATTACCCGTGTAAGGTCATCCTCATTCAAGGCGGTTAAAAGGGAATTTTGGGCCTTGGAGTTAGCCTCATATTCTCTAAAGTTGAAGTCGGTCCAAGTGCTCTCATCACTATCGGGTGCTACATAGGGTTTGGTCAATGATTTAGCTACTAAGCTACCTAAGGATTGCAAAAAGATAGTCATCCTAACCTTCCAAATAGGAAAGTTGAGTCCATCAAATTTAGGAGGGGTTTTGATGTTATCGGCCATGTTTACTAGTGATGACAAATGGAATGCAAATGTTGATTAGCAAATTTTAAGGATCTCTCTATGGATATTAAGCCAAAACCTAGAGTCCAAGCTCTGATACCAATTGAAAATCACCTAGAGGGGGTGAATAGGTGATAATGCTAATCAATGCACAATTTAAAAATATGATGCAACAATCGCCAAAAACAAGACTAAGAGCCGAATGCCCCGTGAAGGGTTCTGAACTCCTTCCTCCTGATTCCTCGTAAAATGAGTTGGAGGTGCACAATGCAACCTTGTTGTATGGGACAAAGATTGACAAGATGAATGACAACAAGTGAATATAGCAATGACAATCAAAAACAAGTAGTAATAGCAATGAAGGTAGAGCAAGAACAAGGAAAAGTAAACCAAACGCAAACACAAAGATTTGTTATCGAGGTTCGAGCACCCAGCTCTACTTCCCCGCCTTCCCCAGAAGGATTCCAACCACTTCCACTATCACAAAGATGTCACAAATACACCGGAGTACCCAACTCCACAATCTCAAGTACAAGTTCTCTCTTGGTAGTCAAAAGACCATAAACTTTCTCTTTCAAAATTCTCTTCCCTTACAAAGGTCCTTAGAGAACAATGAGTAGGAATGAAGCTCTTGTGTGTAAAGAGAAAAGAAAATGAAATCAGAGAATTCTTGAAAGCACTTCAGAAAATGAGAGAGAATTTCAGCACAAAAACCAAGAAACCAAGTCTTTTTGAAAGCCTTAAACTTGTGGAAATTTTGATAATTTTTCTAGTAACCAAACTCTCCCTAAACACCCCTATTTATAGGAGAGGGCTAGGGTTTAAAGATAAAACATTTTTAAGGCTAATCAGAATGCATTAAAACCAAAACATGTCACTTAAACACACTTAAGTGAGAAAAGGACAAAAATAAATCTGCTCAGAAAACTAGCCGTTATTGTTCAAACGGCTAGTCCGGTCGACCGGCCCGGTCGACCGCTAGTACAAAGAAAATATCCGTTGCAGGCTACGGTCGACCGGCCCAGTCGACCCAAACAAACAGAGAGCAAAGTGTTACAGTCAGGCAGGCCTCGGTCGACCGTCACGGTCGACCGTGAAACGTGCACACTGATACGTGCATCTGCCAGAACCACGGTCGACTCGGGCGGTCGACCGGCAAAACCTGACACAGGCACGGTCGACCGGGGGGTCAACCGGCTCAGGCCAAAACACAAGTTTTAAACAGATCTTTGAGGAGATAAATATTTTTATCAAAAGATGTTTTAAATAGGAATAAGTATAAAACATAAATATGGATTTGTAGGCAGAGGATTTTGTATCAAAATATTTTGTATAATTTATATGAATTAAGCTTAGAAATAAGATGTGCGCAAAAACGTGTGTGATGGAGCTTCAAACCTATTCACTATTCTTTAACAAAAACTCTAAACTAAAAACAATCTAATAAATTATCTTGAGCAATCTTGAAGTCTTGAGCCATGCAATGCCTTGCTAGAGCCTTCTCTTCTATGTTCCTTCCTTGATGTGCAATAAGCCTTCTTTGCTTCATGAACCTAGAAATTCTTGCAATAGCTAAGCAATGGCCTCCAAATATGGTACAAACCTGAAACTTATCTTAACAAACTGATTAGTACCATATAGCTCATATTTGGTTTGTTATCATCAAAACTCTAAACAAGTGGAGAGTGTAACCTTATGGGCCAACAACTTTCACCGGCGAGCCAGCTCCCACTTATCCTACACCTCTCAAGTCATTTAACAAAGTCGGACTAGAGTCAAGCTCAACAGGGTCTTCTTTCCCCGCTGATTCTGCCAAGCCCGTTCCATTGGCTGTGGTTTCGCTAGATAGTAGACAGGGACAGTGGGAATCTCGTTAATCCATTCATGTGCGTCACTAATTAGATGATGAGGCATTTGGCTACCTTAAGAGAGTCATAGTTACTCCCGCTGTTTACCCGTGCTTGGTTGAATTTCTTCACTTTGACATTCAGAGCCCTGGGCAGAATCATATTGCATGAGCATCCGCAGGGATCATCGCAATGCTTTGTTTTAATTAAACAGTCAGATTCCCCTTGTCTGTACCAATTCTGAGTTGACTGTTTGACGCCCGGGGAAGGCCCCCCCACGAGGGAGGGCCGTTCCTAGTCTGTCCCCCGGCCGGCACGCAGTGACCCGCTCTCGCAACGGGAGCGGCTCGAGCAGTTCACCGACAGCCGACGGGTTCGAGGTTGGGACCCCCGTGCCCAGCCCTCTGAGCCAATCCTTTTCCTGAAGTTACAGATCTGTTTTGCCGACTTCTCTTGACTACATTGTTCCATTGGCCAGAGGCTATTCACCTTGGAGACCTGATGCGGTTATGAGTACGATCGGGCGTGGGCAGCACTCAGTCCTCCGAATTTTTTAGGGCCACCGGGGGTGCACCGGACACGTGGTGCATTATACATTCCAACACCCTCACGTATATATGCTAAGATTAGTACAAGCAAGAATCAGAGCATGGAAGCACGTTGTGCATTATACATTCCAACATATGAGTACAATTACAAAGTTATCACCAGAGGTGACACAATATTACAAGAATATTAAATCAGCGATAGGCGCAAATGCGAGAATACAAAGGGGTATATAAGTATGAATAGTACAAATAGCGCTTACGAGTTTACAGAAAGAAAACTCGAGAGACGCGCAGGGGGCCTGGAAGGATGGGGCTCTAGACGGTCTACCGATGATCCCAGCTACCGCTGCGCTTCTCTGATCAACAACTGGAATAATCCACAAGCTCCAAGCTCTGAGACCTGGACATGAAGATCGAGGGGAGTCAGAACTCCCCAGCAAGTGGTGATGCTAATTCCAAATGGCGTGCATAGATAAGCACACTTGTATCGATAAATCCAAATCACAAACATACATTGAAAATCGTGTCGTAAGGACAAGCATACAGAAGCAGGTAGATATAGCAAGTGATATCAAGCAAGGAATACACATGGTATGATAAGACAGAGCAGGAGACTGGTGGAATAGAACACAAGCGGTAAAGTAGGATGTAAGCAGCTATATTATAATAACGATCATAAAACTGGAAATCCGAAGTAAAATCTAGTGGAAGCAAACTCAGCAAGCATACAATGGATATATAGTTGGCATCTTTTATTATTATTATTACTCATATTACCCAGATGTCTAGATATGTGAACTAGCGTCCCAGCACACATATATCCACATCTGAGTAAAGCAAGGGTGTTATTGGAAACCAACGGGGGTATCAACGAACAATGTTTACAATAGGTCCTGTACATACCTGTGACCATGGTCCAGGGTGTTCCATTGCTGGTGTATGGAACCGGCCGCAAGGCCTATAGGAGGATCTTATAGGCTGCCCTTTTGAAGATGGTACCAGGAAGGAGGGAGCCAGCACTCCCCTCGGTCGCCTCACAGGTCAGAGCAGAAGTTTTAGTTGCACAACATACCTAGTACCACTGTAAACACGAACATATATTGATAGCCGCAAGTTTCCCCCAACACGATGTAAGTTGTCCCATTTTATGGTTTATTAGATAATTATCAGATTTTGGGAATGAGTAAAAACAAGCCAGGAATATCAGGAATACAGGTATATCAGGAGTACAATTTGTACTAGAATATATCAAGTTGTAATCAAGATGTTCGGTCTCATTCCCGTTATCGTGATAATTATAAGAGTCAAGCATGTCATGCCGGATGTCAAGTGATAGCATGAAAGGGAGGTGATATTAGTCAGGTGACAAACCATGTCATAACAAGGAGCATTTGTCAAGTAGTAGCATGTTGGGTGTCAGGTGATAACACATCTGTTGTCAAGTGATACAGACAGGTGTATGGTATTAGTATGTAAATGATAGGTATTAAGTAATAACATGTTAAGTGTTAACCTATCAAGCATGTATATGACAAGTTATAGAGTAATAGCTGAGTACAATCAAGCGGATCTGAGCAAGCTGGAGGTACGGACAGCAAACAGTGTTTAACACTAGAGCGCCTGGCGAGGTTACCAGGACAACTCGGCTTAAAGTGCGGTAGAAAATCCAGCAGCATCTCGCCTAGACGAATCTAGTGGTAAAGCATTGAGCGCTAAGCATGCCTACCAGGCGGAGCTAAAAGTACTGACGGTCTAAGCGCACTTCTCCTTCGAGTTAGTAGGCGAGAGCCCGGAGGCTAAAGTATGCTCGGAGTCTAAGCGTACTCTCGGTAGCTACCATGAAACCCATAAGGGTACAGGCCTAGAACCATTGGTGAAATCACCTAGAGGGGCGGTGAATAGGTGATAATGCTAATCAATGCACAATTAAAATTTATGATGCAACAATCACCCAAAACAAGTGAATATAGCAATGAATGTAGAGAGCACGTAATAAGAGCAATGAAAGTAGAACAAGAAACAAGAGCAAGTAAACCAAACGCAAACACCGAGAATTTTTCCGAGGTTCGAGTACCCAGCTCTACGTCCCCGCCTTCACCCAGAAGGATTTCTAACCACTATAACTTCACAAAGAGTTACAATCACACTGGAGTTCCAAACTCCACAATCTCAAGTACAAGTTCTCTCTTGGTAATCAAAAGAAAACAAACTCTCTTTTGAAAAGTTCTCTTCCCTTACAAAATCCTTGTAGAACAATGAGTAGGATTGAAGCTCTAGTATATAAGTGGAAAAAGAAAATGGAAATCAGAGAGTTTTTAAATGAACACTTCAGAAAATGAGAGAGAATTTCAGCACAAAAACTAAGAACAAAATCTTTTGAATGCCTTAAACTTTTGAAACTTTTTGTCAAAACTTGTTGTTAAGAAACCTCTCCCTAATCACCCCTATTTATAGGAGAGGGCTAGGGATTAAGGAGTAAACCCACTTAATGATAATTAGGAAGTATTAGGTTCAGAAAATATTATTTAAACACTTTTAAGAAAGAAAAAGACAAAAATAAAACATGTTTAAAAAGTAGCCGTTATGGCTGAAACGACTCTCTCGGTCGACCGACCGGTCGACTAGGGTTCAAACAAAAGAGCCGTTGCAGGCTCTCGGTCGACCGCTCGGTCGACCGGACACAAACAGAGAGCATCTGCACTTCAGTCGGCCAGCCGCCCGGTCGACTCGAAGGGCTCCGGTCGACCGAGCGGTCGACCGTTAAACGTGCACACATGCACGCACCCAACTGCCAGAAACCCGGTCGACCGGATCAGTCGACCGACCTGACCTGACTTAGTGTCGGTCGACCGGTCGGTCGACCGGCTCAGGCCAAAAATCAAAATTGAAACAGAATTTTGAGGAGATCTTGAAATTTAACAAAATAGTTTGTATTAGAGATATGTATAAAACATAAAATTGAGTTTGTAAGCAAAAGATTGTATTTAAAAATATTTTGTACATATTATAGGAGAAATCTTTTAGGAAAGACATGTGTGCAAAAATGTGTGTGTAGGAACTTTGAGCTTCAAACCTATTCACAATTTTTTAACAAAACTATAAAACTAAAAACAAATCTAATGAAGTCTTCAGCCAAGCAATGTCTTGCTAGAGCCTTCTCTTCTATGTTCCTTCTTTGCTTTGCCATTTGCCTTATATGCTCCATGAACTTAGAAATCCTTGCAAAAGCTAAGCAATGGCCTCCAAATATGGTACTAACCTGAAACTTATCTTGAACAAACTTATTAGTACCAAATAGCTCTTATTGTTTTGTTATCATCAAAACTCTAAACAATTGGAGAGTGTAACCTTTTGGGCCAACAATCTCCCCTTTTTAATGATGACAAAACAAATATACTATGAGAAAAAAATATAGGGGAGGTGAAAGCTCCCCTCAAATTATGCTATACAAGACAAATAAAAGAGAGGTGAAATGCAAGCAAAAGCCATGAGACTAAAAACCATGAGACATAAAACACTTGCAAGACACTTAAACTCAAATACAAGAATTCATAAAAACACTTTGCAAAAACCAAAACCAAAAGCATATAAACTCATATGGAACCAAAACCATATAAACTTATAATATTTTCATATAAACTCATTCTCCCCCTTTTTGTCATACATCAAAAAGGGATTAAAAAAAAATTTTATTCAATAACACAAACATTAAGTTCACCACAAAGAAAGGAAAATCTAGTAAAATCAAATGGTTTAGTGAAAATATCGGCAAGTTGCAAATCCGTGAAAACATAATCAATATCTATATCACCTTTCTCAAAATGATCTCTAAGAAAGTGATATCTAATCTTAATGTGTTTGGTCTTACTATGTTGATTTGCATTCTTAGTCATATGTATAGTACTAGTATTATCACAAAATATTTTTATATGGTTAAAATGCAAATCATAATCAAGGAGAGTATGTTTCATCCAAAGGACTTGTGCACAACAAGCCCCCGCGGCAACATACTCCGCCTCAGCGGTTGAGTGAGCTACGGAATTTTATTTCTTAGAGGACCATGAAACAAGACAATTACCAAGAAATTGACATGTTCCACTAGTACTCTTTCTATCTACTCTAAAACCCGCATAGTCGGCATCTGAATAACTCGTCATTGAGAAATCTCCGATTTTCGGATACCATAGACCCATTCCAATTGTGCCCTTAATATAACGAATGGATGCGTTTTACCGCAATAAGATGAGACTCTTTAGGACACGATTGAAATCTAGCACAAAGACACACACTAAACATGATATCCGGCCTACTTGCCGTTAAATACAACAAACTACCTATCATGCTTCTATATAACTTAATATCAACACTTTTACCTTGGTCATCCTTATCAAGCTTGGTTGTAGTTGCCATGGGAGTGTTGCAAACTTTTGAGCTTTCAAGTCCAAATTTCTTTACGAGTTCCTTTGCGTACTTGGCTTGACATATGAATGTCCCATCTTGCAATTGCTTGATTTGGAGTCCAAGCAAGAAGTTCAATTCACCCATTGAAGACATTTCAAACTCATATTGCATAACCTTTTCAAACTCCTTGCATAGAAACTCATTAGTAGAACCAAAAATTATATCATCAACATAAATTTGCACTATTAAAATGTCACCATCAACATGCTTAGTGAATAATGTTGTGTCTACTTTACCTTTAACAAAATTATTTGAAATGAGAAAACTAGAAAGCCTTTCATACCAAGCTCTTGGAGCTTGTTTCAATCCATACAAAGCTTTATCAAGTTTAAAAATAAAATTGGGATGAACATGATCAACAAAACCGGGAGGTTGTTCAACATAAACTTCTTCATTTATAAAACCATTCAAAAATGCACTTTTCACATCCATTTGAAAAAGTTTAAAATTTTTAAAAGATGCAAAAGCTAGTGTCATCCGTATTACTTCAAGCCGTGCTGCGTGTGCAAAGGTCTCCTCAAAGTCAATTCCCTCAACTTGAGTGTAACCTTGGGCCACTAACCTAGCTGTATTCCTAATGACATTTCCGGACTCATCCATCTTGTTCCTAAAGATCCACTTAGTACCAATTATTGGTCTATCGTGAGGCCTAGGAACATGGTGCCAAACTTGGTTGCGCTCAAATTGATTGAGTTCCTCTTGCATGGCTAGCAACCAATATGAGTCCCCCTCAGCTTCGAGGATGTTTTTGGGTTCAAAATGAGAAATGAATGCAAAGTTACCACATAAGTCATGGAGTTTGGAGCGAGTTGTTACCCCTTTAGAGACATCACCTAAAATGAGTTCCTTGGGGTGATTTGTAGCGTATCTCCAATCTTTAGGAAGCGGTTGAGAGCTTTCCTCTTTATCCTCTTGAACATCACCAATGGGTTCTTGCTTTTCTTCTTGAGCGGGTAAGTCCTTCAAGGATAGTCTCTCCATGTCTTCACCTAATGGGTCAATCTCTACAACATTCTCAACAACCATATTAGATTCTTCAAATTTAACATGCATGGATTCTTCAATGGTAAGGGAAGATCTATTGAATACTCTATAAGCTTTACTAGTAGTAGAGTATCCAACAAAGATAGCTTCATAAGCCTTAGCATCAAATTTACCCAAGTTATCTCTAGTATTCAAAACAAAACACTTGCATCCAAAAACTTTGAAATATGCAACATTAGGTTTTCTAGAATGATACATTTCAAAAGATGTTTTGGAAGAATTTTTACACAAAAAAATACGATTTGAAATATAGCATGCGGTGTTTACGGCCTCGGCCCATAGATATTGAGGGAGGTCATATTCACTTATCATGGTCCTAACCATCTCTTGAAGTGTTCTATTCTTTCTTTCTACAACTCCATTTTGTTGCGGAGTTCTAGGACATGACATTTCATGCTTGATTCCCTTTTCATCACAATAAGTCATGAAGAGTTGGTTAACAAACTCACCACCTCTATCACTCCTTATTTTCAAAATCGAAAAACCTTTTTCTTTTTCAGCGCTAAGCATGCCTACCAGGCGGAGCTAAAAGTACTGACGGTCTAAGCGCACTTCTCTTTCGAGTTAGTAGGCGAGAGCCCGGAGGCTAAAGTATGCTCGGAGTCTAAGCGTACTCTCGGTAGCTACCATGAAACCCATAAGGGTACAGGCCTAGAACCATTGGTGAAATCACCTAGAGGGGGTGAATAGGTGATAATGCTAATCAATGCACAATTAAAAATTTATGATGCAACAATCACCCAAAACAAGTGAATATAGCAATGAATGTAGAGAGCAAGTAATAAGAGCAATGAAAGTAGAGCAAGAAACAAGAGCAAGTAAACTAAACGCAAACACCGAGAATTTTTTCGAGGTTCGAGCACCCAGCTCTACGTCCCCGCCTTCACCCAGAAGGATTTCTAACCACTATAACTTCACAAAGAGTTACAATCACACCGGAGTTCCCAACTCCACAATCTCAAGTACAAGTTCTCTCTTGGTGATCAAAAGACCACAAACTCTCTTTTGAAAAGTTCTCTTCCCTTACAAAATCCTTGTAGAACAATGAGTAGGATTGAAACTCTAGTTTGTAAGTGGAAAAAGAAAATGAAAATCAGAGAGTTTTGAAATGAACACTTCAGAAAATGAGAGAGAATTTCAGCACAAAAACTAAGAACAAAATCTCTTTTGAATGCCTTAAACTTTTGAAACTTTTTGTCAAAACTTGTTGTTAAGAAACCTCTCCCTAATAAACCCTATTTATAGGAGAGGGCTAGGGATTAAGGAGTAAACCCACTTAATGATAATTAGGAAGTATTAGGTTCAGAAAATATCATTTAAACACTTTTAAGAAAGAAAAAGTCAAAAATAAACATGTTTAAAAAGTAGCCGTTATGGCTGAAACGACTCTCTCGGTCGACCGACCGGTCGACTGGGGTTCAAACAAAAGAGCCGTTGCAGGCTCTCGGTCGACCGCTCGGTCGACCGGATACAAACAGAGAGCAACTGCACTTCAGTCGGCCAGCCGCCCGGTCGACTCGAAAGGCTCCGGTCGACCGAGCGATCGACCGTTAAACGTGCATACATGCACGCACCCAACTGCCAGAAACCCGGTCGACCGGATCAGTCGACCGACCTGACCTGACTTAGTGTCGGTCGACCGGTCGGTCGACCGGCTCAGGCCAAAAATCAAAATTGAAACAGAATTTTGAGGAGATCTTGAAATTTAACAAAATAGTTTTTATTAGAGATATGTATAAAACATAAAATTAAGTTTGTAAGCAAAAGATTGTATTTAAAAATATTTTGTACATATTATAGGAGAAATCTTTTAGGAAAGACATGTGCGCAAAAATGTGTGTGTAGGAACTTTGAGCTTCAAACCTATTCACAATTCTTTAACAAAACTATAAAACTAAAAACAAATCTAATGAAGTCTTCAGCCAAGCAATGCCTTGCTAGAGCCTTCTCTTCTATTTTCCTTCCTTGCTTTGCCATTTGCCTTATATGCTCCATGAACCTAGAAATCCTTGCAAAAGCTAAGCAATGGCCTCCAAATATGGTACTAACCTGAAACTTATCTTGAACAAACTTATTAGTACCAAATAGCTCTTATTTGTTTTGTTATCATCAAAACTCTAAACAATTGGAGAGTGTAACCTTTTGGGCCAACAATTGGGTAGCCAGCCCGAGAGTGGGTAGAAACCTAGAGTTGGTATGAGAGTACCTGCACGCGATGTTAGTACTACACGAGCATATATGCAAGCGTGATAATATCTACACTACTGTGAAGTGGAGAAGCCCGGAGGCTGATAGAGCCCGGAGGCCAAGTAGAAAGCCCGAAAACTGAAGGGCCCAGAGGCCAAGTGTGAAGCCCGGAGACAAACGACCATCAAGGGTCGGCCACGCATGGTATAAAGCAATAAAGAGAGTACATCACATGCATGGTTTATATGCAAGAAGTAAACTATCCTAATACAAGCAGTCATCGCAGAGCAATACATGTCCAGTCATTAGCATTCGGTAATATACAAATATAGGAACACAACCCAATACAAAATACATATAAATTTATAATAAATAACATGTCGACCCGACGAAGCAGGAAACCCAAATAAAGGCGAGGACACTCGCCTAAATCTCCAGAAAAGCCAAATACTTTAAAATCCCCGAACTAGCGCACGCGCCAAAATATAATAAATAAATATATATAAATTATTTTAGAGAGAGAAAGAGAAGAAGAGAGGAAGAGAGGAAGAGAGGAAAGAGTTAGAGAGAAAGAGAGGTAGAGAGAGAAAGTCTAGAGAGAGGGAGTTAGAGAGAGACTATAGAGAGAAAGAAAGAACTAGAGAGAGAAGAGATGAGAAAGAAAGAAAGAGGAGAGAAAGAAACAGGGGGAGAGAGAAATCTGGAAAGAGAGAGGGAGAGAAACGGCAGAGAGAGAGATGAGAGAGAAATGAGAGAGGGCCAGGGCTGCGTGAGCAGCCCCAAATCAAGTAGGGCCCACGAGGACCCATGGGCCTGGCCGGCTCTCTTCCAGCCAGGGAACTGGGCGGCGACGGCCTTGGCCACCGGCGGCGTCCAAAAGAGAAGGGGAGGGGGAGAGAGAAACAAGGGGAGAGGAGAGAGAGTTAGAGAGGGAAAAGAGAGAGGGGGGCTGTCGCCCCCTCCTCTGCCCGCGCATAGGGTGCCACCCTGGCCCCCTAGCCGCCTATGGCCACCGGCGGTGCTCAGCCTAGGATGGCGTCGGCCACCTCAAAAAGAAGGGGGAAAAGGGAGTTTTTGGGTTTGGAGGTGGAGAAGAGGTATGGTGGTGGTGGAGATGGTGATTTTGGTGGTAATTTGAGGTGGTGGTGGAGAAATTGAAAGGGATGGGAGGAGGAGGAGTAGGGTGTTGTAGGGTGAAGTTGGAGTGGAGAAGAAGGTGGTGGTGGTTAATTTGAAGAAGAAGAAGAAGAAGAAGAAGAAGGTGGAAATGGTGGTGGTTGATGTTGTTGTTGGTGTTGTTGATGGGAAGATGTGGCTGGAATTGTGAGGGGATCCTCGCTGGTGTTGGTGGCTGGAGCACCGGTGGTAGGGCCTAGTTTGGGCGTCGGCCAAATGGAGGAGGAGAAGAAGAAGTGAAAGATGAAGAAGAGAAGGGAGAAGGAGAAAGAAAAGGGAAAGAAAAAGAGAAGGAAAAAGAAAGAGATTGATGGGAAGGGGGTGATAGGATCGGACCCATGTGGAGGGATGTGGGTCGGCGGTGAAGTGATGGGGGAAAAGAAAGTAAAAGAAAGAAGAAAGAAAGAAAGGAAAGATTTCAAAAAATTATAATGTTAAAATAAAGTCAGAAAATATCAACTGTTCTAGAAAAATTCCCAAAAATACCAAGAGATATAAGATGTCATCCTGAGGAATAATACGAAATCAGTTTTTAGAAATAAAATTTCATTTTTAAATTAAAAATCCTGAAGTCAACAATCAATACCAGCCTACACCGGCCGGGTCAGTTGGATTTTGATAAATTCTGAAAAATCTCAGAAAATGCATTAAAAAAGAAAATATGATTCTAAGATAAAATGTGAAAGTGGAATTTAGAAATTCAATTTCGATTATAAACAAAAAATTCTGGAATCAACCTGCGGCATTGGCCGACACTAAATCTGATAGAATTTTTATAAATACAGAAAATTCTCAGAAAAGAATTTAAATAGAAAATGTGATTTTAAGTAATAATGTGAAAAGTCATTTTTAGAAATTCAACTCCATTTGTAAATTAAAAATCTGAGAATCAGTCAGGGCACTGGTCGACACCGGTTTTGAAGATTTTCAATTTAATTCAGGAAAATTCCAAAAAATCATAGAAAATCTAAAATATTGGTAAATGATGTCCAAAACTGAAATCGGTCAAATTTGAATACCAGAAAGACAAAATCGAGCAATACTCTAGGATTGGGTCCCCGTTCAGACTAGGGCTGACTTCGAGTCCTCGAATCTGGATCAAAGGAAAAATGACCATATAAATAATTCATAATACAAAATAAATACAGGAAGTAAATCGAAAAATATGATCGAAAAATATGAATACGCAGCTAAGTATGTATTCCGGGAGTGGAGTGTTACATTCCATCCACCTTATAAAGATTGCGTCCTCGCAATTTCGATAAGGGGTAAAATGAACACAAAAGGGACAGGAATGAGGGTTATACCAATTAAGATATGAATCACTATAGGTAGGGCTCCCAAGTCGACTAAAAAATAATCGGAATATTGACATCTTCTGTACTTCTGCTGTATAAAACTTTGAACGATGCCAAATAATACTGACCTGATAACACTACTTTGCAATAGAATGCCAGTTGTATTGCATACTTGATAGCTCTCCGAGAATAAGCCAGAATACTGAAGATAAAAAAAATCCTGATAATACTGAGCATAACAAAGAAGACCAATAACTAAGAATTCCGAATATCGAGCGTCGATCACTCTGAAAGATATGGCCAAAGATATAAAATACCCGTAAAGAATCCTCACTGCTGACTTCTAAAAGATAACCCGTTTGTAGATCCATTCTGAGAATACCCGAACTTCATAGAGTTGGCCGAAGAGATCATATAATAGCTTCATTCAGAAACAACTGCTACCTCTCTAGTCTATCCATATCTTAAGTTGGTATAAAGGTTTCGAAAAACCAAAATAGTGGAAAGATGGAAGGGATTGGGAACAAAATAACGGATGATCAAGAAAGAATAGATAACTTTGTACTTGTAGTTGGGCTGTATAACCAGAACTCATGCATTCCAGTTGCAAATTTCTTTACCATTAATTTGCCATCTGGACGTACTGAAGATGTAGAGCCTAGGCTCTGATACCATCCTGTAACGCCCGATCCCGCGGGTACAGAGATATTACTGCGACGTATATACGTAGGTCAAAAATACCCTCACGTATATACGCTAAGCATTAGTACAAGCAAGAATCAAAGTACAGAAGCACGTGGTGCATTATACATTCTAACATATGAATATAATTACAAAGTTATCACCAGAGGTGACACAATATTACAAGAATATTACATCACCGATAGGCGCAAATGCGAGAATACAAAGGGGTATACAAGTATGAACGGTACAAATAGCGCTCACGAGTTTATAGAAGGAAAACTCGAGAGACGCGCAGGGGGCCTGGAAGGATGGGGCTCTGGACAGTCTGCCGATGATCCAAGCTACCGCTGCGCTTCTCTGATCAGCAACTGAAAGAATCCACAAGCTCCAAGCTCTGAGATCTGGACATGAAGATCCAGGGGAGGCAGAACTCCCAAGCAAGTGGTGATGCTAATGCCAAATGGTATGCATAGATAAGCAAACTTGTAACGATAAATCCGAATCATAAACATACATTGAAAGCCGTGTGGTGAGCATAAGCATACAGAAGCAGGTAGATATAGCAAGTGATATCAAGCAAGGAATACAAATGGTATGATAAGATAGAGCAGGAGACTGGTGGAATAGAACACAAGCGGTAAAGCAGGATGTAAGCAGCTATATTATAATAACAATCATAAAATCGAAAATCTGCAGTAAAACCTAGTGGAAGCAAACTCAGCAAGCATACAATGGATATATAGTTAGCATCTTTTATTATTATTACTACTCATAGTTGACACTCTAAAAAAGACAAGATTCCTAACTGGCCTGAAAATGTCTAACTTGTTGACATCTACAAAAGACAAGTCGCAGACAATCTGACGACCAGTTCTTTACCCATCTCAAAGGGACAAATCAGCAACTTGGAGTCTACTGATCGGGCGAAGCAGACAGTAAACCAAGAAAAGCTCGTAGGGGACACTAAGTTAGCTCAACACTTAGCCCCGCATGAGCCCACAAGATGAGTCTCGCATGAGAAGCCGAAATTGCTTAGCATCGCAGAGAGTCCCCTCGCGAACTTCGCTGCAAGAGGTGCTCAGTTAACTCCGCAGCAGCCGCGCAGAAGGCTAATGGGTAGCTTTGCCACGAAAGTATCCAGCTCCGCTGAAGAGCTTTCTTTCTAACTTCGCCAGACGCTTCCCCCAGCTCCGCTGGGAGCTCGACGAAGTAGCCCCGCTGTGGGTCTTTTATGGTCATCTTTGACCAATTAAATCTCCAGATCAAATCTATTTAAGATAAAATCTAATCGAGATCAAATCTGACATCAAATTTGGCAGTTGTTTTATTCTCTTGACTCTCCTAAACCAAGTAAGAAGATCAGGGGAGATCTTTCAGTTATTTGAAAAGAATCAAAGCGGATCTGGGGATCAACATTACCTGCTATTCCTAGCTTCGCAAAAGATGATTCTAGCCTCGCAGCAAGGCTAATTTTCAGATTTAAACAGATTGACTCAATCTATTTTCAGACTTTCAAGGGACAATTATACCCCTGCTCTCCCTATAAATAGCCCACCAGGGGTATACAAACACACACACACACACACAGAGGCTGAAAAGTAGAGGCTGAAAAGAGGAGAAGAGGACTAAAGATAGAGATCTACTCTCTTGCTTCCAAGAATTCAGAGATTACTTCTCTAATCAGGGTGCTAATACCCTAAAATCTTCCTCCCTCTCAAGGAATTTTCGGAACCAGGCGAGAAGGAATTCCCAAGTGGAGGCAGTTTGAGAAGTAACAAGAGGGTTCTACCAACCTTCTGTTCTCCGATTCCCCGAACCAGGCGAGAAGGGAATCCCATCAGGCAGCAGTCCGATTGTCTGATCGATCGCATCGTCAAAGGGATAAAGTGATCGCGCGCTGATCAGATTCCTATCGGTACACTTTCCCAGAAACATCCAAGGAGATCTACCTGTAATCTTTTTACTGCAAAGAATTACTTGTAATTTAGCTCCTGACCCCCTTTTTTGTAAGTTTTCCCCTTTGCAAAATCAATGAAAAATAAGATGGCGACTCCGCTGGGGATTGAATTCTCCACTGTTAAGAATCAAGTGTCGCAATGCGACGAACAGACCTTTGGGTCTACTTCTGAATCCAAGGAAGTCGGTGTGGCCAGAGCCCCTCTGGCTAAATCTTCGAAGCAAGTCTCTGTGAAGACAGATAAGGCTCCCTGCGAGCCTACCATGGTCCTCTGGCGCAATAAGGAAGCAGGACCGCAATGCAAGGGTCAGAATTTTAAGCCTGTTACTGTAGCACCCCGTACCCGGGATACGTACCCAGATACGTGTCCCAAATTTTTTCGACCATATTGCTCAATTTTCTTCCTGTATGTGTTCATGGGTTGTGATTACTTAGTTTATTTAGTATCAGATCTGGATTCTCAGACCTAGAGTAAGCCCCGACCCCGGACCGAGAACCCGATACCAGCCAGTAGCCCGATTTGACCTTCTGGAAGTCTGATTTGATCGATTTTAGTTTCAGAGACTATTTTCTAATATTTTAGATTTATCGTGATTTTCTAGAATTTTTCAGAATTTTCTGCAAAATCTCTAAAACCGGTGTCGGTGGGCATCGCTGACTGATTCCCAAATTTTTAATTTTCAAATGGCATTAAATTTTTAAAAATGGCTTTCACATTACTTTTTAAAATTTCATTTTCTATCTAAAACTATTTTTTGAGATTTTTTAAATTTATCAAAAATTGACCGATTCTGGTGTTGGGCGGTATCGCCGAAAGATTCCAAGATTTTTAATTTGAAAAATACATTGAATTTCTCGAATCCAATTTCACCGAGTATCTTAGAATAATAATTTCTATTTTTGAGAATTTTTCGGAACGATTCTGAAACAGTCAAATTTTCGCCTTATTAAAATAATAATATTTATTACCGGTCATATCTTTTCGTACTTTTTTCTTCCCTACTCCACTACTTTATACTTTCAAAAATTATAATAAATAAATTATTTAATAATAAAAAATTTTAAACTATTTTATTTTATTTTCTTATTAATTGTTTCTTTTTTTCTTTAACTTTCTTTCTTTTCTTCTTTTCTTTTCTTCTCCTTCACTCCAACTCCCATCCCCTGCAACTCCCCAGCGTAGCAGCAGCTGCAACTCCAACAGCAGCAGCAAGCAATCCATCTCCCCACTCCATCCCCATTCATGATCTCAATCTCCATCCTCTCCATTAAATCCTCTCACTTCCTTCCTTTTCTTTCCAATTTTCATTTCAATTCCATCTTAACCATTTCAACACTTCAACCAAATAACCCACTCACGCTTCACCATGGCCGCCGCCTCCACCTTCACCACCACCCCCGTCGGCCACTCCTAGGCCACCCAACCAACTCCCCAACACCTCCTCTTCACACCACCATCTCCTTCAACCTCCAACAACCTCCCATCACCACCAATTTCACCAAAACCCACCTCCATTACCACCCTTTCTTCTCCAAAATTCACCATCCCCTCCACCAAATTCTCCACTCCAACTAACCCAACATCACCTCCTCCTCCTCCTCTAACTCCCCACCAACTCCAATCATCACCACAACCACCACCACCACCATCTTCCACCACCACCAAAACAACAACCACAACTCCTCCAAACCCAACACCACCTCCCCTCCCCTTGGGGGAGGCGCGCGCGCCCACCACCGCCGGCGGCCGGCCGGCCGACGGCCCCCCTCCACTCCTCCTTCTTCTTTTCCTTTCTTTCTTTCTTTCTTCTTTTCTTTCCTTCTTTCTTTCATTTCAAATCCCTTCATTCCCTAAATAAACACTCATATTCCCCTCATTCCAAAAATACCCCTCCCCTCATCCCCTTATTACTTTCCTTTAATTACAACTCTACCCCTTTCATTTTAAATCCTATTTTCCCTTTAAAAACACCCTATTTTCTCTCTCTCCTTCCTACAACTCTCTCTCTCTCTCCTCTCTCTCTCCTCTCTCATTCCCTCTCTAATATTTATATAAATATTTATAAATATATATTTTAATGTACGACTATAGGCTAGTGGCTTTCTCATGCGGGTCGCCGAATTTCTGGACTTTTAACCGGTATTTCACCCTGGTTTCAGGCGAGTGCTTCTTAATACACTTAAAAAAAAATGCCCTTGTATTTATAACATGATATTGATATGTGAATATTTTAACATGCCTAAAACTTGCTACTGTAATTTTTAGTACATGACTCCTTACTATGCATGTCACCGGCACTCGTATTTACACGAGCACTCGGTATTTACACCGGCACCCGGTATTTACACCGGCACTTGGCATACTATACTTGATATATGATTTATGACACCGGCACTTGGTATTTACACCGGCACACGGTATTTGACGCCGATATTTGCCATGCTATATTTGACACCGATATTTGCCATGCTATGTTTGACACCGATATTTGCCATGCTATATTTGACACTGATACTTGCCATGCTATATGTGACACATGATACCCGACACCGGTACTTGCCATGCTATATTGGACATATGATACCCGACACACGGTACTTGTCATGCTACACTTATCACTTGATATTAGACACCGATACTTGATATGTCATACTTGACACCTGCTCCTAACACCCGGAATATGATATGCTTTCATGTGGTACAAATACCTGGACCTGACATCATGACTCTTGACCGGACACTACCACCCCTGATACCTGTGTATTATATGACATATTCATGGCTATCACTTTTACGGGGACTTGATTATTATATTATTACCATGTATTTGGTACTCCTATACTCCTGTATACTTGAACCCCTGAAATAGGGAGGCTCCTGACATTACTCCTGATACTATACTCATGTTGATCCCCGTAATAGGATAACCATGTATATAGGATTACTATGAATGCTCTGTGGACATTATCACTGGACAAATTCTAATAATTGGACAACTTACACCAGGATGGGGGAAACTGATGAGTACCGATATAATCTCCATGTTTATGATGGTCTTATAGTGTCGCGCGGCCATATACTTGGATTCGACCTGGAGGCCACCAGGCGTTTCCGTGGGGTGTACTGGCACTCCTACTCCCTTGCCTGCCGGTTGTACCATAAGCCCCTGGGCCTATTCCTGTGGGAGCGGTGACATCATATTCCTGTTCGGGCGTGCAATAAGTCCCAGTACCTAGCGTTTCGTTCCGGCTCAGTACCGGATACTCCTTGACCGTTGTCTCAGGCATGTACGGGACCCATTCTAAGCATGGTTCGTCGATATCCATCAGTTTCCAATAACTTTCTCACGGATCTGTATGCTGAGGTATGTGGGATAGGACACATACCGACGTATACAAATCAGATGAATCTAATAATTTAATAATAACATGTTCCTGATACATGACTAGGTATACTCTTGGTTTATATTGCTCACCACTTAGACATGTGTTATCTTGTAGGATTACTTAATTGCTTTCATACTGTTTTATTATCATATTGTGAAGGTAAATTCAGATTATATAAACTCAGACTGCAGTGACGTGAGGTATAGGGTATATATATGAGGGTTTCCTTATTTGGATTATTCCTTCGACGTACTAATCTCACTGATCGGTAATGTGATCCTATATAACTGATTTCCTGTAGTTACTTTGCTCACTGTCTTATTTCATGTTCTTATGTGCTTATATTCATGATACACATTTCCTATACACATGTGTCTGTTATGCACACCACCTGGCTTTATTGTATGTACTCGCTGGGGTTGCTAACAACCCTGGATTCTCATGTCCAGATTCTAGATACTGGATCATGATGGCTTGGCTGTAGTAGATCAGAGCGCGCAGCGGATCCTCCCGTGGTGGTCAGAGTGTAGCAGAAGTTTGGACGTCATCATAGCTCTTCCTCCCAGTACCTCTCTTATTGGCTCCCAAGGCCCTCTTGCTACTCGTGAGCACCTCTCTGTTTTTGTATATCTCTTCATGTATTATGTACTTTTGTATTTTCTGGTAATGTAACATTCATGTAATGTTGTATCATTCTCTGTGATAACCATGTACTTGCGCTATTTCTGTTGGAATGTATATTACCACTGTGCTTCCGCCTCTGATTCTTGCTTGTACTGATGCTTAGCGTATATATGTGAGGGTATTTCTGACCTGTGTATATACGTCGCAGTGACGTCTCCGTACCCGCGGGATCGGGGCGTCACAGGTTAGTATAAGAGCCTAGGTTCTGACATCCTCAGTAAAACCAGTTGGCAGATTAATGATGTATTAATCTGCAGCTGGAGAGCATGAGTCTTGAATATACATTCCAATTGCAAGTACGGTATTATCTATTCCTTCCTTGCAATCTTTTCCTTGGATCCTGAGACCCTTCGACCCTTCTATCTTTTTCTTTCAGCTTCTTCCCCTCATCCCTTCAACCAACTCAGATATGGAAGGATGGAGAACCCGTAACGGTCCTGGCACTTCTCGCAACAGTTCTAATGGAGATGGCGATAATATGATGAGGGTACTGCATGGCATGATGGAGAGTCAGCATCAGCAGACAGAGCTCCTGCGGCAAGCATTATTGACAGCACCTAGAGAGCAGAGGCCTGGTAATGTATCCGATTTCAGGAGACTGCAGTCGGCTACATTTTCGGGTACTGAGAAGCCGTTGGATGCCGAGCAGTGGCTGATTGACACTACAGATCTTCTGAAGGCAGCCCAGATTCCTGATGAGAACCAGGTGGAAGTGGTCAAGATACAGCTAAAGGATGTGGCTAGAACCTGGTGGTTGGCAGAAGAAGCAAGATTGGAGAGGCCTATTACTTGGGATCAGTTCTCGAGGGGTTTCTATGAGAGGTTCTTCCCTACAACGGCTCAGAAAGAGATGGAGGAGCAGTTCATCAGGTTGCAGCAGTTGAACCGATCTGTGGATGAGTACGCTGCTAAATTTCTGAGACTCAGTCGATTTGCACCCTACATGGTGAGCGATGTGGAGAAACGGGCCAGCAGATTTCAACAGGGGCTGAAGATGGACATCCAGATATTCCTTATCCCTCAGCAGCTTAAGACGTACTCTCAGGTTCTCTCTATTGCCCGTGAAGTAGAGCGGGGACTGGAGAAGAAGGACAAGCACCAGATGCAGAACAAGCCAGTGAAGAGATCATTTCAGTTGATGGATGAAGAAGACCCGACCAGACCCAGTGATGGCCCGATAGTCAGGCGACCATTCCGACCTTCCCCTCAGCAGGCGATATGCGGATATTGCCTAAGGCCCGGACACATCCAGAGTAATTGCCGGAGGGCAAACAGGCTGTGTTTGGCATGTGGATCTGGTGATCATTCATTAGGTGTTTGTCCGTTCAAGAGGACATGGAATGCTACCCCAGCACCTCTAGCACTTCCAGCACCACCGCCGAGAAGGAACCCCAAGCCAGTTGGCAGGAGAGCTCCACTCCCTCCCTAGCAGTGAGGAGCAAGAGTTGGAGCTAATCGTGGGAGAGGCCAGGCTTACTATTTGTCAGGAGGAGAAGCCGAGGCGTCAGTTGCGGTAGCGGAAGGACAAGGAACTCAATACCCAGATCAGGAGCCCTGATGATGTTTCTGTGACTGCTATTCCCCAACCTTTTGTGTCCTGAGATTGTAATCTCCCTTATCCTTTTCAATTTATCATATTATCATCGTTGACTGTAATCTCTTCCATGTTCATCTCCCTCCTTATAGAAATTTCGAGGACGAAATTTTTGTTAGGTGGGTAGATTGTAGCACCCCGTACCCGTGATACGTACCCAGATACGTGTCCCAAATTTTTTTGACCATATGCTCAATTTTATTCCTGTATGTGTTCATAGGTTGTGATTACTTAGTTTATTTAGTATCAGATCTGGATTCTCAGACCTAGTGTAAGCCCTGACCCGGACCTAGAACCCGATACCAGCCAGTAGCCCGATTTGACTTTCTGGAAGTCTGATTTGATCGATTTCAGTTTCAAAGACCGTTTTCTAATATTTTAGATTTATCTTGATTTTCTAGAATTTTTCAGAATTTTCTGCAAAATCTCCAAAACCGGGTCGGTTGGCATCGCTGACTGATACCCGAATTTTTAATTTTCAAATGGTATTGAATTTTCAAAAACATCTTTCACATTACTTCTTAAAATTTCATTTTCTATCTAAAAATATTTTTTGAGATTTTTTTTAAATTTATCAAAAATTGACCGATTCTAGTGTCGGCCGGTATCGCCAGAAGATTCTAGGATTTTTAATTTGAAAAATACATTGAATTTCTCGAATCTGATTTCACCAAGTATCTTAGAATAATATTTGATATTTATAAGAATTTTTCGGAACGATTCTGAAACAGTCAAATTTTCGCCTTATTAAAATAATAATATTTATTACCGGTCTTATCTTTTCATACTTTTTCTTCCCTACTCCACTACTTTATACTTTCAAAATTATAATAAATAAATTATTTAATAATAAAAAATTTTAAACTATTTTATTTTATTTTATTATTAATTTTTTTCTTTTTTTTCTTTAACTTTCTTTCTTTTCTTCTTTTCTTTTCTTTTCCTTCACTCCAACTCCCATCCCCTGCAACTCCCCAGCGCAGCTCCAACAGCAGCAGCAATCAACCCATCTCCCCACTCCATCCCCATTCATCATCTCAATCTCCATCCTCTCCATTAAATCCTCTCACTTCCTTCCTTTTCTTTCCAATTTTCATTTCAATTCCATCTTAACCATTTCAACACTTCAACCAAATAACCCACTCACGCTTCACCATGGCCGCCGCCTCCACCTTCATCACCACCGCCGCCGGCCACTCCTAGGCCACCCAACCAACTCCCCAACACCTCCTCTTCACACCACCATCTCCTTCAGCCTCCAACAACCTCCCACCACCACCAATTTCACCAAAACCCACCTCCATTACCACCCTTTCTTCTCCAAAATTCACCATCCCCTCCACCAAATTCTCCACTCCAACCAACCCAACATCACCTCCTCCTCCTCCTCTAACTCCCCACCAACTCCAATCATCACCACAACCACCACAACCACCACAACCACCATCTTCCACCACCACCAAAACAACAACCACAACTCCTCCAAACCCAACACCACCTCCCCTCCCCTTGGGGGAGGCGCGCGCGCGCCCACCACCGCCGGCGGTGCGCCGCGGCCGCCAGGCCTCCGGCGGCCGGCCGGCCGACGGCCCCCCTCCACTCCTCCTTCTTCTTTTCCTTTCTTTCTTTCTTTCTTCTTTTCTTCCCTTCTTTCTTTCATTTCAAATCCCTTCATTCCCTAAATAAACACTCATATTCCCCTCATTCCAAAAATACCCCTCCCCTCATCCCCTTATTACTTCCCTTTAATTACAACTCTACCCCTTTCATTTTAATTCCTATTTTCCCTTTAAAAACACCCTATTTTCTCTCTCTCCTTCCTACAACTTTCTCTCTCCTCTCTCTCTCCTCTCTCATTCCCTCTCTAATATTTATATAAATATTTATAAATATATATTTTAATGTACGACTATGGGCTAGTGGATTTCTCGTGCGGGTCGCCGAATTTCTGGACTTTTAACCTGTATTTCACCCCGGTTTCAGGCGAGTGCTTCTTAATACACTTAAAAATAAACGCCCTTGTATTTATAACATGTTATTGATATGTGAATATTTTAACATGCCTAAAACTTGCTACTGTAATTTTTAGTACATGACTCCTTACTATGCATGTCACCGGCACTCGGTATTTATACTAGCACTCGGTATTTACACCGGCACCCGGTATTTACACCGGCACTTGGCATACTATACTTGATATATGATTTATGATACCGACACTTGGTATTTACACCGGCACACGGTATTTGACGCCGATATTTGCCATGCTATATTTGACACCGATATTTTCCATGCTATGTTTGACACCGATATTTGCCATGCTATATTTGACACTGATACTTGCCATGCTATATGTGACACATGATACCCGATACCGGTACTTGCCATGCTATATTGGACATATGATACCCGATACCGGTACGTGTCATGCTACACTTATCACTTGATATTAGACACCGATACTTGATATGTCATACTTGACACCTGCTCCTAACACCCGGTATATGATATGCTTTCATGTGGTACAAATACCTGGACCTGACATCATGACTCTTGACCGGACACTACCACCCCTGATACCTGTGTATTATATGACATATTCCTGGCTATCACTTTTACGGGGACTTAATTATTATATTATTACCATATATTTGGTACTCTTGTACTCCTGTATACATGAACCCCTGAAATAAGGAGGCTCCTGACATTACTCATGATACTATACTCCTGTTGATCCCCGTAATAGGATAACCATATATATAGGATTACTATGAATGCTCTATGGACATTATCACTGGACAAATTTAATAATTGGACAACTTACACCGAGATGGGGAAAACTGATGAGTACCGATATAGTCTCCATGTTTATGATGATCTTATAGTGTTGCGCGGCCATATACTTGGATTCGACCTGGGGGCCACCAGGCGTTTCCGTGGGGTGTATTGGCACCCCTACTCCCTTGCCTGCCGGTTGTACCATAAGCCCCTGGGCCTATTCCTGTGGGAGCGCTGACATCCTATTCCTGTTTGGACATACAATAAGTCTCGGTACCTAGCGGTACGTTCCGGCTCAGTACCGGATACTCCTTGACCGTTGTCTCGGGCATGTACGGGACCCATTCTAAGCATGGTTCATCGATATCCATCAGTTTCCAATAACTTTCTCACAGATCTGTATGCTGAGGTATGTGGGATAGGACACATACCGACGTATATAACTGATTTCCTGTAGTTACTTTGCTCACTGTCTTATTTCATGTTCTTATGTGCTTATATTCACGATACACATTTCCTGTACACATGTATCTGTTATGCACGCCACCTGGCTTTATTGTATGTACTCGCTGGGGTTGCTAACAACCCTGGATTCTCATGTCCAGATTCTAGAGCCTGGATCATGATGGCTTGGCTGTTGTAGATCAGAGCGCGCAGCGGATCCTCCCGTGGTGGTGAGAGTGTAGCAGAAGTTTGGACGTCGTCATAGCTCTTCCTCCCAGTACCTCTCCTCTTTGGCTCCCGAGGCCCTCTTGCTACTCTTGAGCACCTCTCTATTTTTGTATATCTCTCATGTATTATGTACTTTTGTAATGTAACATTCATGTAATGTTGTATCATTCTCTGTGATAACCATGTACTTGTGCTATTTCTGTTGGAATGTATATTATCACTGTGCTTCCGCCTCTGATTCTTGCATGTACTGATGCTTAGCGTATATACGTGAGGGTATTTCTAACCTGCGTATATACGTCGCTGTGACGTCTTCGTACCCGCGGGATCGGGGCGTCACAGTTACCTTCGAAAACCTAGTCGTTCATTTTGACCAAGGAAAAAGAACTCCTCTCTGGGGGTGGTCCAATGCTCCATGCACAAAAGCATAGAAAGGTCTCAATGGCCAAGGTTTCAGAGCAGAAACCGGAAGCAGAATCCTTCCAACTCCTCTCAGCCTCATATGTGGCTAGCCAGGTTCCCTGCGAACCGAAGTCTCCTTTTCTAAAGCAGATGTGGAGGCCAAAGCAGAAAGCTCTGTATGAAGCTTCAGGCGTAGCTACGCCACAGGTCCTCTTCTCCCGCGAAGAAAAAGGCAAGATGCCTGCCTGCTTCATTGAGACTATCAGCCGCGAAGCTACAACGGTGACCATACCTTCACCTAATTATGGAGCAGTAACTCCTCGTGCCAGCTTGGCTACTGATGGTGCGGCAAGCACAGTACCTCAGTATACGCATGAAGTTCCCGGCCGCCAGGTTAGGACTAGAGCACCCAGTGGTGCTAACCACCTTCGCAGCAAGGTAGCAGACAAAGCACCACAGCGTGCTCTGCTCCCCAGTTCCTCAAGCGCTAAGCTCGCTCTTCACAGTGGAGCTAAGGGATCGTCCCTAAGTATTGATAGCAGTGCTTATGCAGCTTTAGCACCCAAGGGCATTTCCAAAGCTTTTAGCCGCGAAGCTAGAGCTAAAGCACTATTTAGTGCTAATCACCTCTGCGGTGATGAAAAGAACAGGACATCGTCCTATCCGCAATCCAATAGAGCCTCTGCGCTAAAACGCTTAAGCCCGGCTGGGTCTGACTTGCGAGAATTCTTGACAAGTAAACGGAAGTCGGGACCTTTCTGGACTTCTCCCTCCTGTTGTCAACAAGTGGGATGTCAGCTGGTGACAGTCCACTCAGTCCATTGCCAGCTAGAACCAATCCCCGCTACTCCTCCAATCCGACATCAGTTTTTGATCGGCTGTCGATGCAAGCTCCAGTAAAACATCGCAAAAGGAGTGTATCGCAAGATCTGCCCTTTGCATCCGTTAACATGATCGGAAGGGGGCGAGAGCTGCGTAGGGATAGACGAGCGTCGCATGCCACTCCCTCCAGTTCTCCAGATCCGGACTATAGTCCAGGCCTTGGCGAAGTCTTGGTACACAAAGAAGGTGTCTTCTGAAATACCAGATCTAGGGTCGCAATACCCTACTGTCATGAGCAGCCATCCTCCTCAACTATAGTAACCTCGCCAGAACTAATGAGAAGACTATTCCAATGGTCTGATGAGGAGGACGAAGACAGCGGGTATGCCTCTTCAGCGACAGTCAGCTCGGTACGAATAGATAGAGTGTCGGTGAATATGGCTGATAACGGTAATGATGACCTCCAACGATGGTTGGAAGCCTAAGAGCAAACCTCTAAGGCCCAGCAAGAAGCCTTGGACAATATTCAACAGATGCTCGCTCAGCTCCTTAATAACCGGAATAATAATGATACTGGGAGTAACCACAATGAGGAAGAACATCATGGCAACGAGCAACCAAAGATTGAGAAGTCAAAGGAAAGCTCTTCTATGGACCTGAAGTTCATAAGGGCATTCAAGTTCAGATTGCATCCCTAGCTCAGAGGGTGAACTAAAGAAAGTAGGGGCAGTCCGCCCTTACCCTTTTGAATGGGATTCAGTACCATACCCACCAAAGTTCAAGCCATCAACGTTACATACGTATGATGGAAAAAGCTCACCAAATCAGCATATCTACTACTTTCGTTCTCAGACCGATAACGTTATAGACAATGATGCTATCATGGCCAGACTGTTCATCGGCACCTTAAAGGGTAACATTTGACTGGTTCCGAAGTCTCCCCTCGGGCTCTATCAATTCTTAGATCGACCTAGAAACTCGATTTCTTTCTTATTTCTATGAGGATGATATCAAGGTAACTATAGATAAACTTCTCTCTACCGTACATAAGAAGGGCGAATCTGTCCGTGACTACATTGAGCGGTTTAGAAACTTGTCTCTGATGTGTCCAGCAGGGATGCCATTACCCATGCTCTTACAGACGTGCAGGCATAACTTCTTAGACCAAGTGAAAATTCGCATGGGAGCTGTCAAAGCCCATACCTGGAAAGAACTGGTCGAACAAGCTGATATAGCCGAAAAGTCAGCAAAGAAGTTTAAGCCATCCACCCCTAAAGGCAAATGGGGTACGAATAATAAAGGACGCGGCGACATGGCACAGTCTTCTCAAGCCAAAGGGAAAGAGACTATGTCCGTTGAATTGTCAGGGGATGTTCAGTCGAAGGCCAAGAAGAGCGGCTTCAATAATTAGGAGTCTAAGTTTCCTCCGAAACAGTACTCCTTCAAAGACGAACAGGTGGTCACAATATTCCATTTACTTAACAACGGGAATAAATTGAAGCTACCGGATGCTCGGCGTCCTAATGAAGTGGGACGCACGAACGATCCCAACTATTGCCTCTTCCATAGGATGGTTCATCATCCTACTGATAAGTGCTTTGTCCTCAAGGACAAAATTCAAGCTTTAGTCCACGCCGGAGTTCTGACTCTGAAATCAGAACAAAAGAAAGTCACTGCAAACATGGTGACCCTCGAGTTCGGCAAAACCCCGAAAGTCACAGTTCGCCACGGCTGGAAGTAAAGCATCCTCCAGCTAAAACTCAAGAGAATAAGGGTCTTATTCCCTTGACACTGGAGACAGGGAAAATCATGTGGATACACCCAGACCTTGTCCAAGATGAACAATGGGATTCGAAGAAATCCAAGTCGAAGAGCAAATCTTGCAATGTTATCTCCATCCTGCCGGATCATGGCAATCTCACAGCAGCTTCTCTCAGCGATTCTGAAGAGGAAAAGCACGCTTGCACGACGTAGGCTGATGTACCTCAGCCGACAGGTACTCCATCCCGGAAAACTCAAAACTTTATGAAGACATTCCAGATGAAGTTTTTGAATCTAATATAACTTCAGAGGATGAAGTTTGGCAGATGTTCTTCGATGGAGCATCACGAATAGGCCCTAAAGGCAGGATCATTGCCGGTGTAGGGGTTGTATTTATCTCTCCACAAAATCATGTCTTCTCTAGAGCATTTTCTCTGACGGAATCATGCTCCAACAATGTGGCAGAATACAATGCTCTACTTATTGGCCTTCAGCTCACTCACGAAATGGGGGTACGCTACCTTGAAGCTTATGGCGATTCAAAACTGATCATCAATCAGGTTAAGGCGAATATGAGGTCCGTCACGAAGATTTAGTATCTTATTATCACGCAGTCATCAAAATGGCTAATCTATTTGATGGCTTTTACATCGGGCACGTATCTCGATCTCAGAATACTAAGGCAGATGCTCTAGCTGCACTAGCAACAATGCTAGCTCTGCCAGTCGACACCGAGTATCACCTGACAGTCGCGACTCGATACCTTGTCTGCTCTAAACATATGTTGAGAACCAGAGAGGTTTATAATATCTCGATAGATCTTGAACTGAGAGATTGGCGATTTTCTCTCATCGACTATGCTCTGCATGGTTTGCTGTCGGATGACCCTAAAGAAGCAGCATCTATCAGGCGAAGGTCTCTCCGCTTTTACTATGATCCAACTCTGAAGACACTTTACCGTCGCTCGTATGACGGTATCCTCCTTCGTTGCCTTTCTAATTTAGAAGCGCAAGAGGTGCTTAAAGAAGCGCACGATGGCATATGCAGAGCTCATCAGCCAGGTCCAAAACGTAAGGACCGATTGCACTGGCTTAGATATTATTGGCCAACCATGATAGCCGACGCCATCTAATATGCACGGAGGTGTAAAGCATGCCAAATCCATGCGGATTTCATACATCAACCTCCAGAGTTGCTCCATCCAACTGTTACTTCATGGCCATTTGAAGCATGGGAAATCGATGTCGTAGGGCCAATCAGCCGTTCTTTGACAAAAGGATGCCGATTTATCCTAGCAATAACCGATTACTTTTCAAAGTGAGCAGAAGCTGTACTACTGGTCGAAGTTAAAAATTCTAACGTGGTTAATTTCATCAAACACCAAGTCATCCATTGATTTGGTGTCCCTAGGCGGATCATCCATGATAACGGTCCCCAATTCATAAGCCAGGTATTCTATCGATTTTGCGATAAGTACCGAATTCAAAATGTGGCTTCAACTGCCTACAATCTTGCCGCTAATGGCTTGGCGGAAGCATTCAACAAGATAATCATTAAGCTACTCAAAAAGTTTATTTTCTCGAATAAGCGAGACTGGAATGAGAAGCTTAGTGAATGTCTTTGGGCCTAACGAATCACGGTTCGGACCTCCACAGGTAATACGCCTTTTTCCTGGTATACGGATGCGAAGCAGTCATACCGTTAGAAATCCAGATGCCATCATTGCGAGTCGCTTTAATGACTAAGATGACAACGGAAGACAATGATCGATTGCGACTCCAAGAGCTCGAAGCTCTAGATGAGAAGCGGTTACAAGCTCAGCAACACATTGAGTTGTATCAAGCCCGGATCTCAAGAGCCTTTAATAAGAAGGTTAAGCAAAGAGTCTTCCAGAAAGGAGATTTGGTTTTAGCCATCAGACGACCGATGATCATGACGCACAAAACCAAAGGCAAATTTCAGCCCAAATGGGAAGGACCGTTTGTAATAGAAACAGTCTATTCAAATGGGGCATATCACCTTATGACTTCAGATGGGGATTTACTCATGATGCCGATCAACGGCAGGTTCTTAAAGAAATATTATCCTTAATAGGATCCTTCTCATGATCAAGTTAACATTACACTTTTGATCAAGACCTTCAAATCCAAGATATGCAGAAGGAGCACTCCTCTCTTTCTCTAAACGAGATCATATGACCATAAACCAGTATCGAGCTGATCGTACACTGGTCGTTTTAAAGAAGAATCAAGGTTACGAATACAGTAATCAAATAATCCAACACCTCTAACGGTTAAGGATAGAGGAAAATGTTGGCCTTTAAGCCCAACATAAGTTCTCGACAACTCATCATGCTGAGGGGAATAGCATGGCTAGCCTGACTTAAACGGTAGTTGGTAAAGGCATACAAAATCTGTTGACAGCTGAGGACTTGCTAAGAATCCTAAGGGACCTATTCCCATTTGATTCCCTCTCCAAAATCACTTACCAATTCCCATCTATGGAATGATGAGACCACATATAAAGGTATTCGCATCCCTTGCAAAATGATGAGTCTAACCTATCATGTTAACACTAAATCTCTGATAGCAAGACTATAATTTACTCCCTAACAGATAAGAGCCAATATCCCCAGTGAATAATCCCGCTTGCCAATCTCTTCAACAGAACGACAGGTCCACTCAAATTACTGTTATGCTCAAGCACCTCTAACAGTAAATGAATCCTTGTCAAGTTAACATTACACCTCTGACAAATTGCTTTACGAATCCCCACGGAGTTCTTTTTATCGCGTTAACGATCACCTCTCACATGTAATCTCTTATGGGATTCGTTTCTTAACTCCCCAGCGGGTTTCTAATAATCGGTCCTCAGTAGACTTTTTCTGGTTGTCACGTTAACAATATACCTCTGACAATTTCTTCCAAATAACATCCAAAGGAGATAGCAAAATCCCCATGGAGTTAATAATCAATTCTTATTTCCCCCCAGTGGAATGATTCCTTTGTCATCATGTCTAGTTCGTCACCTCTGAATGACAAATTTTGAGCTTGGTGGCTTTTCAATCGGTTACGTCATCGTGACCTCTGAACCGACAGATAGCCAAGTCTTACCTTCTAGTCCAGTAGGGACTATTTCTTTGTCATCATTTCCAGTTCGTCACCTCTGAATGACAAATTGTGAGCTTGGTGGCTTCTCAATTGGTTACATCATCGCGACCTCTGAACTGACAGATAGTCAAGTCTCACCTTCCAGTCCAGTAGGGACTATTTCTTTGTCATCATGTCCAGTTCGTCACCTCTGAATGACAAATTTCGAGCTTGGTGGCTTCTCAATCGATTACGTCCTTGCGACCTCTGAACCGACAGATAGCCAAGTCTCATCTTTCAATCCAGTAGGGACTATTTCTTTGTCATTATGTCCAGTTTGTCACCTCTGAATGACAAAATTTCGAGCTTGGTGGCTTCTCAATCGGTTATGTCCTTGTTACCTCTGAACTGACAAATAACCAAGTCTCACCTTCCAGTCCAGTAGGGACTATTTCTTTGTTATCATGTCCAGTTCGTCACCTCTGAATGATAAAATTTTGAGCTTGGTGGCTTCTCAATAGGTTACGTCCTTGCTACCTCTGAACCGACAGATAGCCAAGTCTCATCTTCCAGTCCAGTAGGGACTATTTCTTTGTCATCATGTCCAGTTCGTCACCTCTGAATGACAAATTTTGAGCTTGTGGCTTCTCAATCGGTTACGTCATTGTGAACTCTGAACCAACAGATAGCCAAGTCTCATCTTTCAGTCCAGTAGGGACTGTTTCTTTATCATCACACGATAAAATTTTGAGCTTGGTGGCTGTTCAATCGGTTATGTCCTTGCTACCTCTGAACTGACAGATATCCAAGTTTCATCTTCCAGTCCAGTAGGGACTATTTCTTCGTCATCATGTCAGTTCGTCACCTCTGAGCGATAAATTTGAGCTTGGTGGCTTCTCAATCGGTTACGTCATTGCAACCTCTGAACTGACAAATAGCCAAGTCTCATCTTTCAGTCCAGTAGGGACTATTTCTTTGTCATCTTGTCCAGTTCGTCACCTCTGAATGACAAATTTTGAGCTTTGTGGCTTCTCAATCAGTTATGTCATTGCGACCTCTGAACCGATAGATAGCCAAGTCTCATCTTTCAGTCCAGTAGGGACTATTTCTTTGTCATCATGTCCAGTTCGTCACCTCTGAATGACAAATTTTGAGCTTGGTGGCTTCTCAATCAGTTACGTCATCGCGACCTCTGAACCGACAGAAAGCCAAGTCTCACCTTTCAGTCCAGTAGGGACTATTTCTTTGTCATCATGTCCAGTTCGCCACCTCTGAATGACAAATTTTGAGCTTGGTGGCTTCTCAATCGGTTACGTCATTGCGACCTCTGAACCGACAGATATTCAAGTCTCATCTTTCAGTCCAGTAGGGACTATTTCTTTGTCATCATACGACAAATTTTGAGCTTGGTGGCTTCTCAATAGGTTACGTCCCTGCGACCTCTGAACCGACGATAGCCTAGTCTCATCTTCTAGTCCAGTAGGGACTATTTCTTTGTCATCATGTCCAGTTCCTCACCTCTGAATGATAAAATTTTAAGCTTGGTGGCTTCTCAATAGGTTACATCATCGTGATCTCTGAACCGACAGATAGCCAAGTCTCATCTTTCAGTCCGGTAGGGACTATTTCTTTGTCACATGACCAGTTCATCACCTCTGAATGACAAAATCTTGAGCTTTGTGGCTTTTCAATCGGTTACGTCATCGCGACCTCTGAACCGACAGATAGCCAAGTCTTATCTTTTAGTCCAGTAGGGACTATTTCTTTGTCATCATATGATAAAATTTCGAGGTTGGTGGCTTCTCAATCGGTTATGTCATTGCGACCTCTGAACCGACAGATAGCTAAGTCTCATCTTTTAGTCCAGTAAGGACTATTTTCTCAAATGTGTGACTAACTCTATCAGCTTATCACCACTGATTGATTAGTTATATCATTATTCCGCTTCCTTTTGAGGATTGCAATACAACTTGAAAGCAAGAATTGAAAATTCAGAAGATAAAATAAGTTGGAAATGCAACAGGAGAGCCAGATAAAATCACTTTTTATTGATTCCAAAAGAGGGATACAAGGATGCTGGGATTACAAGCTACGAGGGTGCTTCATAGGATTCGATCCGTTCTTCAAGAATGGCCAGCCTATTCTTTCTCTCCTCAGCAGCCCTGATAAGTGCCGCGACCTCAACTCGGCATCATTAAAGCTCGCTGTCTGGGCCAAGCGAGCCTTAATTTCAACCAAAGTTGCCCTCTGTGCTAGCTTCTGCCGCAAGACTTCGTTATTTTGGGCCTTAAGCTGCTCTAGCCGAGCAATCTCTTCAAGACGCACTGGTTCAGTCTTGGACAAAAGAAGATTAGCCTTCCTGATCATTTCCTTGGCCTTTTCAATCTTATCCTCAGCGTTAAGATAGGCGCTAGTAGAAGCATCTATGGCATCCCCGAGTTCTACTCTCCTCATCTCCAAGGATTTCAAATCGGAGGAAATTGCCTTAGCTGCTTCTTGAGCGGCGAGATTGGCTTCACGCATTTGAGCAGCAAGGTGCACAAGCTGTTCATTAACTAAAGTCTCCAGATCTGAATGGCTAAGACGGCGCCATTCGTCCACATCCCTCTCAAGCCTATCCACCAGAAGCTCCAACGCGGTAGCCTGGTCGTCCCCTCCAAAGTCTCGGATACTGTCAATGCTTCAGGAGAGGACCACCTTCAAAGCGGAAAATGAGGTAGTCGAGCCCTTCAAGACCAAAGCAATGAAGTGCTTTAAGCCCTTATAAAAGTTATTGACTAGCTTAGCCACGAATTCATTCTCGGCCTCAACTACTCCCGGTAAATGAGCAGCCTCGGAAGACAAAGCTTCCACCAGTTTCACTGATATAACTGTGGAAGGAATAGTAGAAGCACTGACTGGAGCAATATGAGGAATCGCCGGTGATCTCGGAGGAGTCCTCATTGAAAAACAGTACACTAGCCACAATCGACGTAGGACTGGTGACTATTTCTGGGAGAGCTGGCTCAACCACCAGTGTTGGAGAAGCAGGACTGGTAATCACCTTCAGCTCCTCGCTTGGCAAGATAGGCGGCACTGGCAAAACTAATGGCATCTCACTTACTAATGTAGTTGGAAATGAAGTTGGTTCCGTGACTACTGTTCCCTCAATCCCCTTCCTCTGGCCGGTTCAGGCTGATAAGAGGGCAACCCGTGATATAAAGCATCCAACTCGGCAGCATCCATCGCGGTCGAAGTACTTGCTTCACCTCTGATTCTCTCAGAAAGATTGGCTGGCTCCTCGAAGTCAATACACCCAGAGGCGGAACACCTGTAGCAAGATTCTGTTTAAGCAAGGTATGATCAATATCAGGGAAGAATTACTCACAAAAGGTCAAAGCACTACCAAAAGATGATATCGCCTCAACTGCCTTGGCCGCAGTCTCTCTCTGAAATCCCTCGACAACGGCATCAGTCCCCTCAGGATCCATAGGAAAATCTTTGGCCGAGTCAACACGGACGGCCGGCCCACCTTCGCTCACCGAACCCTCGGTGGTCCACCCAAAAGAGCTGGAGGCCATAGGGCTTCCTTTTGAAGTCGCAGCACCTGAAGGACCTACATCGGCCGCATCACCTCCAGATTCTTCTGAGACGGTGAAATAGCTAGCCTCATCGCCTTCTTTATAAGTGAACAGGGGATCATAATGCTCCCCCTGTTCTCTTGCAGCCTCAGCTCTCGGGTCTCTCACCGCCTCAGTTCCTGAGTCATGAAGTAAAACAATGAGCTGTTTGGAATATATAAGAGTGTATTGTAAGAATGGAGCTGATCTTACTCGGGTCGGAACAGCTTTACCAGCGGTCTGCCTAGGAGCCGATAGCTTAATGACTAATGGAGCAGGAGGAGGAGGCACTGCAGATGATTCGCCCTCTGCAATAACATTAGGAGCGTAGCGACGAGACCTTTTCACTACCCTCTTCATGCGAGATCCACCTTCCCGCTTTCGCTTGAAGTGGACGTCAGGATCTTCTTCCTCCACTTCTTCCACATCAACATGTTCCACGGGAACCAGAAGCAGCTGCTTGAGCCTCAGCACCTGTATCTGCTTCAAAGCGAGGACTTCCTGCATCTGAGGCCTCGCTATCATCAACAGCAATAAATTCCCCGAGGCATGGAACGCGGACCCTCTTACCCTCGCTCTTCTCAGTGACCTTCCGTTTCAGCCGCTGAGAGATCAACTTCACACCCAAGGAATTAATAGAAAAGCCAGTTGGTGTAGAGTTTGAAGTTCTGTACCACTGGCAGAACCCCAAAGTTGTTTGAAGGTTCAGAGTCCTTAGCGGCATACACAGCCGCGCCTCAGTACAGCCAGCAATATAAAACAGCCAGGCACGAGCTCCATCGATGAGGCTCCCCATGAAGGCCAGGCTGCTGTTCGGATTGCCTACATACAGTTGGTCATACCCAAACTGACGAGCAACCCACTTGTTGTATAGAAGCGGGGACATCTGTTACCTGGAGCCCTATGTTTCGAGTCGGTTAGTAGATGATAAAATTGTAGAAGCCATAATTGTCTCTAAAGATTATGTAGAGATCCATTAATTTGTACTTCCATAAAGAAGGGTTTGATGGCATCAAGAAGAAAACATAGGACTTCATGGGATACGAAATGAATAAAATTTCTGAATGTCTCATTAACACAAGGGGCCATCTGAGTTGGAGAGAAAGAGAGGCCACCAGGTCTAACCTAATACAGAAAACCTAATACCCACCTAGGAATGGGAGAGAACCAACATAATATGGTGAGACAGACCAAATCTATAATTCCAATGCATGAGACAAATAAACTTTTCAAGAGTTGGAAAAATCAAAGAAAAATATAGATTGGGATATTTGCTTTGTTCTTCATTTCTATCAAATACTAAGTTATTTTCCCAAGTATTTTTCCTTGTGATTTGTTATCCAACATCTTGATTTTCCACACTTGAGCCATATCATTCTATCCTATCTATTTAGGATCTTTATTTTGTGGAAGAAGTTGTTTGTGGTTGAGATATACCACCTACTTGTAACCCTCCTTATTTATGGTATCCCTCTTGTGTAGAGGTTGATTTTGGAGTGGTGGTTGGCTCCCTCTAGTGAGAGGTGGAGATTGTGTATAGCTCCCTCTAGTGTGAGGTGGAGTTGGTGTTGGAATCCCTCAAGTGTGAGGTGGATTGTGGTTGTTTGGCTAAGTGCCTACCCCTCTTGTGTGAGGTGGTGTTTGTGTTCCCTCTAGTGAGAGGTTGTATTAGTTGAGAGAGGAGTTGTGTACTCCCAGTTGTATTTGCCCCAAATCCTCAGTGGAGGTTCCCTGTGTGGGAGTCCTGTGTGGACAAGTTAGTGGATTGGAAATCCTTCTGTGTGAAGGCGGGGACGTAGAGCAGTGGCTCGAACCTCGAAACAAATCTTGTTGTTTGCGTTTGATCCATTAACTCTAACTCTCTCTCTCTCTTTTATTTGTGCCTTGCATCATTTCATATCGATCATTCATATATTATATGCTTGGCTTGTTTGTGTGTGCCTCACTTGTGCTTAACTACGAGAGCTTCATATAGCGCCTCAACTCTTATTCAGAGGAATCAAGAGGAGTTAGTCCAGAGCCCTTCACCGGGAATTCGGCTATACTCGTTGGTTGTATTAAGTGTTGTTGCAATTTAGTTTTAATTTCCGCATTTAGTTCATTAGATTAGTCGTACACCTATTCACCCCCCCTCTAGGTGTACTGTACTTTCAATTGGTATCAGAGCCTACGCTCCTGATATTTGGTTTAACCACCTAGGAGTGTGATCTTGATTTTGCTAATCTAGTTTGCATTTGCACATTTACTTGTTTACACACATTCATGGATTGCTTGACACCTCCCATGTTTGATGTCTCCAACATTGACATGTGAAAATTTAGGATGTCCATGTATTTGAAAACCCTAGGCTTGCATGTTTTCCTTGCTGCTACCAAGAAATCCTATCTTGGTAATAGCAATCATATAGAGGCCAATGCACAAGCCCTTGAGGCACTTAGAAGCACGCTTAACAAAGAATATCTGTGCTTAGTTTCTAACTGTGATTCCGCCTTTGCAGTGTGGAACACGTTGACCTCCTCCAAGCTTCAATTGCCAATCCAAACGGAGGATGAATCTAGTGGAGAATCCGAGCAACGATGCTACATGGTCCAAGGGAATGACTCCCTGAGGTATACTCGGAAACTCAATTAGATAGTGATGATGCTAGTTCTTCTTGTGATGATTATATTGATCCTAATACCTTGAATGAAGAACTCTCAATTGTTTGTGAAAAATTATTAGAAAAATATAATCTTTTGAAAAAGAAGAGTTTTGAACTTAACAAAGAAAATAAGGATTTGTGTTCAAAACTAGATTTGATTTTGCAAGAGAAAGTGGAGATTTCTAATGAAAGGGATTCATTGAAATCTAAACTTGAACTTGCCCTAAAAGAAAATGAACTTTTGAAAAATAAAAATGATTGTGAAATAATTTTGAAGAAAAATGAAAACTTGTCTTCAAAGTTGATTTTGTATTAAAAGAAAATGATTCTTTAAAAATGAAAATTGCTTCTATTTCCAAGGAATTGGAAATTGTTTTAAAGAAAAATGCTTCTTTGAAAAATGATATAGATTCACATGTTTGCTGATAGTAGTGAAAAATGCATAATTGTCATCATATATACCATCACATTTGCACATTTATTCATATTATAATGCACAATTATTAATATTTCTTTATTTAATATGTGCAGGCCTCAAATTATCAATTTAATAAAGAATAAAGCTAAAAGAGCCCAAAAGCCCAGATCCAAGCCCATGTTTGAAGCCCAGGTGAAGAAGCGCAAATACAAAGATTCAAAATGCAAATACAAGGGCTAAAAGTTGCAAATATCAGAAATTAGGGTTGGATAGACTTCTATCAAACCCTAACCACCTGCGGGATAAAGATAAAAGCCAAGATAAGAGGAATTTCGTGGAGAGAGGATTTGAAGAAATCTGGATTAAGAGTAACTTGATTACCAAGTTATCTCGAAAATCCAGATTAAAAGGCCAGGATCACAATTCTAGAAGGAGGCGCCCAGAGGGACGGATCAGAAGAGGCCACGCGCCAAAGCGCGTGGCCAACAGTGCCAGGACTGCCGCGGACCCGCGGCAAATCCAGAGAAGCCGCGGCAATCTGGATAGATCTGGTTACCAAATTTCGTTGGTAACTCTATCCGGGACTCCTCTACATTCTGCACTATAAATATCAGTGCAGTCGCAACAGGGAGGGGCATGCAGAGACGATTAGGGTTTGCTTTAGCCATTTTTATTCAAAGTTGTAATTTTTATTTCAAGTTCTTTGTGGAGAAGAAGGAGACAATTGTGTAACCGGAGATCCATCAATAAAGGTCACTCTTTTGTTCTCTGTTAAATTTCTGCAATTATTTTAGTTCTTTTGCAATCTCTCGTGTTTTAATCTTCGATCTCTTCTTGTTTTCGTTTTTTTTCTTTATTTTTGCAGTCTTTCTCATTAGATAAAAACCAAAAAAAAATTAAATAATTGAAAAAGCAAAAAAAATGATGATGAAGAACTAATCTTCCTAGTGGTTTGCTGAGATTCTTGAAGCAACCCTAGAAGCAATTAAATCTTGATCCGATTAATGAACATCACTAGAACCCTAGGTTTAAAGGCAACTAATTCTAGAAGATTAAAAAAAAATACTTAAAATTCTTAATCTAGGTTACATGATAAAAGGACCTTTTCATGACTTCAACTTAAGAACTAGGACAGCATAAGTTGAGATTTGTCTTCTATTAGGCTGTACCTAGATGTTAGGAGGAACCATAGTTAGGTTTTTGATCTATGTAACTTAGTTAGAATTGTGTATTAATTTTCTTTCTTGATATAGTTGTAATAACCTAGGGTGAATTATATTAATCTTAAGATGAAGATCAAGCTCTTAATTTGCAATAGGGTTGTGGTAGAAAATCAGCAAAACCATCTCTTCTCCAATATTTTCATCTCAAGATCTAATCTCTCTCTCTTATTTTTGAAGATACAGAGGAATCGAGTCGAAACGCTTTCATCGCATCCTTCCCTGAGGATCACGACCCGCTCGAGCCCTTGCTACAGCGGATTCGCATTGAGACTAAGACAATCTGAACTCTATTTTTATTCTCAATCAAATTTTGGCGCCGTTGCCGGGGAAGGAACG
This sequence comes from Agave tequilana, assembly GCA_038442645.1. Taxonomy (NCBI): domain Eukaryota; kingdom Viridiplantae; phylum Streptophyta; class Magnoliopsida; order Asparagales; family Asparagaceae; genus Agave; species Agave tequilana. Next base: position 3,832 of record JAVJIF010033063.1, on the reverse strand, counting down.
GCACGATTTCTTTGTTCTAATCATTCTTTCTTTTCTGTTGCAGGTACAGAGAACAGAAAGCAGAAACAGAGCAGCAAAGACACATATTGCTATCCAGTGCCTCTGCCCTCGAAGGCAGAGCACTTGGACCTACAAGTTTGCCGCGAATCCACGGCAAAAGCCGCGAATCCGCGGCAATTGTAGCTCACTACTAATTCATTTTTCTGCAGGTTGCTCTGCAGTGCAAACAAAATATTTTCTGCTGTGTTATTTCCTCTCTGTGATCACTCTGCAACTGTTAATAATTAACATTAACCTATTTGTTGAAAAAAAAATAAAAAAATATTTTTTTAGACTCTTGCATTTTAGGGCACGTGTCTATTTTATTCTTTAATTCTGTTGAAGAGTGCTGGCGACAAGGTACGTTTGCATAAGCATATAGATTAGGAAGCACTCTTGGTTGTTTACCGCTTCTTGAGTGATTACTTTTCTACCGCTTTACACGTACACTATCCATCTTAAGGGCATAACCCATAACAAAGATAAGGTGGGGATTTCATCACCCTTCCTTGGCCCACAAATCATACCAGTCACACTCACACCCCTAACCCTAATTAAAACTTGACTAGACGTTGGCCCTAAGGTAACTCGGACTCAATAGGAGATTGACCGAAGAAGGAAAGTTGTCGAAATTAACCCTTGCCAAATCGGTGTCTAGCGAAGGGATTGAGGGCCGAAAGCCCGAAGAACGGTGGTTATTTAATTAAGGAACGTCTCTAACGGAAACCTCCCACCAGTCTTGCCCTGAACTGGTCGATTAGCTCGTGGTTGACGTCGACAATAGACCTCCTAAGGACAGTCTAAAGTTAGGAGTCGTCTAGGTCAAGGATAACCCTAGAATAGGATTTTTGTTTGTTTTTCTTTTTTTTTTTGGTTGATTGGGTGAACTTTGGTTGCTAACTGTGCATGCCCGCTTGGTCAAGAGACCCACTTACATCCAGGCTAACTAGAACTAGTTCACCACCCAGCTCAAGCCCGACTCTCTCATGGCTCAACCGCCATCTCTCCAAGATAGGTTCTATCCCCTTAGAACCTCTATTCCTTCTTGCATCAAGCTGAGTAATGAAGGTGTTGACCCATTTGAGCTTAAGCCACAATATATCAACAAACCCTTCCTAAGTTTCATGGACTTGAATCAGAGGATGCATACTTCTTCATAAGGGAATTTGAGGAAGTATGTTTAATGATAAATATGCCTAAGTTGGGAAAAGATGCCATTAAGCTTAGGTTTGTCCCCTTTGCTTTGAAAGATTTAGCAAAGAAATGGCTCTACAGTCTAGAGGTTGGTTCTATAGACACTTGGGACAGTTTCGTCAAGGCCTTCTTGAAGAAATTTTATCCGTTCACAAGACTGCACGATTAGGAGAATATCCTACAGTTTAAGCAAATAGCCAATGAGCCTTTTGGAAATACTTCGAGCGGTTTAAGGACCTCCTTGCCCAATGTCCCCATCATGGGGTAGAGAAATGGCGACTTTGCCAAGTCATATATGATGGATTAGATTATTCTACTAAGACATTGTTAGAATCCATGTGTCAAGGAGGATTTCTGGAAAAGAATGAAAATGAAGGATAGTCATTGTTTGAGGACTTAGCTGAAAAAGCCATCCAGTGGGACCCTACTCCTGAGAAATCTAGGACTAATGACCCCACTTCTTCAAAAGGAGGTATTCATTCCATTGAGGCAACATAGCACAAGATGCTAAGTTAGCTGCTGTTATGCGTAGACTAGAGGCTCTTGAAACTAAGGAGCCAGTCTCTGTGAACCAAGTCAGCCCAACATCTTCGGCGGGCTGTACTTATTGTCAAGATAGGAACCATGTGTTCGAGGAATGTCCTGTCTTCATCGCGCACCAAAGTCTGCCCGAACATACGAGTGCGGCCTTCACAAGGCCCGCCAACAATCTGCCCGCCAACAATCCATATTCGCCCACCTACAATCCCGGTTGGAGAAACCATCCCAATTTGTCATGGGGCCAAAGTAACAATGATCAAACTAGGCCCAAATTCTCCAACAATTTCCAAAATCCGCCCTATCAAAATCCTCCACCCTCTTTTCCAATATTCACAAATGGAAACAAGGCTCTCCAATCTGGAAAGAAAGGTGGACACTATCGTTAAAAAGACAAACACGCTGGCTCAAGTCTTGACTAGGATAGAGATGCAAATGAATCAGCAAGAAAGGCAAAAGAGTACTCTACCTAGTCAACCATTCCAAACCCTAGGAACTCTAGTCAAGCTCACTTGGCTGAAGAGAATCATATGAGTCAGTGCAATGCGATTCATACATTGCGGTCGGGAAAACAAGTTGATAACCAAGTATCAACACCATCAAGTTCTAAACAAGCATTCAGATTGCCTGATCCCACTCCATCCCAACTTAATGCCAACAACACAAAAAAAGACACAGTCAGCCGAAGATATGCACAAGCCCATCGCACCCTACCCAAATAGCTTAAAGATAAGCAATGTGCACAAATGGATAAGGTACGAGAGATTTTAATCAAGTCAAGATCAATATACCTCTTCTTGATGCAATTCAACAAGTCCTAAGTATGCCAAGTTTATTAAGGACATGTGCACAAAGAAGAGAAAGACTAATGTGCCCAAGAAGGTTTTCTAGCCACTAACATTAGTGAGCTATTGTCTAACCAGATCCCTGTCAAGTATAAGGACCTGGTTGCCCCACCATCTCTTGCACAATAGGTCAAACTGCAATTAAGCATGCACTTCTTGATTTGGGAGCAAGTATCAACTTACTCCCCTTCTCAGTTTACCAACAACTTGGGTTGGGCGAACTTAGTCCGACTAAGGTTACAATCCAATTGGCTGACCGATCCATAAAAATTCCAAAGGAGAAATTACCGATGTGCTCGTCCAAGTTGGGGAGTTTATCTACCCAGTAGATTTTGTTGTTCTGGAGACCGAACCTGTATCCACTCTTCGGTCTCAAACTCCCATTATCCTAGGGCGTCCGTTCCTTGCAACTGCAAATGCGATCATAAATTGTAGGAATGGATCCATGAGGTTGACTTTTGGAAACATGACTAAAGAGGTCAATGTCTTCAACCTGGAAAACCAATCTCGTAAGATTAAAGACCAAACATTTGAGGTGAACTTCATCGAGAACATTGTGAAAAAGAAAGTGAAAATGAGTCTCTATTTCTTGACAAGTTATTTGAGGATAAGTGCGATTTTAGTGATAAGATGACACATGTTGAGGATTATAATTTTAAAGTTCCATTTAAAAAACGAAGATTTGATCTAAGTATCTTCAAAGAGCCAAGCACTGAAATATCGCATGAGAATATAGTTCAAGAAACTCCGATTGACTTACTTTCGAAAGTCTCTTTGAAGAAGAACTCCTATGTTTAGATACACCGTTAAGGAGATGTTGGTTAATTTTCACTTCCAGGAAAAAGTGTTGATTTAAGTTTTGAGGAGATGTACGGAACTGAGCTAGAATTTCTCGGCAAGGAAGCTCCAACTGAAAGGTGTGATGAATTTTGAATAATGGAGGTGGACATATGATGAGGAAGAACCTAAAGAAGATGAAACTGGGGGGAGAGAAAGTTAAAACAAAATGTTGGTCTCCCCATTGTGCCTTATAAGAGAACCCATTGGAATGATGGGAAACGAGCTAGAGGGATGAATCCTAAGCAGCTCTAGGTGAGAGTGATACATGTGTTGTACATATTATGGTATACTATTATTCTTTGCCTCTTCTCACATTTTTCTTAATGCATTCATGCATTTCATACATTGAGGACAATGCATGAGATAAGTGTGGGGGA